>JAJEJO010050467.1:1125608-1436182 GCA_020662805.1 Glaucomys volans
CCTGTCTCTAAATAAAATACAAAATAGGGCTGGGGATGTGGCTCAGTAGCCGAGTGCCCCTGAGTTCAATCCCTGGTTCCAATAATAATAATAATAATAATAATAATAATAATAATAATATAGGGATGTAGTCATCTTCGTTTCTGTAAGTGCACTCTTACATGTTCACACCATGACAAAATTGCCTAATGATGTCTTGGAATCCATCCCCGTTGTGAAGCAGCGAATGACAGATTGTATATGTGTCATTTACTGCCGTTTTGCAATTGAAATAATTAACTGAGTTACATGTTAGGGGAGCAGGTGTAAGAGAATTCGAGAAAGAAATGTCCATGAAGAGGAAGAATTTATGCATCTGTATATGGATTCCAATGGACCTTCCCCATATGCCCATGCAAGACCAATACCTTCCTCCAGACCAGGAATATAACACAGGATAGAATGCATCCTCTTACAAAGTACATGACAGTATTTATTGTGTAGGAACAGCACTTATTACTTAATTCACAATCTATGCCTTTGGCTTCTTTGGTGATCATTGGTCTAACATGTTTCATCTTATTTGAAAAAAAATTTGCAATTTTTTTCTCTCTCTCTTTTTTTCTTTTCTTTTTTCAGTGCTGGGGATGAAACTCAGCCTTCCTTGGATGTGCTAGGCAAGCACTCTACCACTGAGCCTCGGTTCTATATCCTTCTGAAATCTACTTTGTCTCATATTAAAATAACCACTCTAGCTTTCTTTTGATTTGTTTGCATTTTATATTGTTTCTTATCTTTTTTGTTGTATTTAAAGTGGGTTACCTGTAGATAGCATATATCAAATCTTTTTAAAAAGAAACTCCAATCTCTGCCTTTTTATTGCTGTATTTAGATGATTTGCATATAATGTGATTATTGGTATAGGATTTATTCTTACTATTTATTATTTGTTTTCTGTTTGTCCCCTATGCTTTTTTTTATGTTCCTACTTTTCTGTCTTCTTTTGAATTATATGAACATTTTTAAATTTATGTATTGCCTTTGGGGAGATAGATGTATTTCTTTCCTTTCCTTTTCCTTCCTTTCTTCCTTCCTTCCTTCCTTCCTTCCTTCCTTCCTTCCTTCCTTCCTTTTTTGTAGTTGCTTTATGGATTCCACTATACATAAATGTCCAAAGTCTACTTGTGTTAATATTACATACTTTCAAATAAAATGTCAAAAAAGACTTGCAACCATATATACTTTTCATTGTCTCTTACCACCCCCTCTGATATACTCTTTCTGGTATCATTTCTTTTTAATCTAAAGAACTTTAGCAGTGGCAAATTTTCTTAGTTTTCCTTTACCTAAGAATATTATTTTAATATTTTAATTTTACCATAATTATTTTAATATTTTAATTTTATCATAATTCCTGAGAGATATTTTAGCTGATTATAGATATATGGGCTAACAGGGATTGTTTATTGTTTTTTCTTTTTCTTTTCTATCTCAGTACTTCAATACTGTTCCCTCAACATCTTCAGGCTCTGTCTGTGTCATTCAGACCGGTTTCCCATATGCAATTTGTTTTTTTCTCTATATTATTTCTAGATTTAAATTTTTTTGGTTTTCAGTGGTTTGGTTATATTTCTAGTTGTAATTTTCTATGATTTATTCTGTTTGGGTTTGTTGAGTTCTTGAGCTTATAAATTTATGTATTTCACCAAATTTGGGAAGTTTTTAGCAATTATTTTTTCAAATATTTTCTCTTCCCTAATTTTCTTCTCCTGGAATCTAATGACAAGAATGTTAGATATTTTGATGCTTCTAAGCTTTGTTAAATTTTTTCAACTTTCTCTTCTTTCTTGTTCCTCATATCTGTCTCTACTGGATATTTTCTATTACTCTTATCCTCTAGGTCATTTACTTCTGACTCTTGACATCTATTCTGCTACTGAACCCACCAAGGTATTTTAAAAAATATGACATTTTTCAATTCTTCATTTTTAAGTTGGTTTTTTATTTATTTATTTATTTTTTGGTTGTTGTTGTTGTTGGTTTTTTAATTTGTTTTTACTGAGAATTTGTATCTTTCCATTCATTTGAGGTTTGTTAGTCTTTACCTCTTTACCACAGCTAGTAGGTGCTATAGTCTTTCTCTGAAAATTTAACATTTGGGGCATCTCAGTATTGGCATATCTCAGTTGATTACTTTCTTTTTCTTTTTTTTTGAGAATTGGGCATGTTTTCCTGGTCTTTTAATATGTCAATTAATTTTGGATTGCAAGATTTGAGTGCAATGTTAATTTCATTCTGGGTCCTCTTGTAGTCTGGATAATTCTAAAGTTTTGTTTGTTTTAGTAGGCAATCAACATGATTGAGTGAATCTTGTAGTCTCAGTTCAGTTTTCAATGCCTTTTCTATTCTGCTTTGGGCTTGCCCTGTGTGTGTTACTTAGAGGTTAGTCTGACACTAGAACTGTAGTTTACATTTTAGTTCAGGTCTCAAAATCTTTGCTATATTTCTTCTGATCTGTCCAACATTTACAAAGCTTTGGGTGAGCTCCAGACTTGTGAAGGTTTCCATACAGAATTAGGGGATTCCCCCTTTACATATCTTTCCTCTGGAAGTTCCCTCATACCTGTGGCCTTAGAAGCCCCTTTTCCTGGTTCTCCTGGGCCAGAAAGATGTGTTTCCATTGTATTTTTTGCCCCTACCCCCATGCTGCTACTCTGCTTCCCAGTTCTGTGAGTAGGACCTTTCCTTGAAGAAAAACCATGAAATTAAAAAAATATAATACAGAAAAATTTGGAATTGCTGGTTGTACCTCCAAATTTTTGACTACCTTCTGTGAGCCACTCATTTTATGTTTCATTTTCAGAGTCCTCACATAATTGCTGTTTTATTTATCCAGAGCTGTAGAGGAAGAATTAGGCTATTACACCAGGTAGCAAGTAGTACATTTAATTATTTTTAAAAATAATTATTTGTAATTTTTTAGTATGTGCCATGCCACTTAGATGTAGAACAGCAATGTTGTTTTCATATCACTTAGGTACTAGATCTATAATAGGGGCTCAATATTTGTTGTGTGAATGAATGATTGCATCAACTATGCATTCTAGCATCAAATTCAGTGGGAAAAACCTGTTGATATATGTGCTGATTATTAAAAATGGAAGAGATCTATAATACAGATGGAATTGTGGCACCAGAAGTTACCTGCAGTCATGTGTTGAAAATAAAATCTACATTTCTCAATCATCATTAAATCATTCCTTAAAGTATGACTAAATTTAAAACATTTTATTTTGGAGTGAAGAAATGGGCTATTTGAAAATAGTTTTTCTTTAACATACGAGGTAGAATAAATTCCACATGTAAAATTTTTGAGTTTATTTGAGCTATTAGTGAACTATTTATTCTCATGAATTCCTATTTTCTGACTATTTGATTTACAAATGCCTTTGCTGAGATTTTTATATGTTGCAGATATTTTTATAAAGTTGGAGAGACACTCTTAAGGAAAGAATAACCAGTTTTACTGCATTAAAAAAAAAAAAAGCCAACATTGCTTAGAAAGCAAGTTTTGACCTTGACCACAAAAGAGAATAATTTTTTTATACTCAGTAGCTATGGTTGAAATTAATCCAGTAATATACCAATGCCAGAATATACCCCAAGGATTTGTATGCTATTATTAAAATATTTCTATGAAATGGCAAGACCTTTTGTGTTTGAATCCTCTCATAGTTAATCAGACAGTTTTCTAAGAAGGGTAGGATAATGAGGTTCTGAAGGAAGGGATATTTCAATGAGAGATAACATAAAAATTTGAACTTAATGAAGTGATTTTTAATGTACCCCAAAACAAAAGGACTTGAATATCAAAGAATATACAGTTCATTTTCTTCTTTACTTTGGTAATTCAGCAGTAAGAGTATGCATTTCAGTCATATCTTTCCTGGTATTTAGTATTACATAATAATAAAACAGAAACACTGCTATAATTTAAGCATTATTTTGACAAATGTAATTTTATAAAATCTTCACTCAAATGTTATTTTATTATTTTTAGAACAATACACATTTTCATATCACTTAGGTACCAGATCTATAACAGGGGCTCAATATTTGTTGAATTTGTATTTGTATTAATACAAATATTTAAAGGGAAAAAAAAGACTTCCTAAAATGTAAAAGTCATTCATTACTTTGGCATAATCTTCCTACTCTTTTTTCCACAACATACATACAGAAAATTTATTGTATTATTTTTACAAAAAAGAAACACTCTAAACAATGTAGAGACTGGAGAGCAGTTAATAAAGTAACAGTTAATAAAAGGAGCAGGAACTCCAACCTTCACAAAGTTTACCTTTTTTTTTTTTTTAAATTAGGAAACATCATAAAGAAGCACATAGTATTTTAGATTACTGGGAAGCTGGAAAGTGCTAAAGTTTGTAACTGTTAAAGGAAGGTTTGGGGAAATACATATTGAGATTTGATTAGAGATGTGAAAGAAGTGTGGGAGCAAGCCAAGAGAATATAGAGATTATGGTGAGGAGAAGAGTGTGCTAGGAGTTAGAATGATCATGTAGATCAACCTATAGCAACATGGATAGAGCTCAAAAGATAATGTTGAGGGGAAAAAAGCTGTTAAAGTAAAATGTAAATGTTGTAATAACACATTTTAAAAATAATTTTAAAATAAAATAATTTCTTGTTTCTGGGTATAGATAGAAAAAAGTAGGAAAAAGTAGGAAAAACTCTGAATTCCTCATTGTATTTTGTAACTGTTGATATCAGAATTTTCAGCTTTTACCAATGTGTTCAATTAAAAACTAACCTATTACCAATTTATTTTCCTTTAGTGTTATTTACTAGTGAGTTTCCTTCTCTGTTATTTTTTAAAAATTTTTCAAGAGTTAATACATGCATATCTACAAAGAATATAATTATAAAGAGTATGCAAAAACAACAACAATCAGCAATTCCCCCTCCTTTCATATTTTTGGAGCTGAGCACATTAAATTCTTTTGTTATTCCAGGTACTAGTATACTACTATTTTGCAATTTCTTGATTTAGCTCTTCTATGTAGACAGGTACATACCCTTACTTCTCCTCATTAATATACTCTCAGTATAATAATACAGTTTTCGGTTAAGGATCAATATTTATATTACCACATTAATATTGTTAACTGCAGAGCTGAGTAGTGCATACTTTTATTTCTTGAAAACCTTTTAATTTTTCTCAAAATAATGGCATAATTTATCATATGTATAATTTTTCTGAGTATCTGTTCTTTTTTTTTACTTATTCAATTATGCCATATTCCTT
Source organism: Glaucomys volans (assembly GCA_020662805.1). Classification (NCBI taxonomy): domain Eukaryota; kingdom Metazoa; phylum Chordata; class Mammalia; order Rodentia; family Sciuridae; genus Glaucomys; species Glaucomys volans. The sequence goes on from JAJEJO010050467.1 coordinate 1,130,914, forward strand.
ATACTAGTTCTCGTCCTTCAATGCTCATAAATAGCAGATAACCTATTAATTCCACTCATTTTTTTCTCCGAGACCACACCCTGAAGTCTTTCATCCCTCCTGCTCCAGGCTGGACTGATTTCTTTCTATTCTCCTGTCTGTCATCTGGGACTTCCTTTTCCTTTTTTCCTATGGTAGAATCCTTGTTTCCTGGAACCTGTCCTTTTCTTTCTTGATTCTTTCTTATTTCAGAGGAATACTCTTTTAGTAGCATCCTGAGAAAGAGTGAGTAGGAGGTAAATCCCAGTTTGCAACTAGGGCTTTGAACAGCTCCAGTCCCATAAATATGTTTTTGGATATTCCACATCTCAAAAAATTTACCCTTCCTTTGAGTGAGATATTACCCTTTCTTTATAAGAATTATTCCCATGAATAAGTTATTAATCTATTGAATTTGAGTTAATCAAAAGTCAGATTATCCTATTTTAACCTTACCTAATCAGGTAAGCCCTTCAAGAGAGGGTAAAACATTAAAGATTCTCTACTGCTAGCCTTGAGGATGAAGCAAATTGCTTTGTCATGAGAAGAGGGGGCCAGATGGCAAGACCCTGAATATAATAACTAGTTGCCAAGAGCAGTTGTGGGCTTGGGCTGAAGGCTATCAAGGAGACGAAGACCTCAGTCATACCACCTCAGGGAACCAACTTCCATCAACAACCCAAATGAAGTTGGAAAAGGGCTTTGAACTGCAGATGACACTACAGATCCAGCTGACACCTTGATTGTAGCTGTGCAATGCTTTGAGCAAGGGATCCAGGTACTTTGTGCCCAGACTTCTACCCCACAGAAAGTATGCGATAATAAATGGGTGACTGAAATTACGATTATTTGTTATGCAACAATAGAAAAATAGTGATCCAACTGGGCATAGAATTCTGTGAGGAAAATCATTTCTTTATGAATTTTAGAAGCATTGTTCCATGAGCTTTTAGCTTCCTATGTTGCTAATATGAAATTACAAGCCATTCTGGTGCCTGTGATTTTGAGCCATTTGTGAATAAATTTCATAACACATTACCTTTAAATATTGAAATGTCTTTCCTAAAAACAAATACATTCGTTTATATAACAGCACAATCATGAAAATCTAAAAATTTGACATCATTACAGTATTTTATTCTCAAACATTATTAAAATTCTCCAATTATCCTAATAATATCCTTTATATCTTTTTTCTTTTTTGACAGTTCCGAGAATTGACCCCAGGACTTTGTGCATGTGGGGGAAGCTCTGCCACTAAGCTATAAATCCATGTCCCTTTATTTTCATTTTCAAAATGATGAACCAGGATCCAGTCCAGGGTTATACATTGCATTTTGTTTTCAGTTTTTTATATCTCTTTAATTTGGAACAGTTCCTCAGACTTTTTTATTTTTGTCTTTCATGACACTGACATTTTGAAAATTATAAGCCAGTTGTTTTGCAGACTGCCTCAATGGAGTTGTCTGATATTTCTGATATTTATTCTTCTTACAGAACTTTATAATTGGTTTTCTATGTTATATCATCTCATGTAATCATCTGTTAAGGTTTGGATCTTAAATGTTCCCCAGAGACCCTTGTGCCAAAGCCTTACTTACCAGCCACAATGCTATTAGGAGGTCATAGAACTGTTAGGAGATGGGGCCTCATGGAAGGAAGTTAGGTCATTGGGGGATGCCCCTTGAAGGGGATATAGGAACCCTGACCCCTTTCCTGTTTCTTTATTTCCTGGCTGCCATGAGGTGAGCAGCTTCCTCTTCCTCTTGCTCTAGCCAGGATGGATTGTGCTTCCATAGGGCCAAAGCAACATGACCACCATAGACTGAACCTCTGAAACCAAGAGCCAAAATAACCCTTTCCTCCCTTTAAGTTTTTTATTTTAGGTATATTGGCACAGCAACAGAAACCTGAGAAACACAACATCTATAACTCATGAGAATTTATTTAGAATTGGATTACATCTATGCATTAGTTTGTGGGGGAAATGACATCATTATAATACTAATTCTTCCATTCTAGGAATTTTCCATTTGTTTCAAGTATTCTTTGATATTTCAATAAATTACTACCAGGTTCTTCATATACAGAAGGTATGTTTCTTATAACCTTATTGGTAGATATTTTATCATTTTGATTGCTATTTGGAACAGATCCCTACTCCATTCCCCCTTTATAGTTTCTAAGAATAGAAAATAAACTTCTGATTGTACATTTGTCTGTATCTGATAACCTTGATGAACTCCTGCAAGTTCTGAAAAATGTAGTTATTTCATAAAAATTTTTGTAAACATACTTTGCAAATATGTGTATTTTACAACAAATTGTAATGTTAAAGCCATTTTTCTAAGCTTGATGCACTTTGTTAGTAAATATAATTTATTTTATTGTATAATTAACCCATAAAATTTTTAATTTTTATCCAAATAAACATTATATATTAGAAGTTTTTTTAATACTTTAATGTATTTTAATAGCAAACTTACAGGAACAGCACAGAAGACAGACAACATTAAAAACATGTTCTTGCGTGTAGGACAACTCAGAAAAGTATAGTGAATGGCTGGAATCTACTGTATGATAAAAATGCTACAAACACCATTTAATTGCTGTCAATAAGAAATTTATTTGTTTAAAAAAAATCCAAATGCTTGCATTGTCCAGAAAAATTTAAGTTTTATGATAATTGTCATAAATTGCTGAAACTTGTCCCCTGTAACATTCTGACTTGCATTAATGCTTTACATCCCTGCATTTATATTAAAAATTCACACACAAATGAAAATGTAAAAACAGCCAATACCTGATTTTGGGCCCCTATTTTTTTCACTCAGAATCATATCCTTAGGTACCTTTTGACTCCAAGGAAACAATATCAATGTTCAGAACTACCAGTAACAGGAAGAAGAGAAAAAAAATTTTTTTTTGAGAATCAACTGTTTCCCATCTTAGTGAATTCTTAAGCACATTCTCCACATATGCGGCGTGCTAGCTGTATGTCTTTTGGCATAATTGTTATACGGAGAGCACACAGGTTGGTGTCTTCAAAAGGCCAACCAGGTAGGCCTCACTTGCCTCCTGCAAAGCTCAGATCTGTTTTGAAGTTCTGAGCATTTTCACTCACCAGATGCTGAACAATTCATACACTTTCATTTAAGAAACATCCCATAATCAAAAAGATTTGAAAAATGTTATCGTAAAATATTCAACACCTATCACAGTGCTGGGTACCTGGAAGTAGTTCAACAATTATTTATTGAATGAATGTACTCAGTTTGCGAATCAGTTCAATGGACTTCTGATAGACTAATTTCACACTGTTAACAGTACCAGGCCTGTAACCATGAGGTTTCTTCACCCCTCCAGTAGAGGGCGCACTCTTGCCAGCGACTTTTGTAGTTGTTTCCTGGGTACTTTACCTCTGGTTGATTTGCGGGAGTCATGGTAGAAGACCTCCTCACTTACCCACCTTCACCTTCAGATGGAGTTTATGGAGCTAGAGGAGGCACTGGTGTTAGAGAGCCACAAACAATTGAAAAATCTAGAAGTTCTTGATGAAGAACAATTCATACACTTTCATTTAAGAAACATCCCATAATCAAAAAGATTTGAAAAATGTTATCGTAAAATATTCAACACCTATCACAGTGCTGGGTACCTGGAAGTAGTTCAACAATTATTTATTGAATGAATGTACTCAGCCCTCCCACTATCGTTTTGTTTTGTTTTTCAGTCTTAATTCTGTAAATCCAGACATTTATGGGGAACATTTTCTAAAAACTCTCCAAGGTGAATATTTCATAATATCCCTGGAAACCCATGTTGATGTTTAACAAATCTCAATGTCAGGAAACTTCCTTACCCTAAGGCTATTTTGCTGTGGTTTAAGTCATTTCCTTTTATTCTTTCCTTAGTACTTCTAGAAAGCAGGTTACCATTCCTATGTACAAATATGAGAAAAACACTGCAAGGGACTCAAAATTTAGTTAAAGGTTTGCTTTAAAATTTCTTTTCTTCTTTCTTTTCCATGATGCTATAAAATGAGGTTAATTATGGCACCCAGAGGAAAAATAGGTTTATTTATTGCAGAAGATTAGAAAAACATGTCTTACAGAGAAAGTTGATACTTAAGGCTAAAGATGTTTATCTCACTCTCCTTAAGTATTCTTTACACAAATGGTTTCCAAACTTGTTCCATCTTTAAATACACCTGAGGAACTTAATAAAAAACTTTAGTCCTCACTTCAACTGTATTGAATTCAAATTCTAGATGATGCTTGGAAACTTGCAATGAAATTAAACATCCCCTCCCATAACTATAATTTTCCAGGTGAATGGCTATGTTTACTGATCATTGTGCTGGTGTCCTATAGTCAGAACCTCTTTTAAATAATATAAATATTGATTACATTGAGCCATAGATTGTATTATTTTATTTCTTACATACCTTTTTGTATTTTGTTAGAATTATTCCATATTTTGATGTGTTTCATTTTAATGTATCTATTACTAATCCTTCCCACACTCAGTAAACTATATACATGGCACGACCTGCCAGATGATTTACCTCTTACACTGTTTTTTCCCAGGGCCCTTCGTTCTCCTCCAGTTTGGGATGTTTTAGTCTAAACAACATAGTTGCACAGTAGTTGCACCAACTTTATTGGTTTCCTATATCAAATCCTTCACTTCTTGGATTTCTTGTCTTTTTTTTTCTCTTGTTATTATCTCATTTTAATGAAGTTCATCTCTAGAACATCCAAGGAGAGAATGGGACATACATTTTTGAGAACTTCCATGTCTGAAAGTATTTTTCTTTAGCCCTCACATATGTTTAGTAGTGTCTTAGTCTAATAGGGCTGCAACAAAAACTATACAAAGGAACTTAAAGAACAGAAATTTATTGCTCAGGATTCTGGAGGCTTGAAGTCTAAGGTCAGGGTGCCGATCACCAGAGTGTCTGCTGAAGGTCCTCTTCCTGAATTGTAGACTGCTGCCTTCTTGCTGTGACCTCACATGGCTAGGAGGGAAGAAGGAAACTGTTAATGGTAAGGGTTTCAACATTTGAATTTGGAGGGAAAGACCCAATCCAGTCCATAGCAAATAATTAACCTGATTACAGAATTAAGAGAGAAATTGTATTCTCTGAGAATTTTGAGAACTGCCTCTTTTCCTTTTTCTTTTTTTTCCCCCCTATATGTGATGTTGTTGAGAAATCCTGTTCCATTTTTATCCTACTCCTTTGCACATGCACATGACTTGTCTGTCCATTCTGGAGGCTTTTTAGGATCACCTCTTTATTCCTGGTGTATATGTGCTTTGGTCTGGATAATTTTTCATATATCGTGCTTGGTGGAAGCAGATCCTTTTATGAATTTGGAGATTTGTGACCGTTGGTTCTGGGAAAAATTTCCTTTAATTATTTCCCTCTTTTATTTTCTTTGTTCTCTTTTCCTGAAATTTCAATTAGTTGGGAGTTTTAGCTTCTGAATTAAAGCTCTATTTTTCTTACTATTTTTTTCTCATATTAATCATCTGTGACTTTGGGGATAACTTTTTCAATTTTACCTTTTACTATGTCTCTTGAATTTTTGTTTGATGGTTATACTTTGATCGTATTTATAATTTCCTAGGGCTATATTTGTCTCGTATGGTAGATTAAAGTATGTTCACAAATTCTTTGATGCTTCCATCAAAAAGTGGAGCCTAATAATCTTCTCCTTGTGTATGAGCAGGATTTAGTGACTTGTATCTAATGAATAGAAAGAAGAAGAAAAAAAGCATATGATGGTGTGACTTTGGACAGCAGGTTATAAAGAACCCTGTGGCTTTCTCTGGGTTCCTTGCTCTAGGGGAAGCCAGTTGCCATATTGTGAGATCATTCAACTATTTTATAGAGAGATCTGTGTATTGAGAAACTCAGATCTGTTGCCAACAGCCATGTAAAAAACCATCTTAGAGAGAATCGTCCAAATATTTAGAAAATTGCAACTTAGTCAACAGCTTGACTGCAGTCTCATGAGAGACCTTGATCCACAACCACTTAGCTAAGTTGCTCCCAGCCAGATTCTTGACTCAGAGAAACTGTGTAAGATCATAAATGCTGTAAGTTGGAAATTTGGAGAAGTTTGTTATACAGTAGCAGATAACTAACACATCTTGCTATTAAGCATTCTTTTTCAATTCAATTTTATTTTTAACTGTCACATAATAATATAAAAATTGTACACATTTATGGGGTACCATGTAATGTTTTGATACATGTGTACATTGTGTAATATTTAAATCAGATTAAACACATTTTCTCAAACATTATTAATTTGTGGTAAAAATATCTTAATCCTTTTTTCTAGGTTTTTGAAATATGCAGTACATTATTGGTATCTATATTCACCCTACTGTGCAATTAACACACTAGATCTTATTCTTATCTAACTGTAACTTAGCACCTATTGATCAATATTTCCCCACACCTCCTCTCACGCCCCCTATTGTCCCCAGCCAGTAATAGTCATCATTCTAAGCTCAATTGAGATCAACTCTCTTAGATTCTACATATGAGTGAGATCATATGGTACTCCTCTTTCTGCACCTGGCTTATTACCTTTAACATAGTGATCTCTAGTTCCATCTATGTTGTTTCAAATGACAGGATTTTATTCCTTTCATGATTGAAAAGTATTCTGTGGTATAAATATATCACATTTTCTTTATCCGTTCATCAGTGATGGACCAAGTATTCCTCTTTATAGTATTGTGTTCTTGTTTCATAGATGACCCCCTTTTCTGTTATTTCATTGGGTACAAATAGTACTTATTTTTTTTAAAGATTTATTTGACTCCCTGAAGTAATTCCTTAGACTGACTGTCTGTCTAGTGCCTGCCTGCCTGCCTTCCTTCCTTCCATCCTTTCTTCTTTCCTTCCTTCCTAGTTAATTGACAAAAAGTCAAAGAAAAGAGGATACAGATTCTGGAAGTGAGGTAAGAGGATAGGACACAAACAAATGGCAAATGCCTGCTACAGTATTCGAGAAAGTAGGAAGAAAAGAGAAATATCCTCTAACAGAAAGATCGTTATGAATATATTCTAGAGATTGGTTGATTTGGCTCACTCCTAAAGGAAAGCATTAAGTACATAAAGTCTTTTGACCTGATTTCATCAATTACTAATCAGCACTCAAATTCATTAATCCACACCAGCTTTGGCAAAGATTTCTTTTTTCTGTACTGTGGATTGAATTCAGGGGTACTCTACCACTGAGGCATATCCCTCTCCCTGTTGGTTTGTTTGTTTTATTTTGAGATATGAGAGTCTCTCTAAATTGCCCAGGTTGGCCTTGAACTTGGGATCCTCTTGTCTTAGTCTCTTGAGTCACTGAGATATAAGTGTATAAGTGTTCACCATCATACCTAGATCTAAAGATTTCTGGTATAGTGTGCATTAGAAGTCTTCAGTGACAGCCAGGCACAGTGGTGCATGTTTATAATCCTAGTGACTTGGGATCCTGAGGCAGGAGGATCTCAAGCTTGAGATCAGCCTCAGCAGTTAGTGAGGCCTGAAGAAATGTAGTGAGACCACGTCTCAAAAACAAAAAAACAAAACAAACAAAACAAACAAACAAAAAGGAGCAGGAGGTGTGGGGTTGGGGATGTAGCTCAGTGATAGAGCAGCCCTGGGTTCAAAAACGTACTCAGTGGTGATTCTAATGTGGTTTTACTTGAATTTTCCTGTTCCCAATGTTCAATGTTATATGATGAATAAACCTAGATGTTACAAGACCATGTTAAGCAAACCTACATATTTTTGTACAATAAGTGGATTGAGTAGTTTTCAAAGTTAAAGGTCAGTGGAATCTTTGTAGACGCCATCATCAATTGTCCATAACCTCGAGCAAATTTTTTTTTTAATTTGAGTCACTTATAAACTGGGAACATTTATTAAACCCATCTCAACGTGTGATAACAATTTAATGAGGAAAGGTGCTTAGAACAAGGCCTGGCATAGTGATCCTCTTCTCCTTCCTCTTCTTCACCTTCTGCTTCTCTTCTACCTTTCATTTCTTCTTAGTACCAATGTATTGTCATGAACCTTGATTCTGTCTTGGAGACCTTGAATCTACTTGCTTTTCTTTTGTTTTGTTTTTGGTACTGGAGATTGAGTACAAGGGCACTTGACTGCTGACCTATATTCCCACTCCCTTTTATTTATTTTAATTTTTATTTTATTTTAGGTCATTAAATTTATTTTAAAAATCATAAAACATTTCTTAAAAAAGAACATTACATTCTGCACACTGCTCTGACCAGATATTTATTCTTATTTTGAGAGAGGGTTTCTCTAAGTGCTGAGAGTCTTGCTAAATTGCTGAGGCTGACCTCAAACTTGGATCCCCCTGCTTCAGCCTTACTAATCTCTGGGATTACAGGCCTGCATCACCATGCCCAATTTTCTACTTTGGTTTATTGGTCAATTCAATTTCATAAGACTTATCTGTATGATAGTGCACCAAATTATGAGATATTGGTACCCACATTTGTAAGTTATAATCAGATCTCTCACTTGGAGACTTGGTTCCGTAACACACGTAACTTAATAAAGTCTTATAGAAAGCCGAATTTGTAAGAAAAACTGTGCAGGGCAGTATCTATGTCAAATTATGACACATTGTTCATAATCTAGAGGAGGAGGCAGTCAAATAGAACATTGAACTTCCCACTGTTACAGGCATTCTCAGTTTCTTGTGGGAACTTAAAAGGGGGAATTCAGATATAGTTGTGATAGACACTGAAAGGCTTGGTGAAAACAAAAGCTTTTGAAAGGGGTAGACTCTGGTGTGTGTGTGTGTGTGTGTGTGTGTGTGTGTGTCTATGTGTGTGTGTGTGTAGACTGGGGTATGATTGCCCATGTAGAGAATAACATCTACTAACTGCAGAGATATGAGAGTGCATGTTACAGCTGGAGACCAGCAAGTAGCTGAGTGTATAATCTAAGAATTTATCATGTATCAAAGTTATATCTTTTGAAAATATGTGTTTGTTCAAAGACCAAAATACAGTTCTTGCCTATACAAGATAGCAAATTAAATCTGCACTAGGTATCTGAGAACAGTTGAATCAACAGAGAAGAAACACTCTTGTGGCACTTGTTATAATCTAGGTACTTATTTAATAATCTGTCAATGTTTATTGAATGAAGAATTAAAAAATAATAACACTTTAAATATGTTCAGGAGTCAGAAGTTTTATTTCTCTTTCCCATTTATTACTATCTCTCTACTCCCTGTGGTGCTTCAGTATTTATGTGGTAATGCAAGCGTTTCCTTTCATTCAGCCCTTCTAATTGTTTGCTGCCATCTAGTGTAGTAAGGTTGAGGTTGTGATGCTGGCTTGTTTGTGTGTGTGGTTTATGTTTTTATTTTATTGTTTTTTTATCAGTGCATTATAATGATGCTGTTTTAGTGAAAATGGTATTCTATTGGTATTTGAGGGGTACTTCCCTTCATAGTGCATTTAAAATCAAAGCCATAATCAAAATTTCAATAAAAAGTGTGATGGTCTATTTAAGTGTGTAAATGATGACTTTTGAGGTTAGATACTAGGTATTAAGGCTAAGTCACTGAAAGAACCTACATAAAATTTAACAGATGGTGGGTCTAGTAAAGGTAATTAAAATGATTTTTTAAAAATTAGAAACACTCTAAGGTAAATCAAATGGAATGTGTGCAATTTATCCCACCTTTAGTTGTGTCTCGGGTTCCTTTATTCCACCTGCTCAAAGTTTATTAATGTATTCCTGATGATGATTTTTCAAATGTAAAATGATCATATTATTTTTTGAAAATTTAAAAAATCCTAAGTAAATTAAGATAAGAAAATATTTAATTTATTTACTGGGTTTTGTTGTTGCTATGGTCTGAATGTTTATGTGTCCCCAAATTTATGTTAAAACATGATCCCCAGTGCAATAGTATTAGAAGCTGTAACTTTTAGGATGTGATTATGTCATGAGAGTAGAGCTCCCATGAATGTGATTATTGTTCTCATAAAAGAGGCTTAAGGGAACTTGTTTGCTTCTTCTGTTTTAGGACACATAAAAGACCCCATCTAGGGAGGAACAAGCCCTCAACAGACGCCATATTTGCTGGTGCCTTGATCTTGAGCCTCCTGGCCTTCAGAAATGTGAGTAATAAATTTCCATTGTATATAAATGACTACTTAGTTTAAGCTATTTTTTTATAGAATTCTGCATGGAATAAGAATTGTCATATATACCCATCATAATGTCATTTTCTCTCTCCCTCCCCTCTTCCCTTTCTTTTTGTATTCTGTAAAAAGGAAAATGTCTTTTTATTTTGTTTATAAAACTTGTGGTACTGAAAGAAATGTTGACAGGGCAGGCTTGCCATGATATCATTTCTAGACTTTTAAAGCAAAAGCAAAATTAAGTTGTTTTTGAAGCCAGCACTTGCCATGAGGGAAAGGACTCTGAGTGGAGGACTTTCTGCCTTTCCAGGATTTGTCGGAGGAATCTCTGAGAGCTACCAAATTAGAAGTGGGATGATATATTAGAATATTTCATCTTCTCCCCCACCCCACCCATTTTTCTTTCCATTTGTACCATCAAAATAATAAATTCTTAAATGTAAGAAACTCTAGACTGGTGCTGGGAGACCTGAATTTCAATTGTGGCTCCTATTATAAGTGGTGGTGGTCATAGGGTCATACGCCATAGTGACATTGGTCAAGGGACGTAGGCCACTCTGGGCTTCATTTTTCTATTTTTATAAGTTCAAGCATTGGATTTAAGTATTTTTTTTTGTTTTGTTTTTTCTTTTTGTATCTAAGGCATAGTCCGGCCCCCATTTGCTTATCTTTATTGAACCTCTGGATTTGAGGGGAAAGCAAACCATGCTTAGAAGATAGTCCTTAAAAAAGCAGAAAAATAGTATAAGAATTGGAGAAATAAGAGGTTAATTTGTTGCCATTCTTCTTTTTTTTTTTTTTCTTGAACCAGGGATTGAACTCAGGGACACTTGGCCACTGAGCCACATCCCCAGCCCTATTTTGTATTTTATTTAGAGACAGGGTCTCACTGAGTTGCTTAGGGCCTCGCTAAGTTGCTGAGGCTGGCTTTGAACTCACGATCCTCCTGACTCAGCCTCCCAAGTCGCTTGGATTACAGGCGTGCGCCACCACGCCCGGCTTGTTGCCATTATTCTTTTAGGTCCATCTACCTAAAGGGAACAAAGTATTTTCAGGCATATATCCCTCATCTTCCCAAAATTTAAATTAGCTCTGAACATGTGTTTCTATTACTAAAAAGGATACAGTATCCAATACTGGAACAGACACAAGTTCATAGAAAACAGTTTTCCACAGGGGAACACAAAGCTCGAGTGAGATGAAATGGAAGGAAAAGCACAGTGAAGTATTGGAGTCATTATTTAAATACTCAGAATGCAGGAGATAAAGAATATATGATTCCTCAGTGATAAGTTGTCAGTTGCAGCCATCTATGTACATTACTAATGGAAATTTGAGCTCAGAGTAATTACTGAGTTTTAGAGTAGTTTATTAATACTGGTCTTATTCTTTTCTAATAAGATATTAAACTTAATACAAAAATATTGGGATAATATGAAAAGAAAGATTTTATCTAAGTGAGGCTATTTAGCTTCACTTGAAGATAGCAGCAAGGAATCACTTAACCTTATGGGTTAGTCAGCTTTGCATCCCTGTAACTGAGATATGTGAGGAGGTCTGCTCCATTCATGGCAGCCAGGAAGCAGAGAGAAAGAAGTGGGGAAGGGTTCATAACAAAGATGAACCTTTCCAGGGCAGGCCCTGGTTGACCCATTTCTTCCAGCCACACTCCACCTACCTATGGTTACCATTCAATCATTTCTTTCAATCTAGACTGGACTGATTAGCTTTCAGTTCTCACAATCCAATCATTTTACATCTGAACATTCCAAAAACTTTTGGGGGACATCATGTCCTAAAACCATAGTAACTTATAAAGAAAATAAGAGTTCTGTGTCAGATTGAGTGCCTGTCTCTGCTAAGTACTCTTTCCAGGGGCTCATATTATGGGAAAGAAGATTTAGGTCATTCGTTAAACTTTCTTTTCTATTTTTTTCTTTCAGGCCCCTGTGATATATTAAAAAGTATTTGTGTAGCATCTGTAATTTCAAATCAATTTAAGGGTTCCCTCTTAGAAGCATAAAAAACAAAAATGCCCATCCCAGAGTGATTATTTAATTTTGGATCTAGCAATTGGGAGAAGATACAATATATAAAACCTGCCTTTTAGACCACTTTTAATGGAAGTTGATTATTTATACCTAGCATCTACACATTTGAAACAAAGTGCATACATTTTCTGAGATACTACAGATAATGTTAGCATGTGAAAAGATCAGTGGATCTCTTGAATCATCTCCACAGGGTCCAAGATCTCATGGTAGAACCTGTCTACTGCTCTGGAATATTGACACCTACCCAGGAGATGAAGAGAAAGACCTGAGACACAAGGCAGTTGCACTTTCCCTCAGGTAGGTAGTGTTATGAAAACAAAGGATATATGGAAGGAAGAGGTTGTTTTTGTCCCCTTCACACATTCACCTGACCTAAGGGTTGTAACCTGCCAGGCCACCTCCCTGCCCTCCCTCAGGACTTCTTTAACAGTGTTGTCGCCATTTGGCTAGGCCTCCACCTGTGGGCTCTTTGACCCTTCTGGAGCCAGCAAGGCAAACAGAGGCCACAACTCCAGGAGAGCAGGTTCTAGACTCAGTCTCAGATTTATTAAAGAAGTACAGCACTTTTATAGAAGAGGGGAGTCTGAGAACAAAGAACCGGTAGTGTAACATGATAGTCTGTAAGGATGGTCCAATTAGGATTCACACAGTTTTGCAAAGGGAGGAGGGAGAGAGAAGGAGGAGCAAAGCTCACCTGGGGCAATGGCCATTGGCAGGTCAGGTGACTTGGGAGTTTTCTCCACAAGCATGAATAACCCTGAGTGTGCAGTCAAGGATTTTACCTTTCCACAGCCTATGGAGCATATACCTCAGTGGCTTCTTTCTACATCCCCACATAGTAGCAGTGATGCCGGTACTTAGTGTTTTCACACACAGGAAACTTTTCAACAAAAGCACATAGATTCTGGGAGAAATGCAGAAATTATGTGATTACAAACACCAGAAAAAGCAACCATTATCCACCATTATGATCATACTATGAAGAAGACACATACTATTATGAAGAGCAATGTTAACATGAAAGTTGAATATATTTAATAGAAACTTGACTGCATTGTTTTTATTTTTCTTCTTTTTCAACAGACATAAAAATATTTCTGTGGATTGGTGATTGGAAATCACCACTCAGAGGCTAAAAGTATAATCTTTATTTCAAATAAATTCTAATTTTGTTGCATTTTATTTTTTCACACATAGATATTACACACAAATTAAAAAATATTTTTAATTGTTGATGGACCTTTATTTTATTTATTTGTATGTGGTGCTGAGAATTGAACCCAGTGCCTCATGCATGCTGGGCAAGTGCTCTACCACTGAGCTATAACCCCAGTTCTTTACATTCAAATCTTTTAGGAAAACTTTAGATAATAACTTAGTTCTTCCATTATGAAGAAAGCCTCACACTTGAGTCTAAAATTTAATATTATTTCTTTACTTATATCCTATTAATTTTCTCTGATTATATTGTATCATAGAAATATTAAATGGTTTATATAATACATTGTAGTACAGTTAAATAAGTAGATAGGGAAAATGAAATAAGAGAAAAATAAAAATAAGGAAGTAAAGTGAAGACAAAAATATAATCTGAAACTACAAAAAATGCACAAATTCTGTATAGGTTGTATATATCTAATCTGAAAAATCTGAAATTTGAATTGCTCTAAAATCCAAAATCTTTTGAGCAATGGCATGATACCACCTTCCATGATTAACAAAAGTTAAAATAATTCACAACTAGAAAGCCTACTCTACAAAGCATGCTCAAAAAAAGAATTCATAAAGAAGAAATGAAAAATAAAAGTGAAAATCAGCAAAGGGAGGAACTACATTAGAAGAACAGTCAATCAAAGGAGAAACTGGTTCAAAGTAAAAAACCTAAGGTTTTTACTTTCACAGGGAATGACAGGGAGATAAAATGACAGGGAATAAAACTCATATCTCAGTAATAACATTGACTGCAAATGGCCTAAACTCATCAGTCAAAAGACATAGACTGGCAGATTGGATTATAAAATAAGACCCAACAATATGCTGTCAGCAAGATAAGACCCAACAATATGCTGTCAGCAAGAGACTCACCTCATAAGCAAAGACAGCCACAGACTGAAGGTAAAAGGATAGGAAAAAACAGATCATTCACATGGATCTCATAAACAAGCAGGGGTTTCTATCTTTATATCAGATACAGTGGGCTTCAAGCCAAAATTAATCAGAAGGGACCACGAAGGTCATTTCATACTGCTTAAGGAAATTATACATCAACAAGACAATCATAAATATTTATGCCCCAAACAATGGAGCATCTATGTACATAAAATGAATCCTTCTCAAATTCACTAATCAAATAGACCACAGCACAATTATCATGGGTGACTTTAACATGCCTCTCTCATTACTAGATAGATCCTCTAAACAAAAACTAAATAAAGAAGCTATAGAACTAAAAAAAAATTAATGATTTAGACTTAACAGACATATATAGAATTTTTCATCCACTGAGGACTGAATATACTTTCTTCTCAGCAGCACATGAATTCTTCTCTAAAATAGACCATATCATAGGGCACAAAGCAACTCTTAGCAAATACAAAAAATAGAGATAATTTCTTTCATTCTCTCACACCATAATGAATAAAATTAGAAATCAATGATGAAATAAAAAATAGAAGCTACTCTAACACCTGGAGACTAAATAATATGCTATTTATTGACCAATGGATAGTAGAAAAAACCAGGGATGAAATTAAAAAAATATTTAGAGGCAAATGAGGATTGCAACACAACTTATCAAATTCTGTGGGAACTATGAAAGCAGTTCTAAGAGAAAATTTCATTGCACTGAGCATATTCTTCAGAAGAATAGAATGTCATCAAATAAATAACTTAACATTACATCTCAAAGCCCTAGAAAAAGAACAGATAAACACCAAAAGCAGAAGATAGGAAATAATTAAAATCAGAGGCAAAATTGATGAAATTGAAAAAAATTCAAAAAAATAGAAGAAACAAAAAATTGGTTCTGTGAAAAAATACATAAAATGATAAACCCTTATCCAAGCTAGTGAGGAAAAAGCGAGAAAACTCAAATCACTAAAATTTGTGATGAAAAAGGAAATATCACCATGGACACTATTGAAATACAGACAAAAATCAGAAACTACTTTGAAAATCGATACTCCAATACAATAGAAAATCATGGAGATATTGAAAAATTTCTGGAGACACATGACCTACCCAAATTGAAACAAGAGGACATAGAAAATTTAAACATATCAATTTCAAACAATGAAATCGAAGAGGGCATTAAAAACCTACCAACAAAGAAAACCCAGGATCAGATGGATTTTCAGCTGTGTTCTACCAAACCTTCAAAGAAGAACTTATACCAATACTCCTCAAATTATTTCATGAAATAGAAAAGGATGGAATTCTTCCAAATTCATTCTATGAAGCTAGTTTCACCTTGATACTAAACCTAGACAAAGACATATCAAGGAAAGGAAATTTCAGAAAACTATCCCTGATGAATATATATGCAAAAATTATTAATCAAATACTGTCAATTGCATGTAAAAACATATTAAAAAGATAGTGCACCATGATCAAGTGGTGTTCATCCCAGGGAAGCAAGGTTGTACAACATATGAAAATCAATAAATGTAATTCATCACATCAATAGACTTAATGACAAGAATCACATGATTATCTCAATATATGCAGAGAAAGCATTTGATAAAATTCAGCATCCATTCATGTTTAAAACAGTAGAAAATCTAGGAAAAGGAGGAACATACCTCAACATTGTAAAAACTATGTAAGCTAAGCCCAAGGCCAACATCATTCTAAATGGAGAAAAATTGAATGCAATTCCTCCAAAAACTGGAACAAGACAGGGGTGCCTTCTTCCTCCACTCCTATTCAACATAGTCCTTGAAGCCCTAGCCAGAGCAATTAGACAACAGAAAAAATTTTTTAAAATATGAATAGGAAAAGAAGAGCTCAAACTATCACTATTTGCTGACAACATGATTTGTTATTTACAAGACCCAAAAAACTCCACCAGAAAGCTTCTACAACTCATAAACAAATTCAGCAAAGTTGCAGGATATAAAATTAGCACCCATAAATCAATTGCATTCCTATACACCAATAAGGAATCAGCAGAAAGAGAAATTAGGAAAACTATCCCATTCACAATAACCTCAAAAAAAGAACACTTGGAAATCAATCTAACAAAAGAGATGAAAAATCTCCAGAATGTAAACTACAGAACACTAAAGAAAGAAATTGAAGAAAACCTTAGAAAATGAAAATCCCCCATGTTCTTGGATAGGCAGAATTAATATTGTCAAAATGGACATACTACCAAAAGTGCTATACATATTTAATGCAATTCCTATTAAAATTCCAATGATGTTCTTCATAGAAATAGAAAAAGTAGTTGTGAAATTCATTTGGAAAAATAAGAGGCCCAGAATAGCCAAAGCAATCCTTAGCAAGAAAAGTGAAGCAGGAGGCATAACATTACCAAACTTAAATTATACTACAGAGCTATAGTAACAAAAACAACATGGTATTGGCACCAAAACAGACATGAAGACCAATGGAACAGAAGATAAGAGAGACAAACCCACATAAATAGAGTTATCTTATACCAGACAAAGATGCCATGAACATACATTGGAGAAAGGATAGCCTCTTCAACAAATGTTGCTGGGAAAATGGGAAAGCCATATGTAGTAGATTGAAATTGAACTCCTATATCTCACCCTGCACAAATCTCAACTCAAAGTGGATCAAGGACCTAGGTATTAGACCAGAGACCCAGTACCTGCTAGAAGAAAAATTAGGCCCAACTCTCCATCATGTTGGCTCAGAAACAGACTTCCTCAATAAGACTCCTAAAGTGCAAGAAGTAAAATCAAGGATCAATAAATGGGATGGTATCAAACTAAAAAGCTTCTTCACAGAAAAGGAAACATGATGTGAAGAGAGCCTACAGAATGGGAGAAAAATCTTTGCCACCAGCACCTCAGAGACAGCATTAATCTCTGGGATATATAAAGAATTCAAAAAACTTAACACCAAAAACAAAACAAAACAAAACAAAACAAATAACCTAATTGATAAATGGGCAAAGGAACTGAACAGACACCTCACAGAAGAAGAAATAGGAATGATCAACAAATATGTGAAAAAATGTTCAACATCTCTAGCCATTAGGGAAATGCAAATTAAAACTACACTGAGATTTCATCTCACTCTAGTCAGAATGGCAATTATCAAGAATACAGGTAACAATAAATGTTGGCAAGGATGTGGAGAAAATGTTCACTCATACATTGCTGGTGGAACTGCAAATTGATGTAACCACTCTAGAAAGCAGTATGGAGATTCCTTAGAACACCTGAAATAGATCCAGTATTTGACCCAGTTATCCCAGTCTTCCATTTACACCCAAAGGACTTAAAGTCAGTATGCTATAGTGATATACCCACTTCAATGTTTGTAACAGCTCAATTCATAATAGCTAGGCTATGGAACCAATCTAGGTGCCCTTCAACAGATGAATGGATAAAGAAAATGTGGCATATATACACAATGGAATATTACTCAGCCATAAGGAAGAAAGGAATTCTGGCATTTGCCAGTAAATGGATGGAGCTAGAGACTATCATGCTAAGTGAAAGAAGCCAATTACACAAAACTCAAGGCCAAACATTCTCTTTGAAATGTGGATGCTAACTCACAACAAGGTATGGTAGGGAGGGGAAGAATAGAAATTCATTGGATTAGACAAAGGGAAATAAAGGGAATGGAGATAGGATGGGAATAGGAAAGACAGTAGAATGAATCAGATATAACTTTCCTTTGCTCATATATGACCAGTGTAATGCCACATTATGTACAACCATAAGAATGGGATCCTATTTGGAATGGGTTGTACTCCATGTATGTTTAATATGTCAAAATACACTCTACTGTCATGTATATCTAAAAACAACAAAGAGAAAAGGAAAAAAAAAACCCTCAATGCTATTAGTTTAGAAAACAGACATGTTTCTTGGGAAAAGGAAAGTTTTTGGTTTTTTTTTTTCCTGGATTGAGATACAAAAGAAATTTACTTCATGAACTGTATAAAGAAGACTTTATATGAAATTGTGTATAATGCTCTCAAATGTACACCTAAAATAGCTCTAGAGTAAATTGTAAATGAATTTTTAATATTCCCTCCTGAATGTACTTTGAGAGTAAATTGATCTAACTCAGCAAATGACTGATATGAGAAATCTACACAGTCAAAATTTAAAGTGTTAAGATGTCCAAGCATGAGCAAAGATAATTCTTAGGGAAACTGGAGTGATGCTTCTCAATTTGGGGTCATTTCACCTCCAGGATTATACTTATTACTGTGCTAAGAGTACTTAAAGCCAGAGAATTGACAAGTTCCACCTATCTGAAGCATTAAATGTATATGAAGGCAACATAAATGAGAATAGTTTTGAATGCTTTCTTCTTAAAACATCACATAAATCCGCAATAAAAATCAGTAGTTATCTTTTTCATTTACATCAATTTTATGTTTTACATTTGTTCAATCTTTGTATGTTTTTATATTTTTATATACCAGGAATCACTGGGAAATTTGTTCTTTTATATCATTGAGAAAACCTGTCCCCCCATCACAATGGGCACATTATTGCTGTGAGCCTAGATTATATAAATGTAACTTCCTTTCTACCTCAACATAGTGTTTAGAACTAGACCATGTGATTTCTCAGTCATCTGATAGAGGGTCAGGCATACTCATTGCTTTGAAGAATGAGGTTACTTTATCCAAACTTCTGTGAGTGTTTCTGAATTTATGTATTTATTGTTTTGATTATAAAAAACATTTTTTTCTCATACATCAACTCAGTTTCCCAAAATAATTCCCATTATTAAAAACTTTGTTTACAAATTTGCAACTCTTCTTAGTTTTACTTTCTATGACAATTAGTTTTCTATTAATATAAATATTCCTGAAATTCTATTTTAAAAATTATTGTAATACTTCCCTTTGCCTTTTTTCCCACATTTTTTATTGGCACAGTGTAGTTGTACATAATGATGGGATTTGCTGTTACACATTCATACATTCACACTCCCTTTTCATTTTGAAAACGTAGTACTATACACTTAAAAAATTGCATTTTCAATTATAAACATCCATTGATGGCAGAGCATGAAAATTTTAATGAATAAGCTTGAACCCTATGAACATGTAAAATATTCATATTCAAAGAAAATAATTGGAATGATCGAAGGTTTTGAGCAAGTAGAATTTTCCCTGAACTCCTTCACTTAACTGGATAAAAAAGAAAATAAAAATGTTAGCATTACTCCAATCATAATGGAGTCAGCAGGAAGAAGTAGCAATCAAACAAAACACTATCAGATTCTGGGTTGTGTGTGGTAGCAAATTAACCTCTAAGTCAGTGGCTTAACGGTATGATGACTTATTTCTTACTGACCAGTTAATTGTGCGTCCAGTGATTCAAGGGAGGCTCCCTTCCAAGTAGAGACTCAGGGATCTAGTCTGCTTCATATTGTAACTCTTCTTAAAACAGAGTTTCCAATTTTATAAAAGAAGAGAGTAAAACAGTGGTCACTAGCAGGTAGGTAGGGTAGAGAGAAGGAGAATAGAGTAGGTTGTATAACAGGTAACAAAATACATTTCCACAGGAGAATTAAGGTCTCATGTTCTACAGCTTAGTAGGATGGCTGTAGTTCACAATGAATCTATTGTATATTTTATTAAGAACTATAAGAAAAGAGTTTTAGCTTCCCAGGACAAATAATTGATAAATATTTGAGATGGAAATTCTAATTACCCTGATTTGATCATTACATATTGTATATATGCATCAAATTATCACACTGTACCCATAACTATACCCAACTGATATATGTCAATTTGAAAAAAAAATACAGCATATCTTTCACATATGGAAATATATTCTGTATATACAGTTATGTACTGACTGTTGAATATTTTGACTTAGAAATGACATTTGTTATTTTCTTTCCCTGACCAGACTAGTTTTGTGGGCATATCTAACTGCAAATGTGTAAAGAAATGCAGAGGAACACATGGATATTTGGTAAGCAGTGTATATGTCTGCCATTTGTATTTCTCTCAGCATGGGTCTTATAGTAGATACGCAAAATAATTTTAAACCTTGGTGTAACTTATAGGAACAAGCTATGAGTAATGAAATAAAACCACGTCTCCTTCACGACCACACAAATTGTGAAGGAAACTCACTAAAATTTTTCAAACTAAAGGAAACAGGCAACAATTTAAATAGAAAATAAAAAAGAAATTAAAGCTGCCTTTAATGTCAGTTTCAAAATTCTTATGGACAATGAAGCTGTAGATTTGGCCAAAAGCTTCTTTTTGACTAAAAAAATTGCTAAAGCAATTGACATTTTCAAAACAAAACACCAAAGGACACATTTTAATATGTTCAAAACATATACTCAAACAGAATATGTTGAAAATAAATATTACTAACCTAGCTTTTCATTGATTTTTCTTTACTGTTACTTGTTTATTTACAAAGCGCAAATAACACCTCTCAACACAGGCTGGGGTTGTGGCTCAGTGAGAAAGAACTTGCCTAGCATTTGCAAGAGGCACTGGGTTCGCTTCTCAGCACCACATAAAAAATAAATAAAATAAAGATATTGTGTCCATCAACAACTAAAAACATTTTTTAAAAAAATGTTTCAAAGGCTGGGGATATAGCTCAGTTGGTAGAATGACTGTCTTGCAAGCACAAGACCCTGGGCTGAATCCCCAGCACCACAAAAACAAAACAAAACAAAAAAAACAAAAAAAAACCCCAAAACAAAAAGCCACAAAACAAAAGCCTTTCAACATGATTTGTGAGTTTTTAATGGAAAGAGTAACAAATGAAAAAATAATAATAATAACAGGACCAAATCAATCACATGTGAAACTGGGGATGCTTATCTCCTGAATTTATCAGCTAATGCTGCATCATTTATTGTAGCATCATTCAAAAAAATGTGACTTTTGACTTAGTATGTTTAACAGGATGGTAAAAACGACAAATTGTGGGTGTTTTTTTTTTTAACTGAAAACAATAGCATTGTCCCAATCAAAAATGAAGTTTCAGGGTTATGTGAAGAAAGCTAATCTTGAGAACCATAGATCACTTGAGACTTTTTATTTACTTGCGATAAAAATTACAGCTTCAATGGTAAAATTTTACTTTCTTCACTAAAAGTTCTTTTTGATAAGTAATGTCAACATTGCAAAAAATATATTGTCCCTAGATTAGGGAGGCTGTTCATCTTATGTCCTTGGCGACTTGTTTTGAAGCATGTATGATAGTAGCATGAAATTTCTACTGCAACCTAGGATCCTTGTAACCACATTTTAAGTCTCTCTATGATAATTTCCCTTCATAACTTAAAATGTAGTAAAAACGAAGCACAAAAATAAACACACAAAACCTCTTGTCATCTTTATCTACATATTTCTGATATTTTGGAAATTTTAAAGTATTATTAATCTAAGTGAGAAGAGGAAATTGACAAGAACTTGAAACAGATATTTGATGGTAGCTTGGTTTAATCTAATTTTGCAAAATGGGCACATTCATTATAATTACATCTTGTTAATTTATCATAAGACATGCTTTAACTAATGTTTTTAGTAAATAGTTTTAAATAGTTTCTGAATTCAAAGAAACACATATAACTGGATGCAAGAATTCAAATAGGCCAGGACTGTCAGATCTGCATTGTTATCTGAAGGCTTCTCTTGCTGAAGCCTGCTTCATTCCCCTTGACTTTCACAGATTTATGCCAGATGAAGTTGTAGTTTCTCCTTTTTGCAATTCTGAAGGAAATTTTTGTTAATATTTGCTCTGTGCTGCATGTAGTTCTCCCCTTGAGAGTTTGTGTGTTGGAACCTTGGTCCTTCTGGTAGCCTTGTTGGGAAATGGCATGGCACCTTTAGATGTGGGCCTAATAGAAGGTCCTTAGGTCACTGGGGATTTTTCCTTGGAAAGGATTAAGGTAGTTCTTATAGGACATGAATGTGTTAGTGACTCTCTGTCACTGTGACAATACCTAAGAAAAACAAAGGAGGAAAGATGAACAGATTTATTTTGGTGCTCATAGTTTTAGAGGTTTCAGTCCATAGTCACTTGTCTTCATTGTTTCTGGGTCTGCGGTATGGTGGAACATCATGACTGGGAGGTCATGTCAGAGCAATGTGGTTCACCTTGTGGTATCCAGGAGGGAGAGAGGTGGGGGTAGGAAGAGAAAGAGAGAGAATGTGTGGGATAGATGAGAGAAGGAAGGAGGAAAATGAGAAAGGAACAACATATAACATATACTCTTCCAGGGTTGCTTCCAGTGACTTTCCTCCTTCAACATAGCCCCACCTCCTACAGCTTCCACTGCCTCCCAATACTCCATTCAATTATGAACCCATCAATGGATTGATTCATTGATGAGATCAGAGTCTTCATGATCTAATCACTTTATAAAAGCGCTCTTCTGATCATTACTACACTGGGGACCATGCCTTCAACGCATGAGCCTTTGGGGGACATTCCAGATCCAAACTATAATAGGGAGGTATAAGAACTGAGAGGAATGAGATTTGTGTTTTCTGAGAAATAGGGACTGGAGTAAGATTTGAATCAGGTTTGGTATGAAGTTTCATATCCTGGGAGTGAGGTAGTCTTGAATGAGGACTAGTTTCATC
Organism: Glaucomys volans; assembly: GCA_020662805.1. Lineage (NCBI taxonomy): Eukaryota > Metazoa > Chordata > Mammalia > Rodentia > Sciuridae > Glaucomys > Glaucomys volans. Next base: position 1,153,984 of record JAJEJO010050467.1, read on the forward strand.
AAGGAAAAGTAAGGTAATATCTGTAAGGCTTTACATACTTTCAGATAAGGTTTTAAGATCCTGACTTTGAATATTCAAATGAGAAAGGAAGGTAGGTCTCTGAGCTGCTGTTATCCTCAAATAGTAGTTAGGAAGTTAGTGAGGCAACCCTCAGAGTGTTGTAGTTTTAAAAATTTGAGTCAAGATCATTAAGTCGCACAATTTGTTTTTCCTATTAACCAAGGATCACATATTCAAATGTCTTCTAGTTTCAAGCAGATAAGATAATAGATGAAGTAGGTAGGCATTGTAAGATAAGGAGTAGTGGGGACTGTGGTACAGCGGCAAACACCTGACATACAGGCAGAAGTTGCTATTTAGTGACAGCTGATTACTGCCAATGTGAACTGCAGGCCTAGTATTTCTAGATAACAATAAAAGCTACATAATTCTCACTTATGTACTAGGTCCTTGTTTACATACTTTGTGTAAATTTAATTTCTAAAATATTTTTATTAGATCATGATTATACATAGCAATTGAATTTATTTTGACAAAAAATCATACATGCAAGGAATTTCATTTCAAGTCCCATTGCCCTACTTTTCTTACCCTTCTCCCTCCCCCTATTTTCCCTCCTCTACTCTATTCTTTTCTTCTACATAAACATAAAAGTGAAATTCTCTTTCACATCTTTATATATGAATATAACATGATTTTGTTAAATTCATTCCATTTATTTTCCCCTTTCCCTACCTTCCTCCCTTGCATTCTCCTATATCTACTCCACTGATTTTTCCTGTATCTGTTCCCCTCTCCTGCTGCCTTCTTTCCTATTTTTTGCTTTAGCTTCCACATATGAGAGAAAAACATTTTATTTTTGATTTTCTGAGTCTGGTTTATTTTGAGTTAGTCTGATTTTCTCCATTTCCATCTATTTACTCTATTTCCATCTATTTTCTCTATTTCCATCCATTTATAATGGCAAATGCCATTATTTAATTCTTCATTATGGCTGAGTAAAACTCCATTGTGTATATAAAGCACATTTTCTTAATCCATTCATCTATTGACAGGCATCTGGGTTGATACCATACTTTGGCTATTGTGAACTGTACTGCTATAAACATTGTAGAGGATGAATCATTATAGTATGCTGATTTTAGATCTTTTGGATAGACACCAAAAGTAAGATGGCTGGGTCATTTGGTGGTTCGAGTCCTAGTTTATAAAATTAACTTTCTAATCCTCACAACAACCCTATGGTTGCATACTATTATTTTTTCACACTCAATTGAAGCATAGCAGTATTAAGTAACTTGCCAAGGGGACATGGCTAGTTAGAGACATAGCCAGGATTCAAATCCAAGTTCAAATTCACAGTCAATGCACTTCATCACTATTCTCAGTTGAACACTTGCTTTTTAAGACAAGCCAGGATTTGTATTATGTGAAATCTATGAATTTAAAAAATGTTAATGACTAAATAAAGTAAGTCCGTGTACTGAATTTGATGAATTTGACTTAGGACTTCTGGATTAGGTTTTAATATAAGCAGAAGAGCTGCAGTAGTGAATATATAAAATAAAATTTAATAATGTGAGAGAATAACAATAATTGGTGCAAGCAGAGATTTAGGAAATTCTCAAAGGAGAATTCACAGAAGTTTAGAAAATTCACAAGGCATAGAAAGTTGTCAGATCCGGGAATGCCTAAATCTTTGTTTTCAAATACCGTTCTTCAATAAAAAAGAACCAAGGCTCTATGGAGAAGTGGCTGATTCCAGGGCTGGGGTAGGGAAAATATGAGGATGAGCCTAGAACATTGTGTTGTGCCAGAAAATAAGAAAAGAGTCATAAGGGCACCACATCAAATGGACAGAAAAAACAATTTTGAGGACAAATCAAGAATAATTGGAGCAACAAATTAAATGTTAATGGGAATGCATTACAAACCACAGAATAAAATAAATATATATGCATCCATATAAATAGAAGTAGTAATTGAATGTATAGATGAACGAAGGAGAAGAGAAAGTTCTTCCTAACAGCTGAATTCTAATAATACAAGAAGAATGATAATTGAAACAGAATACCACTATTTGGCAAATGCCACAGTAACAATTATTTCCCCAAAGAATAATCACCAGAGCCTAAACAATCTGTGGAAGTATGGTGTTCTTGTAAACAGAATATTTACATAGTCTCAAAGTATCTCACCATAGATGCTTACTAATGACTCTTTTGTTTGTTTGGTTTTTTTTTTTTTTTGGTAGCAGGGATTGAACCTAGGAGTGCTTAACCACTAAGTTATATCCCCTACTCACCACTAAGCCACATCCCCAACCCTTTTTTATTTTTAAATTTTGAGACAGGGTCTCACTAAATTGCTTAGGACGTCGCTAAATTGCTAAGGCCAGCTTTGAACTTGCAATCTTCCTTCCTCAGCCTCCTAAGCCTCTGGGATTACAGGAGTCAAACACGGCACTGGGCTTAATTATTTTGTTCTGTTGCTCTCACAAACTAAGAATTTATTATTGTTATTATTTTAGCGGTGATGGGGATCAAATCCAGAGCCTCATACATGATAGACAAGCAATCTACCACTAAGGCGTATCCTCAGTTCCCAGAAAATTAGTTCATTTAAGTCATGGTTTTGAAGGCTGGAAAGTTCAAGGAATAGATAGGGTGATGTCTTGCCATAGCTTTCCTGCTGTGTTGTGAGAGGGCAAGTGAGCACATGCACAGAGGAAAAATGAGGGGCAGAGTAACTTCTGTAACAGCTCTCTTTAGAGATGACAGCATTAATTCAGAGAGAGCTCCACCCTCTCGACCCAATTGCCCCTCACTAGACCCCACCTCCTGACACGGCCCCAAGAAGGACCAAGCGGAATATATCCAAATCACAGCAATTGCAGAGATAAAAATAATAACTGTATGGTGGAAAAACTTGGCAGACACCACCTTGAACAAGTCATCAAAGGTAACAGAGCCATTAATTAGACAGATTGACATCATATGCCTTCTGCTAGGTTCTGAAAAGACATAACCTCACTGCTATGATATTCTTGTCAGAAATTCATAACCTGAATTTCATCATGAGGAAACCCTGAACAAACTCAAATTGAGGAATATTCTGCAAAATAACTGACCAGTGTTCTTAAAAAATGTCACGATCAAGAAAGGCAAAGATTAAGGAATTTTTCCAGATTAAAGGTGAGTTGAAATTACATGTAACATGTAATCTTGAAATGGATCCTGCATCAGAAAAAAGGACATGATTGCTATAATTGGTAAAATTTGAAGAAGTCTTATCAACTAGTTTTCAAATATTGCATCAGTGTGAATTTCCTGGTTTTTATTATTGTACTATAGGTTAATATCTGGGGAAGCTATGTGAAGGGCATGTAGGAATTCTTCATACTAGTTTTGCAAATCTTTTGTAAGACTGAATTATGTCTGAATAAAAAATCTAAAAGAAATTTAAATTGTCAGATAAGTGCAGATCATTTCATTCAAGAATGCCCAGAGAGTTGCAAAAATACTTTGTATGAGAGTAATAACTGTTTGGAAATCACACTTCCTAGTTTCAAGGTATGTTTTTGTGTTAGGGTAGGTCAGGTTATGCTATGATAAAAATGAACCTAGTGACTTAGCATGTAGAAGTGTATTTCTCAGGTGGCCCCATGAACTTGTTAATAAGGGAAAGATTGCCTCTGAGAATCTGATTATATCCACACTTTGTAGATTAATAACTTGACATTAGGGTTTATATGTTGGTGTGATTTTTGTTACCTCTGACTTAATATCTCTAAAACAGCCTCTCTATCTTCTCTGCTCCTATGATTACACTGTCTTTTCTTTAGTTTTATTTTGGAAATAAACCATACAAAAACTACAAAAACCTGTATGTGTAATTTAAGGAACAATAATGGATATGCACATAACTGCTAAAGAAAAAAATCCCTATATATAGTTTTGCTGGCTTGTATGTCAATCATTCATCCCCAGAAAAAAGTACCATCTAGAATTTGGTTCATCTTTACTTTCTATATTGTTTTTACCAACTAATAACATATTCCTAAATAAGGCATTGCTTAATTTTCCCTATTTTTGAATTTCATATAATAGGTATTCATTCTGTATGTTCTCTGTGGTGGTTTTGTTTTTTGTTTTTGTTATTTTAGTTTAGCATAGTTTTTGAGATTCATCTATATGGGTGCACATAGCTATAGTTTAATTTTCATTGCTTTAGAGTATTCCATTTTTTGAATGTACTGTAACTTTTATTTGTTATTAAATTTTTTTTTCAATGTTGGAGATTGAACCCAGGGCCTGATGCACTGTCACTTATTAATAAACCCTACCTTGATGGACATATGGGTTGCTTCCAATTATTTTTAGCCATTATAGACAGTACTGCTCTAACTATTTTTGTTCATATCTCCTGATGAACATGGGTAGGAACTTTTCTAGGTTTTATATCTAGGACTGAAATTGTTAGGCTATAGGAAGCATGCACGTTCAACTTTACTATGTAGTTAAAGATTGTTTTCTAAAGCATCTATGCCAATTTTTACTTCACCAGGCAGAATGAGAATTGCCATTGCTCAGATCATTAACAAAACTGACACTTTGGATTTATTAATCTTTTTCTCTGATGCCAGAGCATCAGAGCTTTAATTTTAATTAAAATTGTAATTTCCCAAAAAATTAAAACAGACACTGTGCTAAAAAAAAAAAAATTGTAATTTTCCTGATGATTAGATATAAATATCTTTATATAACTTTATTGGTCATTTGAGTTTTCTTTTCTTTGAAATTCCTTTGGTTTATCTTTCTACTAGGTTGGACTTTATATGACTAATTCACAAGAATTTTTTAATAGATATACCTAATTACTTAATTATATACACACATATAGATTCTAATCTTTTATTCATTATATATCATATTCCAAATATATTTTCCAACTTACCACTTATCATTTACTCATTTTTCATGAAATAAAATTTAATATTTGTGAGACTTCATTTTTACAACATTGCTTACACTTTGCACAGAAAGACATTAAAATATACAAGTTGTTTTATCAAGATAAATATGTAGGGTGATGCTAAAAATTGAGGTTTTCAGTTCTGTTGTATGTTGGGATGATTAATAGTTGAGAGCTTTTGTGTATATGAACACAATAAGATTGTCCAAGAAACAGACATTTGGATATTTCCAAACTACTAATAATTTGCTTTTCTAGGCAGTTGTTCTTGTGATACATTGTTTTGTTTTTTAAATTGTTTCTCACCTTTTAGTCTCTCTTGATTTCTTTGATCATGTTATCATATAATATTTTGAGATGTTGTTCTATGCTTGATGAAATAAAGTTGCTATTTGCCCAGCTATTTTTATTGCTTATGATGTGCTCATTTGTCAAATTTTGCTCCAGAACAAATAATCATAATTTATTTCATTGATCTCCAACTGATTTCAGAAAGATCTTAAATTGCTTACTTGAGTTGCAGTTCTACTTTCTGGGGTATCTTCTACTAAATGGAGACTGGAAGAAAAGTATAATTGTGTCCCATGTTCTTGGATAGGCAGAATTAATATAGTCAAAATGGCCATACTACCAAAAGTACTATACAAATTCAATGCAATTCCAATTAAAATCCCAATGACGGACCTCATAGAATTAGAGCAAGCAATCATGAAATTCATTTGGAGGAATAAGAGACCCAGAATAGCCAAAACAATTCTTAGCAGGAAGAGCGAAGCAGGGGGTATCACAATACCAGACCTTCAAATATACTACAGAGCAATAATAACAAAAACAGCATGGTATTGGCACCAAAATAGACAGGTAGATCAATGGTACAGAATAGAGGACACAGAGACAAACCCACATAAATACAGGTATCTCGTACTTGACAAAGGAGCCAAAAACATACAATGGAGAAAAGACAGCCTCTTCAACAAATGGTGCTGGGAAAACTGGAAATCCATATGCAGCAAAATGAAACTAAACCTATATCTCTCACCTTGTACAAAACTCAACTCAAAATGGATCAAGGACCTAGGAATTAGACCAGAGACCCTGCTCCTAATAGAAGAGAAAATAGGTCCAAATTTTCATCATGTTGGCCTAGGACCAGATTTCCTTAACATGACTCCCAAAGCACAAGAAATAAAAGCAGGAATCAAAGATTGGGATAGGGTCAAACTAAAAAACTTTTTCTCAGCAAAGGAAACAATCAGCAATGTGAAGAGAGAGCCTTCAGAGTGGGAGAAAATCTTTGCCACACACACTTCAGATAGAGCACAGAATCTCCAGAATCTACAAAGTACTCAAAAATCTCTACACCAAGAACACTAATAAGCCAATCAATAAATGGGCCAAAGAAATGAACAGGCACTTTACAGAGGATGATCTTCAAGTAATCAACAGATATATGAAAAAATGTTCAACATCCCTAGTTATAAGAGAAATGCAAATCAAAACTACCTTAAGATTTCTTCTTACCCCAATTAGAATTAAGATTTCTTCTTACCCCACCTCGCCAGGTGTTGGCGAGGATGTGGGGAAAAGGGTACATTCATACATTGCTGGTGGGAGTGCAAGTTGGTGCAGCCACTCTGGAAAGCAGTGTGGAGATTCCTTAGAAAACTTGGAATGGATCCACCATTTGACCCAGCTATCCCACTCCTTGGCCTATACCCAAAGGACTTAAAATCAGATTACTACAGTGATGCAGCCACATCAATGTTCATAGCTGCTCAATTCACAATAGCTAGATTGTGGAACCAACCTAGATGCCCGACAGTAGATGAATGGATAAAGAAACTGTGGTATATATACACAATGGAATATTACTCAACCATAAAGAAGAAGAAAATTATGGCATTTGCAGGTAAATGGATGATGCTGGAGACTGTTATGCTAAGTGAGATTAGCCAATCCCAAAAATCCAAGGGCCGAATGATCTCTCTGATAAGTGAATGATGATGCATAATGTGGGATGGAAGGGTGGCAAGAATGGAGGAAGGATAGATAGCATAGAGGGACAGGAGGGGTGGGGTCGAGGTGAGGGGGTAAGAATAACAGTATGTGTGACAGACATCATTGCTGTGTGTACATGTATGAATGCACGGATGGTGTGACTCTACTTTGTGTACAACCAGAGAAATAATAGCTGTACTCCATTTGTGTTCAATGAATCAAAATTAAAAAAAAAAAATAATGGAGACGATGTAGAGTTGCAATATATTCTGACTCATTCCTTGCTGCTCTGTCGTGTTCCTATTGTCCCAGTCCCTCATGGGGAAAATTGTACATTCACCTGTGTACATTATATGCATTAAATATTTTAATTATTGAAAAAAAAGAAAAAGAAAAGTATAATTGTGGAAAAACTATGACAGATTACTAGATTTAAAGGTGTTCTTTTAGTAGCTCCACAATGATGATACTGAAAACCAGGTGTACATCAAGGCTATAATTAAAAACTTTATGCTTTTAAATCAACGTTTTTTATAACTTTATTTTTTTATGTGGTGCTGAGGATCAAACCCAATGCCTCACAAGTGCTAGGCAAGTGTTCTACCCCTGAACTGCAACCCCAGCCCCAATCCTTATAATTTAATAAGCACCATGAATAGTGTTGAGTAAGTATCTTTGTAGAGAAGCTGACCAAGATATATAAATTAAAGTATCTATGCATTTTTCTAAATTTGTCCTTTATTTTTATATTGAGTACTTATTAAGTTTAATGCATAATTTTCCATTTGTTTTTTGGGAAGATATTATTATGAAATCTATCCTTTAGACAAAATACATCAGGTAGTCAGAGATTAAACTTCCACTCAGGGTGAAATCTGTTTTTTTTTTCCCCCCCTGAGATACAAATATCCTACCCTACTTCTGAAATAATGTTTCTTTCTTTTTATTTTTCAGTGCCTGGCAAGCCTGGATGAATTGATCAATTCAGTGATTTGCTTCCCCCAGAGTGCTGAGAAATTACAAAAAGTGAGATAATCATTCTCTCCCCTTCCAACTTTGAAACTGGGGTAATCATTACTGTCAGGGAGCATTATTAACTGCCTGAATTTCTGATGCTCAGCACAACCCTTGACTAGGAGTAGCTTCCTTCCTTTGATTACCTGTTATTAGTTATAAGTATTTAAGTTTATCAGTCTTTGTCTTTATCATGTATGCACTTTGTGTCTACTTTAAGATCTGCCTTACTCTGAGGTTATACAAATGTTCTCCTATATTGTTTTCTGAAGGTTTTATAATTTTCTTTTTAATATTTGGCCTCTAACCAACTTGGAATTCATATATAGAGAGCACATATATAAATTTTAGGGTTGGTTTGTCAAGTTCTACCAAATAAACATCTTGGGATTTTGATCCTAATTCCTTTAAATCTGTGGATCTATTAAGGAAGAATTAATATCCTCATGACATCAGGTCTTTAATTTATGAAATGATATTTTTAATTTTAAATTTTTTCTTAGAATGTTTTAATAAAATTTATCCTCTCTTTAAAGCACTGTACTTCTTTGATTAGTTATTTCTAAAAAATACTGTGAAAATTACTTTTAAGTTTTGCTTTTTATTTTTGACACCTTTAATTTGAAAAAAAATTTATTTGTTCTTTTTAGATATACATGGCAGTAGAGTGTATTTTACAATAGTATACATACATGGAGTATAACTTATTCTAATTAGGATCCCATTCTTGTGGTTGAATAGGATGTGGAATTTCACTGGTGGTGAATTTATTATATACGAACATAGGAAAGTTATGTTCAATTCATTCTATTGTCTTTTCTGTTCCGACCCTGCCCTTTCTTCCCTTCATTCCCCTTTGTCTAAGACATCTTTGATTTTGATACTTATATAAGTATCATTTTTAAAAGTTTATTCTCTACTGTTGTGAAGATTAGAAATACAATTAATTTTTTGTTTCCAATAATTTTGTTAAAATTCTCATATTATCTGTTAGATTTGCTTATTTTTGATGTAAGCAATCATCTTTTGCAAAGAATGACAGTTTTTTCTTCTTTTACATCTTACGTTATTATTATAACCTTGATATCTTCCCCACCTGAATTGCCTTGGCTCTCTAATGCAATTGTTGAAAGCGTATTGTGATGGTGGTTACTCTTTTATTGGTTACAATTTTAAAAGAATATTTCCAATCTTTTACTATTGTGTATTATGTTTGCCATAGGTCTTATTAATTTAAAGAAATTCCTACTGTTTGGTTGCTAATTTTTTTTATCATGAATAGATATTGAGTTTTTAATCAAATGCTTTCCTGTGTCTACTGAAATCATCAGGAGTTTTTTTTAAGACTTCTGATTTGGTTAATTACATAACAGTTGTCTAATGTTTTACTAATGTTACATTTCTAGAATAAATCCAATGTTTCAGGTCACTTTTCATGTAGTTAACAAAGTGATCCTTATAAAGGTATAAATCAGACCATGTTATTTTCTGTTTAAAAGAATTCAATACTTCTCATAGAATAAAGCACAAAATCTTTCTGTGGCCTGCATGATTTGTTCTCTCCTCTTTATCCAGTATCATCTCCCGTCATTCTTCTTGTTTGTACTGGACTTTTCCTGTTTCTTCAAAACATTACACTAATTCGGGCCTTAGGGTCCTGACTTTCTGAATGTAAATCAGTTCCTTTAAATCATCATATGACTGTTTCCTTTTGCTCATTTCTAAGTAGTATCACCTTCTTAGAAATAAAACCCTAACGAGGATCCTTAACAACCCCCCACACCTAACTCATGTTATTCCTATCACCTCTCCCCCTAGTCACTTGTTTTAAATCATATTTTCTTCATAGCCCTTATGATTCTTTGTAGTATTTTAGACATGTATTTAATATGCATTTATTATTTATCTTCTTAGTAATAAGCATCAAAAGTTCAGGGATTGTGTTCTCTGCTGAGTCCCCAGCACCTAGAACAGTATCTGACATATAGCAGACTTCAATTGAATTTGTTAAATGGATGAATACATGAATGAGATGAGATGATAGAGTCCCTTAAAGTAAAGCACATTTTTTGGAAGGCAGTCATCTTTATTCTCTTTATACTTTTCTAGCTGAAACTTCAACTCTGGTTAACATTGTTCTTCTGATTATTGTTTTAAGCTCCTGTGTTGTTAGGCAGAAGAATAGTGGGGTTGCCTTGCTTGAAAAAATGTTAAATTTAACAATAATGTCTAGGGACAGGCTACAACAAACCACAAATAGTTTTTTATTTGTTTTTTAAATTTTTACAGACTTCATTTTGATTTATTGTACACAAATGGTACATTTCTATGGTTGCTCATGATGTACATTCATACCATTCATGTTAATCATACAAGTACATAGGGTAATGATGTCTGACTCAAATAGTTTAATCAATTTCAAGTGTACTCTTCTTTCTAATGTGACTTTTGAGCCACCTGATATTAAAGAACGTTAGCGCTGTAATGGTCCTTTGAGACCTTGTCAGGCATGCCTGATAATCTTCAATAGTTTAGAAAATATTAAAAAAAGATGGTGACATTTTATAGATTTTTTAAAAAAATCCAACATTTAAACTTGAATAAATCCTACACTTCTATCTTATATATAAATTTATAGATTCATAAAATTTTGTTTGGGTAAGATTTTAGATATCAGCTAATTCAGAGCATTTATTATGCAAATAAGAAAGATGCTGCCCAAAGCTATTAAATGATTTATCCAAGGTAACAGGAAATGAACATCATAAGCAGGACAACTACCTAGCATGTGAATGTCGCTCATGTCATGGTTACCAACTGACCAACTAAGGTCCTTCTTTGAGCCCCTGCCTCTCTGACCAGAAATATTTGATAGAGAGGTGGACATCTGATCCACTCTTGTCAGAGCAAATTTTGTTTTAAAATTTGGAATAGAAAAATAGAGACTGCTGTCAGTCTTCCTTGATGATGGTAGTCATGGGCTGCCAAGCTTGGACATCTGTGAGAAGTGGGGCTACATGAAGCAGACTGAAGCCCATTCAAAAGCACACATATTGAATACCTGAAAAGTTTATAGGACCAATCTATATTCCCCCAATAAATTCCTAAATACTGAGCCTCTGTGAAAATACATATATATATATATATATATATATATATATATATTTGTTGTTGTTCTAACAATCTTTTAAAGCTGGATTTAGTTCTCCATTTTTCAGGTTAGGAAACTAAAACTCGGAAAGAATTCATGGTAAATCAGAAGGTTAGGAAGTACCTGCATTAGAATTTGAATGAGGATGATCAAATTCCAATGTCTGTACTCCTTTCAATGGGTTATATTGCCTTAAATTCAGGTGATTCATTTTGTGGCTCAAAGTGTGATATGGAGACTAGCAGTGGTGGCATTACCTGGGACTTTGGTAGAAACGCATAATCTTGGTTCTGACCTCAGGAAGGAGACACTGTATTTACCTGAACTTTAAAAAGATTACCAGGTTATTTTTGTGCATGTTAGAAGTTTGAGAAGCTCTGACCTGGTGGAAACGAAGGCACAGGATCAGGGAGATTTAAGGTGGATAGCTTTGAACTGTAACCTAACATTTTGAAATCATTCTCCTCATCCTTGATATAGATAAAATAATTTCCACCTCACTGGTATTGTTGTGAGGATTATATGAGCTAGGATATGAAAATCCCTAGTACAGTGTCTGACATAGTAGGCTGTTATTACAGGTTAGAGTCCTTCTTTTCCAAAATTAAAAAAACATAACATTCTACCCATTGTTGGATACCACTGAAAAACATGCACATAAACTGGTAAGAATACACAGATACATACTGTATGTGTCTTTCCATAAAATAGTATAGTTACTACAAGGGTCAAAAAGGAAGTTTAGTTTGGAATTCTTTGTCATAATGGGTATGAAAAATTGAGTTCATATTAGTGATATCAAAGAAACAGTTGGAAGTTAACTCTTCTGAATAAGAGAGACATAGTATTATAACAAATGTTTATAATGTTTTAAATATTTATAGTTAATATTTAGAATTGGCAGAGAAGTTGGGTAGTTGAGAGAAAGAAAAGGATATTATACCAGCAAAGAAATACGAACATTTTAGGTACATAGCTAATTATTTCCACTGCTTTCAGGTTGTAAAGTCTAAATTGGACAGGTCACATTATTCATAAAAGGAATGTGATTGCTACATATTAAAATCATTCATTTTCTTTCTTGGATATTCATAGATCTGCCCACAAGGAAGAGTGTAAGATTCTAGTAACAGTACAAGGATTCCTAAAAAAAGTATTTTAAATTCTTTAGTGTAACACAAGACTTTGGTAATGATTTCTATACACTGGCAATATTACTTAAAAGAAAATAGATTGCATTCACTAAAGCAAAAATGTGCATTTTCTTCATTTTAATAATAGTAATATATCAAACATTGTACCTATTATGAAGAAGATCACAAAGTCTTAGAGGAGGCCCTAAAAATCTCAGATTATCATAGAATGGCAGGAAGAAGAATGTAAAACTTTAACTTCTCCCCAAATTAATTTATAGGTTTGCTGAAATTCAAATTAAAAGTCAGGTGCAGTGGCACTTACCTGTAATCATAGCTACTCAGAGGCTGAGGAAGGAGTATCAAAAATTCTAAGCCAGTCTGATACATAGGGAGACCCTGTCCCCATATCCTTCCCCAGTATACTCCTCAATAAAGAAAACTTTCTTAGGAAATTTGACAATATGATTTTAAAGTTAGGAAGTGTAAATAGCAGATAATAGGCCAGAAAAACAACTAATCAAATAAATCAAAACTCAATAAGGAGATATCCAATTTATTTTGAGGTAATAATCTATAAACTTAGTTTGAAAAGTCAAAAAGTGGGGGAGCCTTATGATTGTTATCTATACATAGCAAATTACCCCAGATTTAGCAGTATAAAAGAATGTTTGTGATTTCCCATGGTCTCTGTGGCTAGGAATCTGGAAATGGTTTAACAGGATGGTTTTGACGCAGGGTCTCTCATGAGGTTGCAGTCCTGTTAGTTGGGGTTGCAGTCTTCTGGGGCTTGACTAGGGCTGGAGGTCACACATGATTGTTGGCAGGAGGCCTCAGTTCTTTGTCACATGTGCTCTTCTGCAGGGCAGTTCAAGTGGGGCAAATTCTCAAAAAGAGCAAACTCTTAGTCTTTATAAACATCTTTTTTCAGTAAGTTCACATTCTTATGGTTTAGGAGCAAATGTTTCCAGGAGCTAGTAACTAAGCTTTGTTCTGTTTTTCTTCTTTTAGCTTTAATATTGGTATAGAAAAGTAATCTCTGAATCATTTAACATAGGACAGGAAAGCATTTTTGGTCCCATGATTATCCAATGCAGGCACAGGGAATTATGTTGGTTCAATTTTCAGACATACAAAGGGTTTGGGGTGAAGATGAACCTAGGAGGGACTGGAAACTGACTTTGGAGCTCGGATAGACTTCACAGAAGAGATGCCATGTAACCTAAGACCCAAAGAAAAAGTAAACATTTTAACATAAAAAATATTATATGTAAACAAAAAACTAGGATGATAATAATAATAATAATAATAATTATTATTATTATTATTATTTTAGTGCTGAGGATTGAACCCAGAGTCTCACACATACTAAGCACTTGTTCTATCACTAAGCCATACCCCCAGTTTCAAAAGAGTATTATTTTTAGTATTAATTGGCAATAGGTTGACATTCTTAAGAGTGCTTACATAAACTCCACATCATGTCCAGCCACAAAAATGGGAAGTTAAACTCCATGTATGTATGATATATCAAAATACATTATACTGTCATGTGTAACTAAAAAGAACAAATAAAATAATTATAAAAATAGTGCTTATATAATCAATGAGATTACAAAAGAAAAGATATGATTAGATAATTTAAAAAAATAACTAAGAAATAAATAAAATGTATTTTTTATTGCCTATTAAATTTTAAAGAAGAAAAAACTTGTAACAAGCAACATGAATTGTGAGATGATCACACTCAGACAGTGCCTGGTGGGAATGTTGAGTGGGTCAATGTTTTGGAAGGGAATTTGACAAAACATACTAAAAGTTTTAAAAATATTTATTCCTTTTGCTTTATTAATTTAATATTATAATAGTCTAAGGAAAGCATTAATACATTTAGATCAAGAACTCTGAATGAGGATGAGGAACAGTATAGTGCTAATCATATTAGTGAAAATTTGAAGGTACCTCAACAGCCAATAATACATGAAAGTTTAAATTATGCTATGTATGTTGGATGAAACATTGGAGCCATTAAAAGTGCCACTTTCTAGGACTATTTCTTGAAAATGTTTTTGTATTAGTCAGGGTTCTCTAGAGGAACAGAATCAGTAGGAAGTATGATTATAAAAAGGGGCTTTATTAGGTTGGCCTACTTGACCAGAAGCTGGATAGTCCACAATGGCCGTCTTAAGGCTGGAGGGCTGGAGGAACCAGTGGCTGTGCCATCCAAGAGGCTGAAGACCCAGAACAAAAGGGATCAATGGTGCAACCCCAGTCTGAGACTGACAGCTTCTGGAAACTCCCTGAAGAATCAATGGCAGAGTTCTCTTTGGAAGACTCTGAAGGGGCAAGAGTCTGATGTCCTCAGGCAAATGAAGTAAAAATCAAGAACCCATTCAACTCCGGAAAACAGTACAGAGATTCCTCAGAATACTTGGAATGGACCCAATGTTGACCCAGCTATCACACTCCTTGGCCTATATCCAAAGGACTTAAAATCAGCATACTACAGTGATGCAACCACATCCATGTTCAGAGCTGCTGAATTCATAATAGTTACACATGGTTCCACAATGGTGGAACCAAATTAGATTGCCCTTCAATTGATGAATGGATAAAGAAACTGTGCTATATATACACCATGGAATATTACTCAGCCATAAAGAAAAATAAAATTATGGCATTTACTGGTAAATGGATGGAGTTGGAGAATATCATGCTAAGTGAAATAAGCCAAGCCTAAAAAACCAAAGGCTGAAATTTTTCTCTGATAAGTGGATGATGATACATAACGGGGTGGATGGCAAGAGAAGAATGGAGGAACTTTGGACTGTGTAGAGGGAAATGGGGTGGGAGGGAGTGGGGGAAGGAAAGATAGTGGACTGAGACACACAGTATTACCCTATGTACATGAATGTTGTGAATCTACCTTGTGTACAACCATAGAAATGAAAAGATGTACCCCATTTGTGTACAATGAATCAAAATGCAGTCTGTAAAAATAAAAATAAAAAAGGGGGAAGAAAAGAACCCATTCAAGAAGAATTGAGCTTGCATCTGCTGCTACTTTCTTGTTCTTCCAACTTTTATTCCATCCAAGCCATCATCCTATTGGATGGTGCTGCCCACACTTAGGGAGGGTCTTCACTTTAGTTTTCTATCCCACATGCCAGTCATTCCTAGATTCACCCTCATTGACACACCCAGAACCTCTTAATCTTTGGCATCTCTTAGGCCAATCAAGTTGACAATTCAAATTAACCATTGCAGTTTATAAGTGAAAAAATGGCACATATTATAGCAAAATCCAACTTCACTAACAGTCTGCTTTTTGTGTGTAAAAAAGCCTGAAAGAAAATAATCCAAACTTAAAATATAGTATGTGACTATGAAAAATCAATTTCTGCTTTATATATTTCTGCTACTTTGAAAATATATTACTTGATTTTTTCTGTTTTAAAAGATTGTTTTATGTATAATATGACATGGTGTCTTAGTCTGTTTGCTGCCGCTGTAACAGGATACATAAGACTAGATAATTTACAAAGGACCAAAGTTGATTTAGCCTATGGTTCTGGAGGCTGGAAGTGCAAGATCAGGAAGTCATAGCTTCATGTGCTATATCATAACATGGTGGAAAAGCAGAAGGGCAAGCTGGTGTGTATGAAAGAGGCAAAACACAAGAAGTCTTGCTTTATAACAACTTGTTCTGGAGGTAGCTGACCCCCCTGTGAGAACTGCATTAATCCCTCTTAATGATCAAATCCCTTTCAGAGGCTCCACCTACCAATACTGTCACAATGGAATCAGATTTCAATATGAGTTTTTGAGGACATAAACTATATTCAAACCATAGCACATAGAGAAAAATGCATAAAACAGATGTACAACTTAATTATTACAAGTTCTATTTCTTGACTACCACCTGTGCCAAGAAACAAAACTTGGCTGACTACTCCAAAAGACTTTCAAGTTCCTTCCCCCAATTTACAATCCCCACTCTGCCACCTCCTATAAAGCAAAAAATGTTATTAAAACATCTGAGAGGATATTTTGCTTTATTTGGCAATCAGCAGCTTTGCTTTTCATTATGACATAACCAAGTTTAAACAGTATAATTTAATTTTGCCTGTGTCTAAAATTATTTTAGACTTTAAAAAATCTATACATTTCCCTATCAGTCCCTGTCTCCCCTTTTCCGGGTTATTTAATTATGGAGGAATTCAGGTCATTGTTCTGTAGTCTGCATTTCGTTGAGTGCATAACCGTAGTGTGCTGTTTCTGTGCCCTCTAAGTTTCTTGCGCAGCACAGTAGAATCTAAAGATTTGATCAGAGGCTGAAGAGTGGGTAGTTTAGGAAACCTTTCTACTTTTCCCTCTTGTTCTCCTGTAGAGTTCGCAGTGATGGTGACTTTCTGTTCATGGTCTCTTTGTTCCTCTTCCTCCTCCTCTCTAAACTGAATCTCTTTCCTATTTTTATGACCTATACCAATTTGGATTCTCAGAGGATTTTCTACTCAGTTTGAAAAAGGAGTTTGGGTTGGTGAGTTCTAAGCGTTATGGGCCCAAACTGTTGCAATCCCTCCAGCACTTAGCCTGTATCCAGTGTGCAAATCTGCTCTTGGAATCTGCACAGCTCTTTTCAGATTGGCCCTCTGAGCTTTCCAGTGAGCCCATCAGCTATTCTGATATTTTGAGGCCAGGTGCCCTGATGATTCTCTTATTTTCTCCTGCTGTTGCCATACACGTCTTGCGGTGATGGGTGGTTTCTCTCCACTCCCACTCATATTTTGAGGTTGTGGGGACATTTCTTCATAGTAGTTGACTATAGGCTTTGGGTGTTGCTGCCTATTTGGTTCATTTTTTTTTTTTTTTTACCTTAAGAGGAAATAGGGAGGATTAAAAATTGTGCCATGGCAATCTTTCCATTATCCCTTTATATTTTATTTTTAGTAAAAATGTTATTAAAACATCTGAGAGGTTATTTTGCTTTATTTGAGATTTTTGTGCATTGCACTGCTCTGATTGTGAAGGAAAGATTGTGTGAAAAAGCAGAGACCAAGAATTTTGGAGTTTTTCTCTGATGGTTTAAAGAAAATAGTAGGACTAGAAGACATAATATGCTATGTTTTGAATATGAGAGTAAAGATGTGTGGTATCTTAAAGGATGATGCAAATTTCCATACGAGAGGGGAGTCAGACTTGACAAATTGCACCAGCACTTGCAGACTGGTGAGTGTTTCTCCCCTTCTGATTGGGGTACAGAATGGAGATTCTCAAATCATGCCACCAAAAGTATGTTAGAAATATCTTCTTAGTAAATAAACTAACACAAAATATAGATTTTTCTCAATGGGATCTAACATAATGAAAAATACTTATCCTTGTTTTATTTTTTTGATTTTTTAAAATTCTTTTTAGTTATACATGATAGTATAATGTATTTTGACATATTACACATGTGTGGAGTATAACTTCCCATTCTTGTGGTTGTACATTATGTGGAGTTACACTGATCAGGAATTCATATATGAACATAGGAAAGTAATGTCTGATTCATTGTACTGTCTTTCTTATTTCCATCCCTCCTCCCTTCCCTTAATTCCTCTTTGTCTAATCCAATGAACTTCTATTATTGTGTGTTAGCATCTGCATTCAGAGAGAACGTTTGACCTTTGTTTTTTTGGGATTGGTTTATTTTACTTAGCATGATAGTCTCCAATTCCATCCATTTACCAGCAAATGCCACGATTCTGTTCTTCTTTGTGGCTTAGTAATATTCCATTGTGTATGTATACCACATACCACATTTTCTTTATCGATTTATCTAGGTACATAGGTTGGTTCCATAGCTTAACTATTGTGAATTGAGCCGCTGTAAACATTGAAGTGACTGCATCACTATAGTATGCTGATTTTAAGTCCTTTAAGTGTAAAGCAATATAAAGTGGGATAACTGGGTCAAGGGGTGGTTCCATTCCAAGTTTTCTGAGGAATCTCCATACCACTTTCCAGAGTGGTTGCAGCAGTTTGCAGTCCCACCAGCAATGTATGAGTGAACATTTTTCCCCACATCCTTGCCAACATTTATTGCTACTTGTATTCTTGATAATTGCCATTCTGACTGGAATGAGATGAAATCTCAGTGTAGTTTTAATTTGCATTTCTCTAATTGCTGGAGATATTGAGCATTTTTCATATATTTGCTGACCGATCATATTTCTTCTTTTGTGAAGTGCTTGTTCATTTTCTTTGCTCATTTATTGATTGGGTTATTTTTTTTTTTTTTTGGTGTTAAGTTTTTTGAGTTCTTTATATATCCTGGAGATTAATGCTCTGTCTGAGCTGCAGTTATCCTTGTTTTAATATGAGAGTTTTTCCTTGATAAATTCAGTTTCCCACATAATAGTTACATTAAAGAGACAGCTTTCCTGTGAAGTAAAATTGTCAGGCTGTAATCCCTATTATAGAATAGTGGAAACAGAAATTCTTCAATCATTCATAAGTTTATTACATATGTGGCCATACAAATGTATCAGGTCATTAAAACTCATGTGTGCAAAAATAATTCTTTAAAAAATAATTGCAGTCAGTCTCAATGTTGAGATCAGGTTCTTCCTAAGCAGAGAAAATCTTAATTTGATTAATTCCACATGCCCATCGCTCTATGTTACTCCCAAATCTCTTCTATACCCACACAATTTTTGGCTAAAATGTTATCTCTTCAGAATGATCTGCTTCCCTCTTGTTTTTCTGAGGATAGCTTCAAAACTATGTGGGAGAGGGTAGGGTGAAGTGGGCAAGCAGGTGGCCAGGGGAGGTATCTGGTTGTCTGCAAACACCTCTTGACTTTGGCCCTAAAAGTTGGTATGTCCTTTTCCTTTGCTTTTGGGTCACTGGTCTGTGCATTCAGGTCTGTCCTTCTTCATTCTCACCTGTAGGCTCATTAACCCTCTACAACCCTCCTGCAGAAACTTTGAATGGTCTTTAAAACCATAAATACTAAAAATAAGAACAAGCTGGGAGCAACCCTCTGGCTCTTTATACCCAAGCAGTTTGTGCTAGCTTGCTGCCCTCTGTTGGCTTACTGAAGGGACATTCCGGAATCTTGGTTCCTTTAAAATTCCCACTGAGACTAGAGCTCAGATACCCTCTGTCTTTAGATCTTCAAATATATCCCAAAATTCTATTATTTCTCTCTCCCCAACTTTTAAAAAACTAAACTCAGGAAGTGTGTGTGTATGGCTGTATATATCCCCAGGATTTTCTCACACACAAATGCCTCCATATTTGTGGCAGACAGTATTATTATTTACAATTAACCACACAACCCTGTCCCTGTAACCCCCCAAAGGGTTATTATCCATGCTCATTGCCATGTGATTTATCTATGGAAGAAACAGACTTTCTACTAACTTGAGGTTTAGCCATATGGAAGGCTTTGGCCAATGGAATGTCATGACCCATTGATGAAGTAGCCTTAAGATGCTTCACAAGTTTCCACGAGCTCTTCCAATCTTCTCATCTGCCATGAGAATTCTCCAAGTCCCACATAAGTGTTCTCCTTCTGGATGGAGCAAGAAGTCCCATGGAGCAGACCCTCAGTTGATCCATAAAATATAATATACAAGCAAGAAATAAATGCATGCAGCCATAAAGCATTGAGATATCATTTTTTACAGTAAAAGTGATGAATGTATTGTTTGTGGCCTACTTCTTTTTCTTTCGGTTCTTTTAAGTCCAGCTCTTCCAAACCACAGCTGACTTAAAAGACTATTGTTTCTGCCATGAGCTTCAAATGTCTATTAAACATTTTGGGATTGCCACCCTTCTTTCTTCTGAGACAGGAAAGGAAATGCCTTAGCTGCCTGAGTAGTATAAGACCAGGGATAAAGTACACAAATTGTATGTGTGCATGCAGAGGTGGAGGGTGGGGTCCCTCAGTTAACTTTTCAGATTTTTCATCTTGACATACAAAAATGCATAAGACCATGAAATTTAAAACTTGAAAACCCCAAGATATATATTCTTCCTGCAGTCAGGGATTTTATAGGGCAGATCCACTATCTTTTTAAGTAATTAAAATGTGCAGCAACAAACACTGTGTATCATCAAGGTGTGTAGGGGAAGTGCTATGGGAGCTCATGGAAGAGGTCTGGAAGAGTAGGTAGAATTTGGAAATGCATGAAAAAACATTTTGAACTCAAAACATAGATCAAGTTAAATCACAGAAGTGGGAAAGTTAGTGGCATGGATGGTACCCTTGAATAAAGGTAAGGAACTGTGGGAGGTGAGAATGGAAAGGCAGGCCATGGCTTAGGCATTATCTGAGCTCAAAAGTGTGCATTGTGAAGTTCTACCACCACATGGCTAAGGCCATATAGAAAAAGTGCTGCAAAGTGGATTTCAGCAGCATTTATTATTTTAAAAACCATTTAAAATGGTGACCATTTTAAAAATTTG
This sequence comes from Glaucomys volans, assembly GCA_020662805.1. Classification (NCBI taxonomy): domain Eukaryota; kingdom Metazoa; phylum Chordata; class Mammalia; order Rodentia; family Sciuridae; genus Glaucomys; species Glaucomys volans. The sequence goes on from JAJEJO010050467.1 coordinate 1,174,714, forward strand.
ACTCATAAAGTATATGTACATAACAGTTGAAAAAAACTCAGATGATGGATTACTCATCCCAAAAGGCCATTGTACAGTAAGTAGCTGTGCATGTTTGCTAAACAATCATCTTTACTTATCAAATGATTGCTGATTTGTTGTTGGTATTAGATAGGGGATGATTCCACCAAAGAAACAGCCTTGACTTTCAGCAAAAACTTGCCTAATACTAGGGCACATCTTACTAAGTTATCCTTGGCATTTTATTTATTTATTTTTAAAATTGTTTTTGTAGTTGAGATGGGTAGCATGCCTTTATTTTATTCTTTTATTTTTGTATGTGGTGCTAAGGTTTGAACCCAGCGACTCACATATGCTAGGTAAGCGCTGTCACTGAGCTACAGCTCCAGCCTCCTCCTTGGCATTTTAATGATGAAAACAGTCACACAACAATGTCAATATACTTGATGCCACCAAACCATACTCTTAAAATTGTAAATTTATGTTATGTTTAGTTTAGTTGATCACAGATTTAAAAAAAAAATAACCAGCAAATCTTGATTTGCTGAAAGTACAACAAATAGAATTTAAGAGCTGGAACTCCTCAGGTCATGTAGAATTTTAGAGCTGGAATGACAATTCCGAAGATGTCTTAGTTGGCGATCTAAGAGAATGAGGTATCCCAGCCTTAGCCAGTCTCTTTCCCGGTTCTTCCTGCCTTGTAGGTAACTTCGTTGGTCAGGAGAGTCTCCAGGATGTCTTGCTCACTTTAGTGCAGGGGAGAGGGAGGGCAGGTGTGTGGATTGTCCCGCGATGCGAGGCCACGGTGCAGGCAGTTTGCGCTCTTCTTCCTCCATCATGGGGCGGAAGTGCGGAGAGGTGTAGTTTAAAGGTTCTGTAGCAGCAGAGTCCTGGACATTTAGACTGCTCCACTCAGTCGCCTTAGCCGGCCACCAACAGGCTGAGGGAGAACTGTGATGAAAATGTTTGGCTCTCGTAAAAGGAGATGAAAGTTGCAAAAGCTCTGCCCAGGCTTCAGCTATGAATCAACTTTCCAAGGTGCATGATGAACAGCTCCGAGGAGTTGTCTGCGGAGATGGGCAGTGCTGCATTTTTTTTCTGACTCATGCCTTTGTTCCTTGAACCGTCTCAGCCCGAAGTCCCTGCACTTGCGGTTGAAATACCTGCCCCCAGTTCCAGCGGTGGCCAGAGATACTGGAGCCGCGGTCGCCGCCGCCGCCGCCACAGTCGCCGCCGCCACCACCGCCGCGAGGCCTGCTTCGTCAGGCACATGCGCAGTTGCGACGCCGACCCGGCGCCCTCAGTCTCCTCCTCCGCCGCCTCCCGGTTCCGCAGTCACTTCCTGCAGCTGTTTCCCTGTGGGTAGGGTTGGACTGACTTTTGACAGTCAGCCTTCAGCTGCGGTGGGGGCTCGGCGGCCGCGAGCGGAGAAAGTTGCTCGGAAGAGAGGCGGGGTGGAGCGGGGCCGGGCCGGGCGCGCAGGGCGGGCGGCGGCGGGCGTCCCGGACGGACGCTGCGCCGAGACTGCCGGCGCGTCCCGGGGGTTCCGGTAAGTGCGGGTGACTGGGAACCTCGGGGCGTTTAGGACGAGCCCAGAGCGCAGAGACTAGCGGTTCCTTTTTGATGCTGTCTTTCCATCTGCCCTCCACGTGACGGTGCCTGGACTGATCTTATTTATCTGTTTGTTTTGAGCATTTCACGTGCACTATTTGGACCATTTGTGGTTGCAGCTGCCTTGGCCCTTGCACTCGTCCCCACCCGGTGGGAGTCGGGGGATTCCATCTTTCGTGATGGCATCCTTAGGGGATTGAGGGGTGAGGTGTGTGTGTGTTCGTGTGCATGCATGCACATCTCAGGAATGTAAGGTGTATGTGGGCGATGCTGAGGTATCTGTAGCTTTGGTTCCCTAGGATTCGGAACCGTCAGAGCTGAGACTGGAAAACATTCGCCCGTTCACCAAGGCCTCTTTCCCCTAGTTTGCTGCGTTCTTTCGGGTCTTGCTTATATGATATATCTTGCCTCTGCTGATCGCTTTTCTGGTTTTCTCGCTTGTATTCTTACTGCTGGGTTCTGATGACCTCTGAGTAATGCTCCCCGGCTTTCCCGTGGTTCCAGAATTCCCAGTAACAGTCTTCCCCAGTTTGTTGAGATGCCAGAAACCTGTTTCAGTATTCTGTTCTCTTTCCTCTGTGGGTTTCTCCAAATGAGAAAGCGATTGAGTTCAATACAGTATGTGAAGAGTAGGCCCCAGTCCAATCATGAAAACTCAGTATGCTACGATAATTCGTTTTCTTTAAACAGGTATATTGTGGAGCTTTGATTTTCTTTAGTGTCCTCTCAACACCTTTACCAACTAAGGCATAAATCACCATAAATCCTTCCTTTATGCTACTGCAAGCATCACATTGAATGTTTTTTAAGATCTGAGGAATAGCTATTTATATCAGCCTTCAGATTAGTTTCTTTTAAACCATTGCAACAGTGGAACGGATCTGAGTCACATATGTTTTGGGTCCTTATATTCCACCATTTGCGCATTCACTAAAGGCTTGGTTTTATTTATTTTAGATTTATAGTTTTTGCTCATTTTTGATTGCAAAAGCAGTAATACTTCTTGTAATTGTCACATTTACATCTTTCAGGGGAGTTGATTTTATGTTGATTGTTAAATATAACAGAAGATGTAATTTTGGAATAGCTAGCTACTCCTTAAACATGATTAAAAAATGCAATTGCAGGTAAGTCTGTACTTGGCAGGAGTATTTTCTTTAATTCCACTTCTCTGGAAGAAAGCTTTTTAAAGCTTTGTACCTTGAAGGGCCTTTATTTTGATGGAAACCTGTAGGTAACACTGGGGGAGACACATACTAGAATTTCCTCCAGTGGGAGTGAGCATTCATAAAACAAGTCCAGACATGTCTGTACAATTGATAGCATTTTGTTTTCTGTTTACATTGCTGATTATTTAATGTTCGACACCCTCCTCTATCTTTTCTCTCTTAGGACCCAGCAGCATGTTTGTGGCAATTTGGCATCAGTATGACTGTACAGGTTGGCTGGGTAGCCTTTAACATGATCAATTATTATAATTAGGTTGTCAAACTTTTAAAAGCTGGTCATTGTCTCTTTCATTTCCCTTTCAAAAATATCCATATCTGTCTTTGCTTTTTGAATGTCTTTGCTTGATTTGAGAGAAATAATACCATTATAGAGAACCTGATGTTTTAAATGTTTTAAATCTGTATTGCTTTTATTTATGTTCCCAGAGATATGGGCAGCATACTCTTGTTTGGGAGTCAAATGATAGTATCACTTTTCTAAGAATTATGATTAATAAGAGTATTGTTAAATGCTATGATTTTTGCATTTTGTCGTTTGCCACATTAGTTCCCATTTACAGTGATTTCCTCTCCTACTCCCAGACCTTGAATTTAGTATGAAATTTGTTACTTGATTGCAATTTCTCTTTGCTATATTGAGTTTGGTAAAATATACTCTTTTAACTTTTCAAAACTTAACTTGATTCATTTTAGTACATCTATACTGCCATGCATACACATTTCCATCCCCATGGAAAATTCCAGCAGCTAAAAATAGCTATATTCTATTGACCAAGAAAAGAGGTTTTAATAGTATTGAGAGTGGAGGGAATTGTAGATTTTGAAATAAGGATTGTAATGTGGGTTAATTAGAATCTTGGGAACTCAAAGGGTATACCTGTGATTCATTTTGAGATACTCAAAATTAAGATACTCTCTGGGTGGGAGGCAGGAGAAATCATGGCTAAAGGGCAAAGAGAAAGTGGAACATTTTGGGTCTTTTCTAAGGGAAATAAAGATTATCAGTTATTTAGTAAGCAGGGGAGAAATAGCCTGAAGACTAAGATACTGGAATTATGATGGAGTTTATGATAGTGACTCATTACTTTGTGGGACATTTACCTATGTGGATACTTTATTTTGTGCACATAATTTACCTTGTGAATGAGAGAAGATATTTTGATTTTACAAGGGACTAGTGAATATCTTCTAAGGCTAAATGAGATGGGGTCATAAACTTGAGGCCCTATAGGGAGCAGTCTGAGTGGCAACTGATATGGCCTGGAGAAGGCAGGCCTGGCTATGGGGATCAGTCCTTAAGTACTAACTCGCTAATTATTTCTTTCTTTCTTTTTTTTTTGCGGTGCTGGGGATTGAACTCGCTTATTATTTCTTATGGAGGAATACTGGGCCAGTGTTGCTAGACTATCCTTTTATCACATGAAACCACCGATCTCTTCATTTTTAACTATTGACAACTAATTCGATTTTAAAAATGAAAGCAAAACAACACTGTATTCCAAATAGCATATCTGTGGCTGTGTGGCCCACGGGCTGTCTCTTCAGCCTCTGCTTTAAGGATTTATTGGCTCAACTGCTTAAATATTGCTTGTTGATCAGAAGGAACACTTTCTTTTTCTTTTTGGTACTGGGGATTCAACCCAGGCGTGCTTAACAATATCCCCAGCCCTTTTAATTTTTTATTTTGAGCCAGGGTCTTGCTAAGTTGCTTAGGGCCTTGGTAAGTTGCTGAGGGTGGCTTTGAACTTGTGATCCTCCTGCCTCAGCCTCCCCAGTTGCTGGGATAACAGACATCCACCACTTAGCCTGGCTAGCAGGCACACTTTCTATTTATTACTGTCACATTTCAATTCTGGGTTATTCCTACAGCTTTTTGGTATTTCAGTTAGTTGTGGAAGTGCTTTAAAGATTCTCAGAGGTGATACTCTTTTTTTTTTTTTTTATTCTTGACATCATTTGGTCGGAAAAGAGATATTTTCGAAGATTTTTAGCTTTTTTCTTTCTTTTTTTCTTTGACTATGCATAATTGTCATCCAGAGTACTTAATTGTACCTGAGGGAAGGGGTCTGGACGAGGTGACCTTTGATGTCCATTTCAGCCATGTGACTTTTAGATTTAATTAGCCATGGATGCAGTGCTATTAATGTTCATGGGCTAGAGGGACAGTAGTTGGAGCTGGGCCAAGGAAAATGAAGCCAAATCTATAGAACCATTCTCAGTGGAAGAGCATCATGTCAATGTGAATTAACAGATAGAGGAAGTTTGCTAAATGAGACAAAAGGAAAAAAGTCCCAAAGAGGGGTTTTGGAGAAGTAGAGGAAAGAGTTAGGTGATGATGTCATTTATATGTCTTGTTGCTGAGGTCTCATTTTTACCTGCTTTTGTTTGCTTGTTTGTTTGTTTTTGCTGTCGATTCAGATTTGAAGACTCAACTTCTTATCGCCTACTGGATTATGCCCACAGTTTTCCTACCCAATGATCCTCTTGCAACAGACCGGGCTTCCTCCACCTAAGCGACCTTCATCCTCTCTTCCTATGTCAGTGGCCACCAGGTCTACAGGAACCTTGCAGCTTCCGCCACAGAAGCCTTTTGGGCAAGAGGCATCCTTGCCTCTGGCTGGGGAGGAAGAATTACCTAAGGGAGGGGAGCAAGACTCTGCCCTGGAGGAGCTATGTAAGCCACTGTACTGCAAACTCTGTAATGTCACCCTGAACTCAGCACAGCAAGCTCAGGCTCATTATCAGGTAAGGGAAACTCAGATATTCAGGTACTGCCTATTTAGCAGTTGCTTTTTCACATATGACTATACCTGGAAAATCAAGATGGCTTAGAGAACAACTAAGTATTTTTTTGTTTGACTAATAGCTTACTGTTCCTATATGAACATATCATTTTTCATACAGTGCTTCTCAGCTACTTACACTTAGTGGCATATGGTTGTTGACCAGTTTTTGTGAGCAAATGTAAACCTTTATGCTGGTGTTTGAACCTGTGGTTCTAAGGAGAACAGGTATTTAAAACCTGAAGTACCAAACTCAACTCAGTGGAAGATTGTTTAGAAACGAATTCAGTGTGCATCAGTTGCAGTTTTTATTCTCTTGCTTTCCATTTTTGACTTACAGCTCTTTCTGTATAACCTATTACTGCTAAGGAAAACACATGTAACTTGTAGTGAAAATAAAATGACATTTGAGTATTGAGCCCTGTCCTTCATTCTCATTCGTGTGAACTGATACTTAAGATTTAAAGCTTTTCCCTCCAGGTAAAATGGAGAGTAGATTTTAAAGGGTACCATTACCTAAGAGCAAGTGGGAGATTAAATTTTTACTAGAAAGAGAGGATATGGTATTTATTTTTATTCTAGATTGCTGACTGTATGAAATTATATAATTTCCTTTTCTGGAGAAAAGTGAAGTTTTTCTAGGCCAAACCCCACTGAATAGGGAGTATCTTCTGGGCCATCATTGGTTGGACTATCCGTTGTCTCCGTAAATGTCTCCACAGTAAGACAGCTTGGTAGAAAGCCGATTGTGACAAAGGTGTTTTGCTACTGCATAGCGTAACTTTCTCTGATTTGACTCTTTTTGTTTGCTGTGTAAACTTTTGTTTTGATCCCAAAGGCTGACAATTGTTTCACTTTGTGATTGTGCCCTAGAAGTATTCTGATGATGAATTGTTTTCTGGGGATTTAGGGGAAGGCACAATTTGTTGCCTCCCTGGAGCTCCCATTGTTTTGGTTTGTTTTGCCCTTAGGGACAGAGTTGAGTTGATTATCTCTCTCTGATCTTGGTGGCTGTCATCATTGGTTCATAAAGGCCTCTTCCTGTCTTATTTTACATTTTCTTTTCCTCAGTCTCCGCTCTTACCCCCTTGGGGTATCACTCCTTAACACAATGGGTTTGATACAGGGTCTTTCCTTGCCTATCAAGGCAGCTGTTAGAATGACTAATCACAAATTCAAGATCCTGTGTTAACTTTCTTCTTCATTTATTTTTGTGGGATGTTCAGTTTTATAATCTGAGTTTCATCTTGAAAAATCAAGCCTGAATTCTAAAGTTTTGATTTTTGATTATGTAAGGCCCTCAATAAATCATTAATGAGAGCTAACACACTTCGTGTCATACACATAATTACCTTTTAAGAAATAGCAGTTTACTTTGATGAGGGAGAACTCTTGGGCAATATGTAATTTTAGTATGTGAATGCATGGATTATGCACATACCTCTTATCCTTTTTCTCCCAGCATAATTTTGTGATTCTATAGATAGTGATGGATGTTTTGGTTATGCATAGAAAGAATTAGTCTTGATGCAAGATTATTGGATTATAAAGCTGAAACCAGATAAGAAACAGTCAGTTTTTTTCAATGTACATTTTTGTGTGTTTGCTCTAAGTTTTTTATTTGACAAGATATGTAATTACACTTTTTATTTTTTATTTCCCTCAGCTGTGCAGTGAGTAAAAAATTAGAAAATAAGGGAAGTAAAATTTGACATTCAATAATCAGAATTTTTAAGTGGAAAAGTTGGAGGGGCAGAATGGCTTGTCAGCCAAACAGCAGGGTGAAAATAGAGGAAAAAAGAAGAGGCAAGTGAACTTTAAAGGAGAAGGATTTTTGTTTTGTTTTGTTTTTAAATAGAGAAATCAAGGTAAAGAAGTTTATGTGTAAAAGTACAGAGCAATTTCATTAGAGTAACATAAAAGAAAGCTAATTCTAGAAGTGAAGTCTGGATTTCCATATGATGGAATTGGTCAGGATAGGGGCTGTGAATCCTGGAGTAGATCAGAATTATAAACCATCAGAGCATGAGTATAACCTGGAGGTGGGCTAACTATCAGGAGGGGAGGCAGGAAAGGTGAGCCCAGGAGGTGGGTGTGTCAAGGACTGCATAAGTAGACAGTAACAACTAGGGTAAGACCGAGGAGTAAGATGGAGCAAGCCCCAGGAATAGGGCAGAGGGTCAATGATTACAGAATAACAGAACAGAGTGGTTTAGGATTCAATGAGGTAATGAATGTAAAATTTTATCTGAAGGCTAAAAAACCTGCTTTGTAATTTTAATACAGAGTGATCTTAAATACGTTATTTAGTTAATGTGCAAGATAAAAGTGGTCGCTGGCAACCTGTTCATGAACCAGAAACACTTTCATGTGAAGTGATGAATCACTGTGATTGTATTACCCAAACTTTTTCGTCAGTTATTACCATTATGGAAATCTCACAGTTTCGAATTGCCATGGGTATTGTGAATAACCGGTGTTACTGCATCCCATTCCCAAATCCAGGGTGCATTGTGGAAACTCTTCCATAAATACTTCCTTTTAAACTCACTGCCATTTCCCCCTGACATCTCTATGTCCCAAACTGGTGCTACATTATCAATGAGCTGGGTATATCATCACCCATATAGTTTTATTCCCAGAACTTTTTAAACTTGATCAGGCTTCAAAACATCTTCAACTGTTGTTATTTTTAATGAGATTATCTAATTTTGCAGTCTCAAAATTATGGCTTTGCTTATAATTTAATTTAAAATCAAATTTTTGGAAGAAAAATATGTCTTCATTTTATTAAAATCTGTCTGCATGCTTCAGGTTACTTAGGGCAAGCCTGGCATGGAATAATATAACACTGTTTCATTAGCATAAATACCCAGAGGAAGAGCTGCTTTAAGATGGGAGGTTATTAACAGAAATAAAAAAGCAAATAGCATGGATAACGTTTCTTCAGGCATCCACAGACACTGATTTGTCTGTGAATCTGCATATCCACATGAAAAAGAAGTACTCAAAATACATTTCTAAAATTTGTTATAAACATACATTCACAACACAGCCCATCATCATGTACAACTATAATGCACCAATAAAAAATGTGGGAAAGAGAAAAAAACCCATACGTTTCAATTTCTATGCCCCTAGTATCAGATAACAACCTGTTGTATTATCTAGATTCATTAGAAAGACAGGACACAGGTAAAAAAATAGTTGTAGAATTATGATGCTAAATGGAGTGGTCTTAATTCATAATGTAAAGAATGCAATTGAAGTTTTCCCCAAATTTAAAGTGCTGATTTTGGCATATACATTGCAACATGGATTGCCCAGTTTGGATGGCATGATCAGTAACTCTAAATCTCAGCTGATTACTCCCTTACAATAAGCAAGAGGGCCGATCAGTGGAGTGTGATGGGGTGGTGGTAAGGGGTGGGAGGAGGAGGGAGGAAAGGGACTGAAATGGAGTGGGTCAGATTTCATGCATGTATCATTTTATTGGGATGAACCCAGCTCTATGTATAACTATAATGTTCTAATTTAAAAAAGGGAAAAAGGAAATAAAGAAAAAAATTTTAAGAATTATTAAAAAAATTCCCCCATCAAAAGGAGCTTGCAGTGAACTGAGAATGGTGAAAATGTACTTCTCATTTGTTGTTTACAAAGCACAAGTGGCATATATGCTTTGAAATCTGACAGATTTGGGCTGGAACCTGGGCTCAGCTACTTTAGGCAAGATGTTTAAGCTCTCTTTATTCAAAATCTGTGAAGTAGTGGGTAATTGCATTTCCCTTTCAGGATTGTGAGAACTGTGTATTTTATATTAATAAATACCAGCTGATTGAAATAGATTCTTCTTGTTTAGAGTGTTTTGGTCTCAAAGGTAAGAAAATTCATTTCATCTGGTAGTTTTAGAAGGCTGCAAAAGGAGAAGACACTTAACTCTCTTACTGTTGTTACTACCTTGATACGAACTTCCTTTAGGACTTTGTATCAACAAGTAAAACCTGTCCTCCTTGGTCATTCTCCAGAGATACTCCTCTGGAGCCAGAGACGAGGTTACCTTAAAGAAATAATCTAACCACCAGATGAGGTAATATAAGATGACTCTCAAATGTAAAAGGATTTTCAACCATACCAGTGGCCTTCCAGCTTAGTCCATTTACTTTGTTTTGTTGAAGTACATTTCCACATTACTTGAAGGAAGAAAAGAGTCATATAAATGTATATTGCAGCATACCTCTCTCTTTTAAATAAAATGAGGGAGAAATATAACGTAAAATTTTCTGAACCCTTATATTTCTAACAGTGCATCCTCATTGATTCTGTTCAATTGAGGTCCGAATGATCAGTTCTGTAAGATCTTCCAGCCCTGTCTGTGGCCCTGTTAGGGATTGAAGCGCTCCATTGTTTTTTCACCTGTTGGAGCTTAGCAGTTTTCCGTCTCACCTTCATAGTCTACCCCATCTCATTTCTTCTTATTTCAGAAGAATAGGGTTACCATTTGGATGTGAGGTGTCCCTCAAAAGCTCATGTGTGAGACAATGCAAGAAGGTCCAGAGAAGAAAAGATTGAGTTCTGGAAAGCCTTAACCCAGCCAGTGAATTAATCACCTGATGGGATTAATTGAGTGGTAACTGAAGGCAGGTGGGATGTGATGGGAGGAGCTGGTCTGTTGGGGGTGTGGCCTTGAGGTATATATTTGGATCTTTCTTTCTCTGCTCTCTGATCATAATGTGAGCTGCTTCTCTCTGCCCCATTCTTCTGCCATGTCGTTCTGCCTCACCTGGAGACCTGAGAATAAAGCCAGCTCTCTGTGGATTGAGACCTCTGAAACCTTGAGCCCTCAAGTAAGCTTTTCCTCCTCTATAGTTGTTCTGATTGGGTCCTTTTATTCATAGCAGTGAAAAAGTTGATTAAAACAAATAGATATTCCTTCTTTTGTCCAAGTTTGATTTCTTACTCCTTGGGATTTCATCACCTCTTCCCTGCAGTCAAATTAAAATCACGCCCAAGTCTCTTCCATGTAAATTAAAATGGCAATGGTGACTTTCCCTCTACTTGTAATCCCTCTTGTTAGTAACCTTTTCCTCTTCTCTTTTTCCTTAAGTTTTGCCAGACGTCAAAAAAAAGTTTGCCAGATGTAATTGTTCTTTTCAGGTCTTTATTTCCCATTTGTTCCCCAGCACACTGCTCCCTGTTGTGCATTACAATATGCCCCTGAAGTGGTCTGAAGTCATCTGCGGTCCTACAGGCCAAAATCTAGCGGTTTGTCACTTGAACTCTTGGTAGCATTTGCCACTCATAACAATTTTCCCCTTAAATTAAAAAAAAAAAAAGTATTTCTACTCCAAATAATGTCTGTGGAACAAAGGGTTTGTTCCACAAAAAAAAAAAAAGCAGTAATTACCTGTTCTCCCTTCTCCACGTTCCCTATCTTTTCATTCTTTTTCTCCATTCAGTTCTTCCTTCTGCCTCCCAACTTGGGTTGGTTCTGATTTCATTTTGACATTATGAATACTGATTACATTTTTGACTAGTTTGTAATCAAATTAAAATTTCCATGTTTTTTTAGCAAGTTGGTTCCAGTTGTTAAAAACTGACGTCCGATTTTGCATTATTATGAGTAAGGAAATATTGTTCCCTGCAGAGCTGTGCCCTTCCCGATTTTTCTAGTTTTATGATACCATGATACTCAAAAGAGATGTCCAAATGCATAACTCTTTCTTGAATGTCACAATTGCTTAAAGTCATTTAGTTTAATTCATATGTGGACTATAACTTGGAAATAGCTTTCTGTTTTTCCTTGAGCTTCTGATACTTTTTTGAAAATTAGCGAGAAGATCTTATGCCTTTTAAAAAAGAGTATGAGCTTCTTAACTTTTCTTTTTATTTGCAACCCACTTCATGAATACCATGGATTTCCTGTTTTAATTTGGACTGGTTTTTCTATATTTGAATCATGATTCATTGTGTAGCCTTTTGTATTTCCTAGAGTTTTTAGTTGTTTTACCTCTTTCCTCTCTTTTTATTACATTATGTTTATCTTATACTCTTTTCCTGCTCTCCACCTCAGAATTCCCAGTCTTGATACCTTTTGCATGGAATCTCCCTTCATCCTAGCTCCCTCTGTTTTCTTGCTCCCATTTTTCAATGGGCAGCTGTGGGTTTGCCACGCCCTTGTCAATTTTGTACATCCCTTTTTTGCTCTTTGGGATGGGCCACTATTTTCTCATTATACCTGTTTTATTGTTTGTCTTTTTAATTGTGTTTTGTTGCAGTACATATTCCCATGACTTGAAGGAAGAGAGAATAAACATAAATGTATATTGCAGCATACCTCTCCCTTCAATAATGGAGGAGGAATGGAAAGTAAATTTTTCCTGGAATCTTGTATTTCTAAAACATGTTTGCATTGTGCCTTTGTATTTGACTGTTCAGTTGTACTTTAAGAATTATTTTTCCTTGGAATGTTAAAGGCTACTCTGTGTGTGTGTGTGTGTGTGTATTTTAATAATCTAATTTTGCTGAGGGAAATCTTATTCTGATTCATATTCTTTTTTTGAGGGGAGGGGTACTGGGGTTTGAATCCAGAGGTGCTCTACCATTGAACTACATCCAGCCCTTTTTATTTTTTATTTTGACTCAGGGCCCCACTAAGTTGCCAAGGTTGTCCTCGAGCTTATGATCCTCCTGCCTCAGCCTCCTGAGCAGGTGGGATTACAGGTGTATGCCACTGTGCCTGGCCTGATTCTTTTTCTTTTATAGGTGACCTGCTTTCGTTTTGTATCCTTTTTTTTTTTTTTTTTGGTTTTGTTTTTCAGTAAGCTTTTAGACTCTTTTTTATCCCTGGAGTATGAAATTTCACACTGATGGATGTGTGTAGGTCTGGGTCCTTTTTCACTTCTGTTCACTAGTAGATTCTTTCAATTTATATACTTCTGATTCTTGGAGCTCTGGAGAATTTTCTTTGATAATATATCTTAGCTAATGTCCTCTTTCTATTTTTTTCTTGTCTCTTTCTGGAAATCTTACTAACCCTCTACCTGCTGGATTTCTCTTCCTTCCCAGCTTTACTGAAGAATAATTGATGGATTTATTTATTTTTATCCAGTAGACCTTCTTTATCCATGGGGTATACATTCCAAGACCCCTAATAGATTCCTGAAATCTTGTGTAGTACCAAACCCTTTCCATGCTGTTTTTTTCCTCTGTGCATGCATACACAAATGTGATGCCTTTTCCATCTTAACTAAGCCCTTGTGCACTGTGGCTGTAACTTTTGCAGTTTGAGACATGACAGCAGCACTAGCATGCATTTCATTTCCCTTCTTCACAGTTTCATGGTTAGATTTGTTGCCACAGACATGAGCAACCTCAGTGTATGACTTTTTTTCTTTCCTGAGCACTTTCACTCTGTCACTGAAAGGAAGTACTTTACAGTTTCTCTTTGGTATATTTGAATCATCAATACCACTAGATTTGCTGTTGGGGGCCATTATTAAGTAAAATAAGGGATACTTGAACACAAGCATTGCAGTGAAGTGACAGTTGATAAGCTGATCAATGACTAAATGACTCAATGACTGCTGGCATAGTCATGGACACTCTGGACAAGGGGATGATTCACACCCAGGACAGGATGAAGTAGAATGGCATGAAATTTGACCACACTACTCAGAATGTTGCACAATTCAAAACATATGGATTTTTTTTATTTCTGGAATTTTCTACTCACTATAGATTGAGGTAGACCCCAGGTAACTGAAATTGTCAAAGCAAAACTATAAGGTATAGAGGGACTACTGTGTTGCTTATCTCTTTTCTTTTTAGCTACTTATTTATTTTAATGTGATATGTGTTAGGTTTTTTTTTTGAACCAGGGATTGAACTCAGGGACACTTGGCCACTGAGCCACATCCCCAGCCCTATTTTGTATTTTATTTAGAGACAGGGTCTCACTGAGTTGCTTAGGGCCTCGCTAAGTTGCTGAGTCTGGCTTTGAACTCATGATCCTCCTGCCTCAGCCTCCCAAGTCGCTTGGATTACAGGCGTGCGCCACCACGCCCAGCTTGATATGTGTTCTTGACCTCTAATTCTATAGTGAATTTTTCAATTTGGACAATCATGTCTTTAATTTTTGAGGATCTCTTGATTTCTTTTTTTAAAAAATATATTTTTAGATGTTGATAGACCTTTATTTTATTCATTTATTTATATGTGGTGCTGAGAATCAAACCTGGTGCCCCACACATGCCAGGCAAATTCTCTACCAATGAACCACAATCCCAATCCCTCTTGATTTCTTAATATTCCGTTTTCCTTAGGATATTAAGAACTTGAAACCATTGACTTTGGGGTCAGACTAGCATTTAACTTTGTACTCTTAACTACCTGTTAGATGTATAATTTTAGAAATATTTCCTAACCTGTTTCTGCCTAATGAAGATGATGATTTTGATAAGGATGATGATATTAATAATATCTGCTTGTCAAATGGATAATGCATTTTATTTAATTTTATTTATTTATTTATTTATTTATTTATTTATTTATTTATTTATTTATTTTTTGGAACCAGGGATTGAATTCAGGGACACTCGGTCACTGAGCCACATCCCAGCCCTATTTTGTATTTTATTTAGAGACAGGGTCTCACTGAGTTGCTTAGGGCCTCGCTAAGTTGCTGAGGCTGGCTTTAAACTCACGATCCTCCTGACTCAGCCTCCTAAGTCGCTTGGATTACAGGCGTGTGCCACCACGCCCGGCGGATAATGCATTTTGAAAACAGTTCTTATACCTGACGTTGTCCTTAGTATTGTTGAATGGTCCTAGGATGCAGTGGAGCTTGGTGGCATGCATTCTGGAGATACGTTGTCCCCAGCTATGCCATTTACTTGTGGCTTTGGGTAATATTTATCCAGCTTTTTAGTTTGAATTATTTTAGACTTACAAAACAGTTCCAAAAATAGTACAAAGTTCAAAAAATTCTGTTGCACATCATTCTGATTCCCCAAATATTAATACTTTGCATAACAACAGTATAATTATTAAAGTCAGGAAATTAATACAATAATATTATCTAATCTAAAAACTATTTATATTTCCCCAATTGCCTACTAATGACCTCTTTCTCTGGTTCCAGTAACCAATCCAGAATGAAATTTTGTATGTCATTTTCATGTTTCCTTTAATTTGGATAGATCCTTGGTTTTTCTGTTGTTTTTTTTTAATCAGTTTTTAAAATGTGTTCTTTTTATTTATATGTGACTGTTGAATGTATTCTGACATATTGTACATTTTTGTTTTTATGATCTTATAGGTTTTGGAAAGTTGTTTTGTAAAAATGTCTCAAACCTGGCCTTAATTAAATTCAGGTTATATGTTTTTTGGCAAAATACTACAGAAATAATAGTGTGTCCTTGCTAGTACATCACATCAGGAAGAACCTGATGTGAATATCTTGCATTACTGGTGTTACTAACTTTGACCACCTGACTAAAGTGTTGCCTGCAAGTGATCTCCTTTGTAAAGTTACTGTTTTTCTTTTTGTTTTGAATAAGTATCATGTGGAGGGATACTTTGAGCCCATGGGAACATTTTATTTCTTTGCTTTATATTCACAATTTTTTTTTCTTTCTGGTACTGGGAATTGAATGAAGAGGTGTTTTACCACTGAGCTACACCCACAGCCCTTTTTATTTTTTTATTTTGAGACAGGATCTTGCTAAGTTGCTTAGACTGACCTCTAACTTGAAATTGTCCTGCCTCAGCCTCCTGAGTCATTGGAATTACAGACGTGTGCCACTATGCCTGGCAGTTTTTTATTTTTTTTATCATGTTTTTGCTCAGTGATGATTCTTTAAAAAAATTTTTTAAATCTAATTTTTAATGAATTAATTAACTTTTGGTACTGGATATTGAACATAGGGGCGCTTAACCACTGAGCCACATCCCCAGTCTTTTACAAAAATTAAAAAAAAAATTGAGACAGGGTTTTACGAAGTTGCTTAGCACCTCACTAAATTGCCAAGGCTGGTCTTAGATTGGCAATCTCCTGCCTCAGCCATCCAAGTCTCTGGGGTTATAGACATGCACCACCATGCCCAGCTCAGTGATGATTCACTGCAATGATTATTCCAGTGGTGTTTGCCAAATGGTTATTTTTCTTTTTTGCTCTTTCCTCCTCCATTTATTTGTGGAATTTTAAGAAATAACTTTCTCCTTTTTCACATTTATCTATTTATATCACTGTGGATGCCTGGATTCCATTTTATTTTAGCGATATAAATCTATTACTGTCATTGTTTATTTTGATGCTTAGTGTCCCAGGTTTTACCAGTGATTCCTTGCAGGCTGATGTTTCTGTGCCTTTGACATGCTTCCATAATTTTTTGCATATTTCCTTACTTTCCAGTAATACAAAACATTTGGGTATCTTCTTGTACTTTCCCCAGTCACCCATTTCTTAAGGAGCCATGATTGGAATTGGAGAATTAATATTTAGAAACTCAAATCTAAGTGTCAGTTGTTTCCTTTGGTACTGGAAGATCATCGTTTCTAGGTCTTCTCAGTGAGCAGAGCTAGTAAATATATGTCTTTTCACATACATCTATATGTGTACCTGTATTTAAAATAGATATTAGATGGACACTTCCATTTTCAGTACAACACAACAGTATTCATTTTAGCATTCCGTCTTTATGTTTAAGTACTTTGATAGTGAGAGATCTCAGCTTTCATTCATAAGACATTCTTCGTCAAGTGCGCTCAATGCACATAAAGTAGTTTGGGAATTGATAATCCATACCCCTGAGAAAAACAAATACACTAGCCAGAGGATAATGTTGTATACTGCTCTTTTTGTTTTTATCATTACAATGTGCAATCAAAATCTTGTTTCCTAAAGTTCTTAGTTTACAAAGGTTGGGATTGCCAGGGTTCTTCCTTGTAGTTAGTATTTTTCATTTGGTGTTTAATAAGTATCTTGTGGGAAGTGCTTCATATGAAAATGTTCATGGTATTTTTTTCTCTGCTCCTTCAATGTGGTCATTTGTCATTCTTTTTATGTAGTTAGATTTGTTTGCTTCTGTCTGTGTTTCACATTGTGTTCCACCGTCCTCCTTGATTTGATTCTTTTGTTAAACTCTGCAAAATAGTGATACAGTTCTGTAGTTTAAAACCACATAGAAAAATTTGTACTCAGTCAAGCATAGTGGCACATGCTTGTAGTCCCAGCAACTGGGAGGCTGGAACAGAATTGCAACCAGCCTGGATAATTTAGCAAGACCCTGTCTCAAAATGAAAAAATATAAAGGGCTGGGGATGTGGCTCAATGATAGAGAGCCCCTAGGTTCAATCCCCAGTACCTCAAAAAGAAAAAAAAAATTTCCTCAGAGAACTGTCATACCCCACCATCCCATGTAGTCCATCTTATTCCTCTAATATTTGTGTGTTTAAAAATGACTTTGCTCCCCTGTTCTGTTATTCAATGCATTAGTATATGATTTGTTAGTTATTAGTGGCATACCAGTATTGCCTAGTGCAGAATTAATGAGTTTATTCTATTTTTCTTTCTTTTTCCATTTTCTTCTCACTTTTTGCTGCAATATTTCCATTGTGTTACAATTTGTAATATGCAAACATTAATCTTTGACTCTTGACCCTATCTTTGAATTAGTCTTTGGTCTACAATTATATATCAGAAAATACCATGAGCTTTTTTGTGGAGGTATTCTTCAGAAGGACTTGGGAGCAGTGAACTTCTAAGTTCTTATATGTTTAAAGCTATTTTTCTCTAGACTTGACCTTAAAATACAGGGACACTTGACAGCATAGAAAACCTTGGTTCACATTTTCATTAAGTTCTTAAAAAATGTTGCCCTAGCTGGGCGTGGTGGCGCACGCCTGTAATCCAAGCGACTTGGGAGGTGAGTCAGGAGGATCGCGAGTTCAAAGCCAGCCTCAGCAACTTAGCGAGGTCCTAAGCAACTCAGTGAGACCCTGTCTCTAAATAAAATACAAAATAGGGCTGGGGATGTGGCTCAGTGGCCGAGTGTCCCTGAGTTCAATCCCTGGTTCCAAAAAAAAAAAAAAAAAAAAAAAAATGTTGCCCCATTGTCTTTTTTTAATTGGTTTTTAAAAATTGTACATGAGAGTAGAATCCATTTTGATAAAATTATACAAGCATGAAATACATCTTATTCTATTTAGGATCCCATTCTTGCGGTTGGCCATGATGGTGGGATTCACTTAGGTATTTTCTTATGTATACATTGGAAAATTATGTTAGGCTTATTCTACCATATTATTGTATATATTGTGGATGTCATTCTAATTCTTTTGTCTACAGAATGTGAGAACATTTTTTTTGAAGTCTCCTACTTTTTCTCCCAGATTTTATTGTGCTGGGTTAATCTTTCCAGATATTTGGTATGCCTTTTTAGTCTGTAGATTCAAGTCTTCATTTATTTTTGGAAAATTTCCTTGGGCTGTAACTTTAAATTTTTAGTTCTGCTGGATTGTTTTGTTTTTCTTCATCGAGCACACCAGTTATGCATAAAATGAGAATAATAATTGTATCTCTCTGATAGAAATTTCCAGAGTGTTAAATGAAATAATACTGAGGCAGTGCTTAGCACACTGCCTGGCATGCAAGTGCTCAAAGTTACTTGTTGTCATTATTACCATTGTCATCCTATCAGGGGTGCAGGGTCTGCTTGAGTACGAGGGAGGTGGTGCTTTGGGAATAAAACATCTGATTCTCTCTAAATATGACCCTTTCAGCAGTACTGTGTGCCTCATCTTCCTTTTCTTGGTCTGTGATTCTGTGGCTGTGTCTCAGCATCTGGATTATCTATTTTTTTCTGTTTTTAGTGACTTATTCCTATTGTCATACAAACTTGCCTAAATAAAACTCATCTTAAAGAAATCTTCCACAGACCCCCATTTCCCTCTCTAACTTTATACCTTATTTTTCTGCTCCCTGCCACAGAACTCTTACATATGCTGAATTTTTCTACGTATACCAGCCTATACTTGTTTCTACTCTCCCAGTTCCCATACATCCCTTAAAAACTCCATATAACTTTTTAAATTGTTTTTTTTTAATTGGTTCTTTTTAGTTATACATGACAGTAGCATCCATTTTGACATAATTATTCATAATTATATCTCGTTCTAATTCAGACCCCAGTACCTCTCTTTCCTCTTTTCTCTCCTCACCCACTGCTCCCTTCTCTTGATCTTTTTGCCATTTACCCATAGTGTTTTTTAAAATTAATTTCCTGTGGATGTATACAATGGTGAGATTCACTGGTATGTATATTCATAAACATAGGAATATAGTATGTAGGAAACTTGTGCCAGATTCACCCGGTCTTTCCACACAACTTTTTATCTCTTACCATTCCACAGAAATGATTCTTACTAAGGCCAATTTTGACCTCTGTCTTTTCAGATTCAAACATTACTGTGTTCTGATTTTCCTCAACCTTTGTAAATCACTTCCTTTTTTGATTCTTGCTTTTTAAATTATTAGAGAACATTTGTATTTGCCAGCTTGCTTGGAGAGTACCAGTTAATCATTCAGTTGAAGTCCCATGTATCTACTCCTAGTTGTGTCATCTCCCATGCCCCTATATGTGGTCACTATGCAATAATTGATATTATTGTTCCCATAGTTTTTTTTTAATCTTGTACATTTGCTACAAAAATGGGTTTGATATATAATGTGTAATGTTATGTTTCGTGTTTTAAAATCCCATATTAAAATTATTCATGAATATCTTTTTCTGTAGCTTGCTCTTTTTAGTCAAAAAATTTTTTTTGAAAAATTTTAGGTCATTGTACACAAATGGAGTACAACTATCATTTTTCTGGTTGTACACAAAGTAGAATCATACAATTTGCATATTCATACATATACATAGGGTAAAGATGTTTGTCTCGTTCAATTATCTTTCCTTCCCCAGCCCCTCCCTACCCCCTCCCCACCCCTCATTTTTCTCTATAAAATCCATCCCTTCTCTGTTCTTCCTGTACCTCCCTCCCACTCCTGCTATGTGTCATCAACCACTTATAAGAGAAATCATTTGACCTTTGGTTTTTTGGGATTGGCTTATTTCACTTAACATGATCTACAATTCCATCCATTTACTGGTAAATGTCATAATTTTATTATTCTTTATGGCTGAATAATATTCCGTGTGTGTGTGTGTGTGTGTGTGTGTGTGTATTTATATCACAGTTTCTTTATCCATTCATCCATTGAAGGACATCTAGGTTGGTTCCACAATTAGCTATAGTGGATTAGACTGCTATAAACATTGATGTGGCTGCATCACTGTAATATGCTGATTTTAAGTCCTTTGGGTATAGGCCAAGGAGTGGGATAGCTGGGTCAAATGGTGGTTCCATTCTGAGTTTTCTAAGGAATCTCCATACTGCTTTCCAGAGTGGCTGCACTAATTTGCAACCCCACCAGCAATGTATGAGTGTATGTTTTTCCCCACATCCTCGCCAACACGTATTGTTGCTTATATTATTGACAATAGACATTCTAATTGGGGTGAGGTGAGATCTTGGGGTAGTTTTGATTTGCATTTCTCTTATTCCTAGAGATGTTGAACATTTTTTCATATATCTGTTGATTGCTTGTAAATCTTCTTCTGTGAAGTGTCTGCTCATTTCCTTAGCCCATTTATTGATTGGGTTATTTGTATTCTTGGTGTAAAGTTTTTTGAGTTCTTTATAAGTTCTGGAGATTAGTGCTCTATCTGAAGTGTGTGTGGCAAAGATTTTTCTCGCACTCTGTAGGCTCTCTCTTCATATTGCTGATTATTTCCTTTGCTGAGGAAAAGCTTTTTAGTTTGAATCTATCCCAATTATTGATTCCTGCTTTTATTTCTTGTGCTTTTGGAATCATGTTAAGGAAGTCTGGTCCTAGGCCGATATGATGCCCAGCCTATGACGAAAGATGGACATCAGGCAGGAGGGCATTATGGAAGCCTAGAACAGGAAATTCAAGAAAACAATCTAGTTAGATACATTTTAACCAAGGAACTGACTTGTAGGCATTACCAAAGAGAAACATGCATAAGGAGACAGCTATGAGAATGTTTCCAGAACTGTTTGTAACAACAGAAAAGCAAAAACAATTTAAGTGGTCATGCACAGGACAATGGCTAAATTAGTCTGTGAAATGATTTTTAAATTGTTTTTGCTTTTCTGTTGTTCTGGAGACATTCTCATAGTTGTCTCCTTGTGCATGTTTCTCTTTGGTAATGCCTACAAGTCAGTTCCTTGGTTAAAATGTATCTAACTAGATTGTTTTCTTGAATTTCCTGTTCTAGGCTTCCATAATGCCCTCCTGCCTGATGTCCATCTTTAGTCATAGGCTGGGCATTCTCAATTTCATCTTTTTGGATGCTCATTTTTTATCATATCTACATGGTAGAGTTTTGTGTTTGTGTTCTTTATCTCTAATTTTTCCTTTAATCTCTATTTGACCTGTGTAGGTGATTCCCACCCCCCCTACCCCCACCCCCGCCCCCGTCCCAGTTTCATGGTTTTAAATACTATGTATATCAGTAGCTCCTCAGATTCTATCCCTAGCCTGACCTCACTCCCGAACACCAGGTTGGGCTCTTTGGACCTCATGAAGCATCTCTGACTTGACTTGGTCAAACGGATGTCTGGACACCAAGATCTTCCCTCTTTCTTCCACAGCTGGAGGCTTCTCAATTCTTTAGCTTTTTCTCCACCGAAAAGCCATATCTTTCAATCCCACCCTCCTCTGCCGTTTTTCTGGTACATCATCCTGTTTCATTTTCTCAGAGCCGTTGTCAGTCACATCATCCTTTGTCTTTGTTTATGTACACATTTTCTGTTTTCTTTCTTGGGGAAAGTATCTTGAGGGCAGGGACTTTGTGTTTACCATTTTATCTCCATTTCTTAGAGTTACCAGCACGCAGCGAGAAATCAGTAACTATTTAACGGTGTTGTCCTCCAAATCTGTGGATTCAAATTCCCTCCCGTTTTGGAAGATCCTGCAAACTGCTTTAGACTTCACTTCCTCAGTGCTAACCAGCCTGTCGCACTCTGAGAATCATCCAGATGTCCTTTGATGTTTTTAGTCTCAGTGTGTTGACCCAGGCTATCTTCTTTTCAATACTACTTTGTCTTAGTCCATTTTCTGGTGCAAAACAAAGTACTTGAGGCTGGGTGATTTATAAAAGAAAGAGATGCTAGCATCTCCTCGGCTTCTGGCGAGCGCTTCTTGTGCTGCATCATAGCATGGTGGAAAGGGGACACAGTAACAAGCACACAAGTGAGAGACTGATGGGAGGTGCCAGGCTCGCTTTATGACAACTGCCCTGGAGATAATTAACCCCCTTCCTTCATTATAATTTCTCATTACATTTTTACCTTCTTCACAGATGTCAGATCTTTCTTTCTCACTCCAGCCACGATTTTCCTCCAAGTCCTAGTTTTGTTCCATCTTACTTCTCATTTTGAAAGCTCCTTTTACTTTCAAAAAACACTTGTCTGTCTCCACTATGTCTAGGTAATCTACTTTGATTCCATGGCTTTAAATATCATGTACATGCAAATAATGCCTTTTCAGTCCAACCTCACTCCCAAGCTCCAATTTGGTTCTAAGCTTCCATGATAATACATTGTCTGTTTTGCCTTACTTGATGGGCCAGGCATTCTCAAACTCATTTTCTGTATATTCGTTTTCTATCACACTTAACTGTAGTATCCTAGGGCTTAGTCATTGACCTTTTCTATCTTCCCAGCTTTCAGCTTTGGTCTGCTCTGATTTATCCCCCATGCTGATCAGGATGATGTTTACTAAATGCAGTCCAGTCATGGCACTGCTTTGCCTACAGTCTCTCAGAGGTCCCTGCTGCCTCAGAAGTTCATGTTCTGGATCAGGAATAGCACCACTGAGGATGCCTTCTTTCTCAAGTTCTACCTCCTCTCCCAAGGGTCCTGAAGACCCTCTCTTCTGAGGCTTCTCAATGTAGCAGGCAGGACCTGCTCTTGCCATTTCCTCAGCTCACAATTTTCTTTCCCCTTCAACTCTTTAACTGCCCAGTAAATTTTTACTTATTTAAAAAGATGAGTCAATGCCCCCTTTTCAGGGAAGTCTCTGATACATTTAAGGTAGAAGTAAGAAATTCCTTCTCTGTATTTTACTAGTAGGTTTTTAAAAAATGATCTCCATTATAATACTTGATTCATTGATATTGTTAATATATGTTGCTTCTTTCTATATGTTAGAAAGTACTCTAAGCATCTGAGAAAGAAGAATAAACAAGACAGATGAGGTCCTTATTTTTAAGAAGTCTACATTTCAGAGGTGTGGAAAGATCAAAAACAAGTAAACAAACCATATTCTTTTAGATGGTGGCAGGTGATGTTAGAACAGAATAAAATCAGATAATGTGGTAATTTGATGGGTGTGTGTGTATGTATGTATGTGTGTGTGTGTGTGTGTGTGTGTGTGTGTTTTGCCAGGGAGGAATAGATGTGATGCCTGAGATTCAGTGAGATATGCTGTTTGAGTTGAGACTTTAAAGATACAAAGGAGCCTGCCATACTGAGAGGTGGACAGGATCAGGGCAAGTAGGGCCTTACTGGCAAGACTTGTCAATTTTAAGTATAGTGAGAAGGCATTGAAAGATTTTGAATGAGTGAGCAAACACGATCTGATTTCTGTCTAGAATTATCACTGTGGTTTATAATAAGGGCAATTGTAAGGGGACAGGATTGAGAACAGACTAGATAGGAGTTGTTGCTACTGCAGGTGAAGAGCATTGCTAGCTTGGATTATGGGGGTATACTTAGTGTCTGTGGAGAGAAGTGGAATAATTTGGGATATATGTTGATGGTAGGCTGACAAGACTTGCTGATAGATTTTATGTGCTGGTTTTAGGGATGGATGGACCCAAGAAAAGGAGTCCTTGGCTTTTTTTGAGTACCTGGGTGGATGGTTATACCTGCATTGACATGTGGATGAGTAATGGTGGTGGTGGTGATGTGAAAGTTCTGTGGGGAAGGAATGAAAAGTTCCATTAAAATGGATATGCCTCTTAAGATTTCAAAGTGTAGAAGTCTATGAGGCAATTGGAAACATGGTTCTGAAGATCAGGGATGGAGCTAGATAATTTAAGAAGGCATCGACTTATTCATTGTCTTTTAAAGCTGTGCAGCTGGGAAAAATAACCTAGAATTGGAGCACAGCTCACAAGAGAAGGTGACCAAGTGTAGGGCCTTCAGTGTTGTGGAGTTTAAGGTTTGGTAGAAGAGGAGAGATGAAGAGATAAGGAGGAGCCACAGAAGACAAAGGATGATGAGAAGGTTATTTCAAGGAGAGAGGGTCAACTGTGTTATGCTTCTTAGAGTTCAAGATAAAAGCATAGTGGGACCATTAGATTTGACTCTTTAGAGGTCACGGTAGTGGGAACACAGCTAGGGCATTTGGGCAGAAAATGAAACTTAGATCATTACTTTAATTGCTTATGTGTCGGTCTCCTCTAAACTACATGCTAGTCCTGTTTATTCCTAGGGTTTAGCCTATAGTGAATGGTAAATTGATGTTTGCCTGCAGGTTTGAATTTGATAATCTGGTTTAACAAATAATATACTATTTTACCACCTTTTAGAGTGCTTTTGGACCATTGACCTTTGCCAGCATTTTCATTAGTTCAAGGAATAGAATAATGTAAATAATAACTTGGGCAAAATGTAATGAGAAAAGTAAATCCATTTTAAGAGGTTCATAGGGCCTCCGAGAGTCATTGTGCTGTGTGAAAAAGAGCCATGCTTTGGATTCAGAGGCCCGCTTCAAGCTTTGGCTCTTTGCTGTATCTTCCTGAAGGGGTCTGTGGGCAAGCCCCCGATTCCTGTGGATAGAAGTCCCTCAACTGTTATATATGGGTAATATCGACAAATTCCTCTTATAGGATTTTTGTGAGCAGCAAATGAGCTCATGCATACGAAAGTGTAAGTCAAAAGATAATTTGTAAGTACTATTTTTTGGTAAAAGTAACTGGAATGTCTGTTTTCATTACTCACTTCTAAAGTAGATTAGATCAGCGTGTTATGAAGTTCATATTTAAGCAGTGGCACATGAATGACAAGTTGAGGGGAGGACATAGATCACTGGACAATGTGACTGTTTTTGGAAACAGGTAGGGAATCAATTTCTTTTGACTTCGTTCTCATACTTTAACCAGATAACTCTAATCATTCTGTTAGAGCAATTGTACTTCAAGGTCTAGCAAGCAATTCTGGCTAGTAGTTTGTCTACCCAGTACTGTGTATATATGAAGAAATAACATGTGGTTAGAATTGCTTGTATTTTTTTTTTCTTAAAGTAAAGACAGTGATTAACTACGTTTACAATTTTTTCTCATGGTGATTACCCATCTTATTTTTATTTCTAGGGTAAAAATCATGGTAAGAAACTCCGAAATTACTATGCAGCCAATAGCTGTCCTCCTCCTGCCAGAATGAGCAATGCAGTGGAGCCTGTAGCTACCCCAGTTGTTCCAGTCCCTCCACAGGTGAGACACATGAGTCAGGGCAAAGCAGCATTAGGAAGCTGCTGTATGCAGAAATGGTCATGAATGAAATTTGTTGTCCATATGTCCATCAGGATAGAAATACTCCTCAAATGTCCTATTTAGTATTTGTAACAACTTTTTTTGTGTGTGTGTGTGTGTGTGTGTGCCAGGGATTGAATCCAGGCACACTTAACCACTGAGCCATATCCCCCAACCCATTTTTTTATTTTTGTATTTTGAGAAGGGGTCTCACTAAGATGCTTAGGGCCTTGCTAAGTTGCTGAGGCTGGCTTTGAACTTGGAATTCTCCTGCCTCAACCTTCCGAGTCACTGAGATTATAGGAATGCACCACTGTACCTAGCAGTACTTGTAACTTCTTGAACTGTGTGCCTGTTTTAATGAACGCCAAACCTTTGAACTTGGAGATTTCTCATTGGGTTTGGTTGTGATGTATGATATGGTGAAACAAATATGTTGCATGAGTACTTCTCTATCTATTTCTTGGAATTCTGGGTTAAATGTTCCTGTATGTCTATGCAATATCCTGTATGCAAAGAGAGAATTTATTTCTGTATTGCAGCTAATTCCATTTATGTTATATTTTGTCTTCCAGTTGCCCTTGTTTTATTTTTGTCTTGGGGTTGCCCTTTACTTCTCTGTGTAGCAAGCTGGCATATATGCTTTCTGGACTTTGGTATTATGAGACACACTTGAGGGGCCAGTTCCTTTTGCTCTTTGGAAGACAGAGCTGGTGACTCAGTCAAGATACTCCTTTATGTTGTAGTCTCTGAAATATGGACTCCATAACCTGTCTTTAAATATTATTTGTTCACAGAACAATATAGTGGTTATAAATAATTACTATAATTGAGTACTTCCCATGGCAGGCACTCTGCTAAGCACTTTCATGTATTGTGTTGTTCAGGCTGGAACTAGGATGAGGTAAGGGTTGCCTTTGACTTGGGTACAAAATTTCAGGGGTAGAAAAAAAAAGCTTCAGTACTCAAGATGAATATTTTAATGCAGTATTTTAAAAAATGCAAAATGTGAAAAAGCTAATGATGAACAAACTTAAAGATAGAATAAATTAAAAACTTTAATTTTACTGACTAATTTACTGATTTAATAAATTTTACTGATTTTACTTTGGCTTTAGATTACATGACTTTTCATGGCACTGCTACTAATCATCTTTAAAAATTTTGATATTTTGTTGTGAATTTATTTTTTACATTAGATTGGAGTTTTAAAAATATTCCACTAAAATATAGCTGGGCACAGTGGCACATGCCTGTAATCCCAGCTACTTGGGAGGCTAAGGCAGGAGGATGCCAATTCAAGGCCAACCTGGGCCACTTAATGAGACCCTGTCTCAAATTAAAAAATAGAAAGGACTGGGGTGTAGCTCAATGTTAGAGCTCAATCCCCAGTGTCTAAAAGAAATCCATTCAATTGAGATTCCCTGTGCTCAAGGCAAGTGTCTCACTTGCTTCACTTTAGTCCCAATCCCTGACCTCATTTAATGCCTCTAACAATTTAGAGGCATCAGCCTCATTCAAAGTGTGGTCCATGGGCCAGCATCAAGAGTTTATTAGCTCAGGAAAGCTAAGTAACTTTCCATGGTTTATATTGTTTTGTAAAGTGGTGGAACAAGAATTCCTTTTGATCTTAGATCTCTGTTCCTAACCACCATGGCTTAACTTTACTTCACTGAGCATCAGTGTTTTAGTGCTTAAAATGTGGATGGCAATTCCATCTGTTCCTTCTCCTTGTAGATTTGTGGGGAAATGAGATATATTAAAAATGGAATCAGAGGACAGGAAAACAGAGATCTTCGAGCTGAGTAGTTTTCACACTGCTAGCTACTGAAGGCTGCTTTAGAATTGGATGGCTGCTCCCTGTTGGGGATCGCTTTCCTCTGGCTCATCCCTCCAGGGAAAGTAGCCTAAGCCTCCTTTCACAATAGAGCCCTTTGTGATTTTTGATGACAGCTATCCTATCCTAAGAGAATAGTCTCTTCCAGGTGAAAAAGAGCTGTTTCCTTCAACTGTTCCTATTATGATGTGATTTCTAGAATATTTATTATATATATGTTATTCTCCTTTAGCTGAAATCTAGTCTGTAACTTTTTGTAAATCCAACAAAATTGAATGCCTGCTATCTTCCAGGACATGTTGTTCCTCAATCTGAATACATTTGTCTGGATCTTCTAGTTATTTTTCCTGATTATTATAGGGGAATCTATTCATTCATGACCATTTCTGTAGCTAGTTTGTAGACTTTATGGAGGACAAAGAATTTTATGTCTGCACATCCCTTCTGGACTAGGCAGTAAACCCAATAAAATATCAACATTCAGGAAATGTTTATTGAGGATTCTAAAAAGACTTCATAGTCTTTCTGGAAATGAGGTTTTAGGCCTTCCCTAAATTTTCCATGCTGAAATTTTAAAATTCATTAATTTTTTTTTTTTAAGGGAGAGAGCAACAGGCTATTCACTAATTTTATTCATAGGTGATTAGAGAACAAAACCATGATTAAATGTCTCCCAGCATCTCTTTTTGGAATTAATTATTTCCTTTCCTTAGAAAGCTGAATGATTGTTTATGGTCATGTCATATCCTTTGGTTATTTTTCAGTTCTTAGGAAAGCCTTAGGAGAAGGAAGAATTAGTCTCCTTATTTTATAACCTTGTTTCTTCTTGTGTCTTTGATGTCAGATGGGCTCCTTCAAACCAGGAGGGAGAGTGATCCTGGCCACAGAAAATGATTACTGTAAGCTCTGTGACGCCTCCTTTAGTTCCCCAGCTGTGGCTCAAGCTCACTATCAAGGAAAGAATCATGCCAAGAGGCTGCGGCTGGCGGAAGCTCAGAGTAACTCATTCTCGTAGGTATTGCCATTTTCTCCGAGGCCAAAGTGTTATGTGAGACAGGCTGTCTTTTTAAAGCAAAAATGTCTAAAGGGATCCTTGTTTAGAAGCCTCACCCTTTTTCAATTTCTTTTCTGCAGGGACTCCTCAGAGGTGGGTCAACGACGGGCCCGGAAAGAGGGGAATGAATTTAAGATGATGCCTAACAGGAGAAATATGTATGCAGTACAGAATAATTCAGGTATCGTGTGCATTTCCACATACCTTGGAAATTTCCACATACACTTTACAAATGGTCTCCTTTCTTTTTATTTTCTTTAATAGTAATAGATATCCCTGAGAATTCAGGGTTAGTCATTGTTTTGTTGAATTGGTCTGGTGGCTTTTCAGGCTGGTGTTTATTTCAAGTCTTATTGATTTATTTCCTATTTAGTAGATTATTTATTTTCGTTTAAAGCATGGTGTATGTTTTAAGCTCTCTTATCCTAGTTCCTTTATGTTTCTTCTAATGTTTGCCAGCTGAAAAAAATGTAAAATGTGTTATAAAAATGAGCTGTTGGGTTTAAAGTTGCACCATATTCAATTTCCATTTCTTGGGGGAAAATTAAAAAAGGTTATAGCAGTAGATTTTAATCAGGGTAGTACATCAGAATTATTCAGGGAGTGTTTTTAAATGCACATGCCTGAATCGTTTCTTAGAGATTTTCCATCAGTAAATTTGGAATAGGACCAGACATATGTATGCTTTGTAAGTGCTTCCTTGGTGATTTTGATGTACACATTCAGTTCAGAACTGCTTATTTATAGGGAAGCTTTCTGCTTGTCTTTAGTGGGGAAGGTAGGACTGAGTAGTCTCTTCATTCTTCCCCACCTCAGCCTCTAGTACTACATGTGCCAGCAGAAGTCAGTTATGTGAATAGTAACACAAACAAACAGAAAGGAAAATTCATTAGAAAGAGATGTCTAGAGGGCTGGGGATATGCTCAGTTGGTAGAGTGCTTGCCTTGCAAGCACAAGGCCTTGGGTTCAATCCCCAACACCACAAAAAAAAAAAAAAAAAAAAAAAAAGATGTCTAGTAAAGAAAGATTAATAGAAAGCACAATGCAGTATGTTTAACAAAATTCTCATTGTATTACGAATTATAAAAAAATGTAAATTTACTAAAGTCTCTGTTACAAGACAAAGATTATCAGATTGCATAAAAGAAATGAGTTGAAATGAAGGAAGCTGGGATAGCTGTATTAATATTAGGTAAAATAAACTTTAGGAAAGGTAGTATAGACCACATTCTCTGATCAGAGTACAAGTAAATGAGAGATCAGTAACAAAAATGTAAAAATAACCAAAATTTCCATTTGTTCAGGAATCTAAAAATATTTCTAAATGCTTAATGGTTCGTAGAAGAAATCATACAGAATTAAAAATTCTTATAACCAGGGCTGGGGTTGTGGGTCAGTGGTAGAGCGCTTGCCTAGCACATGTGAGGCACTGGGTTTGATTCTTAGCACCACATTAAAAAAAAAATAAATAAATAAAGCTATTGTGTCCATCTACAACTAAAAATATTTTTAAAAAACTTATAGAGTTCATGACAGCTATATTTTGAGAAAACCATTAAATATTTATTATTATAATAGAAGAGAAGAACAGGCTGGGTGGTGATGCTTGCCTGTAATCTCAGTGACTCAGGAGGCTGAGGCAGGAGGATTGCAAGTTCAGACCCAGCTGTAGCAATTTAGTGAGGCCCTAAATAACTTAGCAAGATCCTGTCTCATTAAATAAAAAAACAAAAAGGGCTGAGTCAGTGATCAAATGCCACTGGGTTCAATCCCTGGTAACCCTCCCCCCCCCCCCCCCCCAAAAAAAATTAGTGAACTTATGGTCCAGGTAAGGAAGTCAGTAATGTGAAAAGAAGAAAACTATCAAAAATGTCACCAACCATCAACATTTCTGTATATGTCATTCTAATATTTTCTTGTATATTATTTCTTTAAAATAGAAATAGGATAATAGTTTATTCTGGGTTTACTTAATAGCAATTGTGATCATATTTTTATGTAATTAAGTTTCCTGTATCATTATACTTAGTGGCTACATATTTTCCCTTGCAGTCATTACCATAATTTTTCAAATCCTATCTTTGAATTTCTACCCCCCCAATTTTACTTTTATAAAACACTACTCATATAAATATCCTTGATGATAAATCACTGTGCAGAAACTCTTGACACTTTCTTAGGATAATTCTTAGCAGTAGAATTTTTAGATTAAAGAGTTAAAATAATTATAATAATTTAGATTTAATACTTGGAAATTAAAGTATTTTTAAAATTGTATTCACTTTTTAGAGGCATACCTTTTAGAGTTTGAGTTTGACTCTACAGTAACCTTTTCAACATTGTTGGGGGAATCATTTTGTCATTGTAGAATGAACCTGTATAAACTTGTAATTGAAAAAAAATCCATTAATTTCACCTTCATTTAAATTAAATATCTGGGAATTTTACAACTTGAATTTAGAGTTAAAAATTACAGTGCAAATTGGTCTGCATATCATTCACATAGTGACTGTTTCAACTATAATATTTTCTCTCTGGCTTTAGCAGGTCCTTACTTCAATCCCCGCTCTCGGCAGAGAATTCCACGCGATCTCGCTATGTGCGTTACTCCAAGCGGCCAGTTCTACTGCTCGATGTGTAATGTGGGGGCTGGCGAAGAGATGGAGTTCCGTCAGCACTTGGAGAGCAAGCAACACAAAAGCAAGGTGTCTGAGCAGCGCTACAGGAATGAGATGGAGAATCTGGGATATGTATAGTGACGGCCACATTCAGATAGAGCAGCTTGTCCTGCCTGTTTGCCTTCTGTCAACTTGCCCTGCTTTGTGGTCCTTTCGGTATGAGTACATTCCTCTGCTTACTGTTAATACTTGTAACCTGCAGTGGTACCACAGGATGTCAAAACTTGGGGGTGGGGGGAGGGAAACGTGCTTCTTAGGTCATGATACTTTTCCAGGTCAACCGTGTTGAGCTACTTATAGCATGTGACCTACCTCCCCCATCCGAAATAACTTTATCTTGGCCAAGTTCTGGTTGACTAGTAGCCTGATCACTTAGAGCTATGACTATTCAAAAACTTCAACTTCTTTTGCCATTTCAGTTTTATGTACTGTTAAATAAAGAGTTGTATTGAGTTCATACTTCAGATCACAGTTAAAACAGGTAAGCAGAGATTCTGTTTCCCAAGCTTCGCTGGAACCATCACTTCCATGCATTGTCAGTAGGATATATCATTATAATCCGCATTAGGGTCTCTCCCAGGATACTTTCCCTGTATCATGTCCCTCCATCATTGAAATGCAGATTTTCTTGAAATCAGACACTTGCACAGTGTGCTTGTGATCTTCCAAGTGGCTAAACTTCATTTCCAATTATGGATTCACACATTTAATTGCCACCACCGTCCTCTTCTTTTCTCCCCCTCCACTAGTGAATCAACTTGTCTAATAAGCTCATTTTCATGTCTTGGCTGTGCTGTGGGTTTTCTAAGCCCCAGATTTGAGTATCTAATGAGTTTAAAATGGATGTGACTTTTTAAAAAATATTTTCACAGATGAGTTTAGGAAACATAAAGATGAGTTTGATTTTTCAGTTTAAAGTTATGTGTTCATTGATAGTAATATGCCCTTGTGTGATAGTCTCAACATAAGTTCAGATCTCTTGATATACTGTTTTGGCAGACTTTTAGATGATCCAGTTCTCACACTTTATATTCTTCTCTGTCTTGCCAGTTTGTTGCTGTCCTGAAAAATACCACTTCCTTCTATTCATAGATAGAAGATTTAAAAAAAAAAAAATCAAGTTTCAGTATCATCATTTCCAGTAGACACATATATGGACTTTTCTTTTTTCCTTTGTAATTTGGCTTCCCTAAGAATATTCAAACTCTATTATTGATGATTTTGGTATCTGATAATTGTAAGGGTGTTAGTATTATTTTTGGATTTTGTTTTTAAAATATGAAGCCATAGAGTATGTCTAGTTGAAGTATTATGTGAAATTTCATTTATTTTGCATTTGATCTTGACATGGATAAGACTGGCACTCATCCATGCTTCTTTTGAAAAACCACATTCACCGAGAAGTTTATGTTGAACAGTATCTTTGCACACTGGATTTGCTTATGTTACTAATGAAAACTCTTGTGTAACTTTGAGAGTTCTATATGCAAATGGATGGAGAGAAGGAAGATTACAATCACCATTCCTTTTTGGTAATTCTTCAGAACAAGTTTTGAACCATCTAGACCCATAATTAAAAATTGGTTGTATGATTAACTTCCAGAACAATGTCAAGTTACTTTCTCTTATTGAAGTGATACTTTATAAAAAAGTAGAATTCTTTGGTAAATTTTTTCCACATAAATAGAAAAATAAAATAATATTCTGTTGAAATTCTATATGGACCTGTGACTTTTAGTATTATAACCCTTTTGCAGTAATTATAAAATTGATTAGTTTAGAGAAGTTTAGGACTTATCTTACTGGCCAGTAGGTTACTCATTTTGCTGCTAAGTGTTACTTTTTGGGTAC
Organism: Glaucomys volans; assembly: GCA_020662805.1. Classification (NCBI taxonomy): domain Eukaryota; kingdom Metazoa; phylum Chordata; class Mammalia; order Rodentia; family Sciuridae; genus Glaucomys; species Glaucomys volans. The sequence goes on from JAJEJO010050467.1 coordinate 1,207,367, forward strand.
ATTTGAATATAGTGCTGCCAGTTGGTTCTGTGATTACTTAGAAATCTCATATTCTCCCTCTGTATGTGTATATGCACACATAGTCATACCCATAGCTACGCAGGCATGCACACATACCCATTACACACACAGTTTTATATGATACCCTTGAGAAAATTTCATTGTATCTTTATATTTTGGATAACATTAAAAGATTGTGAATATGAATTTACACTTGTACAAGTGGCATTCATCTACTTTCAGTTTTTCCTCTGGAAATGAAATTAAAGGATGTGTTTTCCCTGCTCTCCTTACTTAACAATTTCATCATCTGTGTACAAAAAGCAGTGGACTTAAGGGCTTGATGTTTTTTTCAGGCCTTGTGTATTCAGGTTTCCAGTTTCCCAGTGCCCTTAATGGATGTTATGAATGCATAAGCGCATTTTCTTTGAAAGAAAGAAGTTAGATTTATAGTGTTATTTTTTACTTGCTATCTTTCTTTGCACTAAAAAAGAGCTACGTATTTGTTTTATACGACACTTTAGTACCATATTGCCTACAGTAACTCAATTTGTTTCTTAATTTCTAAACTCTAGGAAGTTGATAACTTCTACAATCACTTATAGAGGTTACATGCACATCAAAAAAAAAAAAAAACCCCACAGATATCTATGCTCATAGGTTCTGTTTTGTACTAGTTACCTTGCAGTATTCACCTGTGTTCCATAGGTGAGACAAGGGGTGACAGGGACTGTCGTCACTGCATGGAACAGTTACTCGTATTCACGCATTCTGTACGGTGTTGCTTCCCTGTCTAAGCAGGCCGTTGTTGCCTCGGAGTTGGTGATATGTGATTGCTGTTGGTATCCTTTTGTCAAGTCCAGTCCTGCTCTGTGCCATGCTTTAGGAGCTGTGCTCTGTGCTTCCCAAGGAATCACATGTCTTCTCATATGCCATATACAAGGATGGTAGAGGTCTAAGCTAGGAAGACCTTTAGTCCAAAAAAAAAAAGTAAGTAGATTTCAGTAATCATCTGTTAAAAACTCATAGTATCAAAAGCTCTTTTCTTTGTGAATGTCCTTGTATATGTTGTCATTAAGATAAATCAATGTTCAAAAGAAATTAGGAATGCTTCTAAGGTATCAAGAGTGAAAGGCTTTAAAGGAAAAGTTCCATGTTTCAATTAAAAGATTGGGCTGCATATGTCTTCAAAGTATTTTTTGTTTTGTTTTAAAGTTCATTTGCAAAACTGATGGTTGTCTTGTAATCCTTTTGACTCCACGATGAGTAGGAAACACTTTGTTGTTCTTGACTTTTGTATATCACGTTCTGCAACTTGTAAATATGTGCACGTTGTTCCTTATGTTTGTCTGCTTATTTCTTACTGCTCTGAATTCTGCAAGGTGAATAATTTTTTTATAACATTTGTTTTGAAAAAGCCTCCCCCCCAACTTTTCCTCACTATTTTCCCCTTTAATTACTTGGTAAAATTAGAAAACCATTTAGGTTTTTTTGAGACCCTAAGATTGAATGAAGACCTTGGTGATCAGAGATCATCCCCACGTCCCTCTGACTCAAAAGGCGAATGGAAAGCACGGAACCTCCCACATCACTTTTCAGAGCTATTCTGCAGAACTTTATGCTTGCTTATAGCTACCTGTCTACAGTTTGAACAGAGACAAAGTGAGAAATATGTCTGTGTACACACAAATATGTGTGCATATGTATGTATATATCTGATAAAATCTTCCTCTGTAGATATTCTAAGGATTAGCAGTGGGATTTGGTGACTTCTTCACTCCTGAGTTGTCTGGGAGTGTGAGCAATGATAGTTTGAGGACTATTCATTGACCTGTGTAAAACGAGTCTTATTTGTGTCAGGGGAGACCTACAACTGTTTGACATAATATTCTCAGTAGAGAGGCCTAAAAATGGTGGATTTGGAACCTAACCTGCTGTGTTTTGTGTCAGAACTTAGACTGGAAATACTAGCTAAAGAACTTGGTGAGGCACATACTAAGGACCACAGAGCTGCTTTAGAAATGTCCTATCTGCATAGACAAAACTTTAATGTAGATTATTGAACAAGTGTTTAAAAAATTTGACCTTATCAAATATTTCTTTCCTTTCCAAATTACTGTTGAGGAGTTTCATACGTAATAAGTGTTTTTCTGTTTTTGTGTTGTTGGCGGGGGAACCCCTAACATTGTAAGCTTTTTCTGTCTGTGTAACTGAATGGATAAATTGCTGTGTAAATAGCTTCTCATAAGACATTTCTACTGATAGCTGTTTGATGTTTTCTTCCCATTGTGAATGGGGAGATCATTTATAAACTCCCTTTCTGGGTAGCTACCAAAAAAAGTACTGGCTTATGGTCCATGTGACCCTGTGTCCGTTAAGCCCAGAATATGAGTGCCTTTAGCAAGTATCAGCATTTCACAGAGAAGAGATGACAAAATTATTGCCATTAATCACGGTTCATAAAACAGGAGCTTGGAATTGCAAAGATCTGAGTGGATTCTATTCCACATCTTTTTTTCTAAATGCAGTCTCAATGTGATATCAAGTAAAACTCTTGTTGATCAGGATCCATACACCCTCAAGATGAATCCAGTTTCCCTGGCTGGCAGTAGTCACCTTGATGTGTTACAAAGTAGTGTGGTGGATTGGGAGAGCTTGACACTGATGTTTGGAAAAATAATTTTTTTTTATAATATCAGACACTGCCTCAGGTGCACTCTACCGCTGAGCTACACCCCTAGCCCTTTTTATTTTTTAACTATCACTCCATCTCTCAATCCCCTGGGGTATACACTTCATTGTAAATTTTGGATCATAAACTTACGAGGTGTCATTAACTAGGGTTTAATATTTGTTTGATTAGTAGTAGTTTCTTGAAAGCAGTATATAAAGTCGACACCCTGAGCCAGTTGCCACACCTGTGTTTCTTCCTGTGAACTTGCCTCTTCCCGTTTCTTTCCTGTGCATGCTTAGAGCGAAGGAAGACAGCTCCCTTTGCAAACTGAAGTTCTCGGGAGTTGGTTATCTGAAATGCTTAATTGTCATAAATTTTAAAGTTTCACGATGAGATTTTTTTTTTTCCTTTTCCTCTCTTCTGATGATGTGTTTTTGCTGAACTATGTATGCAGCTTCTTCCGAAAACAGTTAAGTACTGATTGGGGTGTATGAAATCAGTTTTTACCTCATTTCAATTGGTTGCTGCTTATTTCCCTGATACTTCTTTCCCTGCTTTCTGCTGCTCTCCCAGAAGGTTGAGGGGAGTAAAGGGTCTAGCCCACCTATGATTAGCTGTTTCAAACAACTCTAGCACAGATTGGGTAGTTTAGAAAGTTGGAACTATTAATTTATCTAAAGAATTTGATTTGAGTTCCCTGAGCATTGTAATTACTCATGCTTCAAGTTGTAATTAGCAAGAATTAAAAATGATTGTACTGTACAACGAGTTGTTGAAATTGTGAGCCTTAGTAACTATCTTTAGCTTTACTCCAGTAATGTTAAGAAAATCTTTTGACATATGCCTTTATTTTTAGGTCCACTTTTTGTGGATAAATCTGCAGAATTTAAGTGACTTGCTCCAGGTCATGACGTTTCAATGGATAAAACTGTACCAGAATGAAAACTTAAATGTTTGATATACATTCTTCTGCTTGTTTGATAAGATTCATGACTTCTAAAATAACTGAACACTTCCTTTGGGTCTTTAAAAGGAAGGTACATATTTTTACTGATTAGGCTTTATTTATAGACATTTCACAATTCTTTGAACTTAAAGATATTCTCATGGTCATAGTTCTTAATTAAGCCCAATGCAGTTGCTAAAATCTCATTGTACTGTTGAATACCAACTAATAATGCAGGGTTTATCAGATTTCTTTTGCCTATAAATGGCCTTCATTATTCACTCATAACTTTCTGTGTGAGTGCTTACGTGACCCCCTCACTAGTGAAAATAAATGTTCTCTATCACGATTATATGTGTATTCTGTATGTGATATATATTTTTTTTTTTAAGAAAAAGTAACTCCCTGTGCCAAGATGAGTGATGTTATCATGGTGCAAAGCATGTATAAGGTTTATTTACTCCGTCAATCTGGCATTTATGGGAACAAAACTCTTTTTGGAGTGGCTGGTCATTTTTTGCCGCCTTTTCGTACCTGAGTACCTTCCTCTGGTTTTGTAAACCACTGGTTTTTTGTTTTTGTTTTTGTTTTGTAAGGATCCCTTGTTGATTCTGCCCATGTGGTGTTCACTGGAACCCTCTGCTGCCCATGGTGATTTGGTCTGTGTGGTGTGTCTGCTTTGAAATGCCTTATGAATTATGTTAGGCTCTGCTTCCAAGCATTCCGTGTACCTGCCAGGGCAGGACGTGTCCTCTCTCCGTATGCTCTAGATCCAGAAGCAAAACCGACTTTTGCTTTCACTGTTAAGGTTGCATTGTAATGCAGTTGTTGTCTTAAATTAAAGAACAAAATCATGGAAACCAAGGGAGACTTTAGAACCCTTCATTTAATGGCATGGCAAACATTTAAACTGCTTTTGCTATTTTACTAGGACCTTATTTCTGGTAAAGGATATAGCTAAACAATGCCAGCTCAAACTGTATAAAATTGGGTTGTTTCATAACATTTTTCTCTGAATGTCACACAGGGGCTTAAGATCTGGGTATGCTATTGGGGCAATGTGCCAGTCAGCGCTTTGGAAATCTGTTTTTGTTCTGGGGCTACAGAAATGACAAACGTGTCATGGGATTAAAACCAATCAACTGTGAATTGTGAAATTGAAATTGCTCTTTTGGTTTTATTTTCTTTAGCATATTGAATATAGAAATCTGAAAGTTATTTAAAATTTATACTGCTTATGTTGATGGCTCATTTTGGCTGTGTATCTCCTTACTTATGTACTGATTTCTGATAAAGGCTTGATGTTATTATAACAGGCATTTTGTGTTCGGTTTAATAAAACAGTTTCTGAGTCTTGTCTGAAAATTGTTTGGTTATGATTTGGAGATCAACAGAAAGAGGTAAATTGTCAGTCCTGAGGTTGGCTTTGATACCGATTTGTTGAGTACTGTGGGTTCCCCACCTGTCAGTCTGCACACATTCTGCCACGCACCCTCTGAACTCATGAAGGGTGTTGTAAATTCTGGGGCTTGCAGCAGAATTGACCAAACTGCCCATTCTGCCCCTTTCCCCATCATGGGAGTCAGCCTGGGACTGGAATGTGTTCCCAATTTTACTGATCTGTATCAATATTTGTCTTCTCTTCAAATTCTGAGAAAAGCTGGCCTGAGGACCACAACCATTCTTCTGGAAATAAACACTTTAGAAAGTATGTACTCACTGATCTTTTGGGTGTTTCACATGTAAAGTAGTTTTACAAATATAATCAGTTTATATGTAAAACATATTATCGAGATGTAGGCCTTTGAGTACTCTGGTTTACTATATGCAGTGCAGTTTTGAATTTAAATGCTCATTTAGAAAGGAAGATTATAGACTGCAAGAAGGCTGGTGGGCTTGGTGTAATCGGGATGCTGCACACATACACTTACTGTCGTGGGAAAAATTCTCATGTCTGTACAAAAATTTTTTTCTGAAAGAAGTGAATAGATCACATTGAATGTGTCTGCTGTAAAATATTCAAGACAGCACATTTTATTAAATCATCTCCAAGAGTTTTTTTAGCTTAAAAGAAAGCCTCGTGGGCATTAAAATAATGGGCATTTAAAAAAGACTCTTAAACCACTAGAGGTTTTCAGCATTCCTTTCTTGAGGCTTATTCACTGGCTGAAAATCTGTTCAAGATCAAGTGTGGGGGGTTTTATCTTTTCAAATTGTGTGTTTGTAAAAGGCTAGCAATGAACTTTCTGTGTTTTATAAATTAATATGAGATTGTCAAGAGCTCAGAACTAGATCTTTGTGATGAGTTTTAAGACTTAGCATTTGAGTTGAGACTCATCCACCAAGTTTTATTCCCGTTTGTGTGATATTCATACACTGTTAAGAACTGGTACCTTGCAAAAAAGATTTAGACATTTTATTATTGTGAAATGCAAATATTATTGAATAGGAATGCGACTGTGAGCTCTTACCAAAAAAGTCCCAAATACATTTCGTGGTGTATATGTGTATCTTCCACATATATACACACACACAGACACACAGATCACAGATTGGGTGTATATTAAGAGGGAGTCTCTGGAAATACGTTTAAGATGCTCAAGTACTGGTAATGAAGTATGTCCAAAGGAACAGATATAAATCTGCTACTGGAAGAAGTATACTTCACCATAGGCGGTCTATGGCTTATGCTTGGCATTTTGGGTAAGTCTTTAAGTATGTAATTAGACTTCAAATGTGTTTTGGCTGTCAGCCGTCCCTCCAGACAGGAGCAAGATGTCTTTTATATTAGCTTCAATTTTTAATCTTTACTTATGCCAGAGGCACTTCTTTAACCCTGATTTCTAGAAACAGCTTGCTAGGTTATGATTTGGAACGAAGGTATCTAGTGCCACCTTGTGGATTCTCTAAAACTTGCAGTTAGCTGTTTGCAGTTAGTATACCAACTTGTAAGCAGGATCTTTGGTTAAAAACCACCTTGTGGAGGATGAGTTTTTACTGGTAAATCAAAACTAATCATAAGTTTTTTGTTCACAAATAAAGCAAAGACAGACATGTTTAAAGGAGATATAGAGGACTGTTTTTACAGCTCTAGCTGCTAAAGTATGACAGAATGGGAAAAATGGTGATCTGAGAATCAGGATACTTATGTGTATACATATATATATATACTTATGCATATCTATTTTTTTTCCAAAAAGTCTTATATATACATTTTCACATGTGAACATGGAAATTAAATTTAAATTATGGTCAATGAAAGCTCCAAACAGGAAGTAGGAGTGTAGAAAATTCTTTCATCGGAAAGTACCATTGAAAATTAAAAACAAAATTATATGCAGGGGAAAATGTTACTAAACACAAATAATGCTGACAATATAAAAACAAAACTACAAAATATTAAAGTTTACCCAAATATAATTTATTTGGGCAAGAACAATATTTTCTATTTCAATAAACATTAAAGGAAACTTTTATGTATTTTGTTACGTGTTTAGAAAGAACATCCTGGACAGCTGGTCCCAGTTTTGGACAGCTGATCCCAGTTCTGCCACCTGTGTACTCTTTGGCATATCACTTACCCTAATTCTGGGGAACTGGATTCAGAGAGGGTATCAGGTATGAACTGCGGTGATTTTCATTCTTTTCTCAGCATTAGAAATAATTTAGAGGATTAGTCTTTTGAAAAAATGAATTGATATTTTGAATAGGAAAGTCCCAGACTTGCCACTGAACTCTATGCTTCCCCGACCCCCTGTCCAGAGTCAGTTACAAAGACCAGTTTCTTGGGTATTTTCCAGAGATCTTTTATGCAACATGAATGATGGTGTTTCATCTCCACTGTTCTTCACCTTGGGTTTTGGTGACCAGTGTGCTTTGGCAAACTTTGCATACCAGCACACATAGGTCGAGTTTATTCTTTAAAAATAATTTTAAAAATCTTTTTTTGCAGTGCTGGGATTTGAACCTAGCCCTTGAGCATGTTAGGCAAGTGCTCTACCCTTCCTTATTTCATCCTTTTGAATTGTGTGATGTTCCCTTGTGTGATTTCCAAAATAATTATTGGTCTTCTGATGATGGCCATATATACATCATGTTTTTTTAAATTAAAGAAATGTAACATTCATAACATCAAATTTACTATTTTAACTACTACTTAGTGTACAGTTCAGTGGCATTAAGTCCATTCACTTTTTGATGCAATTATAACCACTCTTCATCTCCAGAGCTTTTTTCATCTTCCTAAAGTGAAACTTTGTATCTCATTCCCCTCTCTAGTCCTTGGCAACCACCATTCTATTTTCTGTCTTTATGAATTTTGACAAGTCTAGGAACTTTACATGTGGAATCATACATTTGTCCTCTTGTGTCTTTTTTTTTTTTTTTTTGGTACTGGGTATTGGATTCAGGGGCACTCTGCCACTGAGCCACATCCCCAGCCCTATTTTGTATTTTATTTAGAGACAGGGTTTCACTGAGTTACTTAGCACCTTGCTTTTGCTGAAGCTGGCTTTGAACTTATGATCCTCCTGCTTCAGCCTCCTGAGCTGCTGGGATTACAGGCATGCCTGGCTTGTGTCTTATTTCATTTAGTATAAGGCCCTCAAGATTGACCCATGTCTTAATATATATAGAATGAATAATAATTCATTATGAATACATATCATAATTTGTTTATCCAGTCACCCATCAGTGGACACTTGGGTTCTTTTATCTTTTGTCTATCATGAATAATGTTTAAAATTATGAATTATTTAATATATGAAATGATAGAAGATAATCAAGTATACATACACTCATCACTGAGCTCCTCAGCACTATCATTATGTCCTAATATTTTGCCATATTTAATTCTTTTTTTTTTTTTTGTGGTGCTGGTGATTGAACCCAGGGCCCTGTGCTTGCAAGGCAAGCACTCTACCAACTAAGCTATATCCCCAGCCCTCAATTTTATTTTTTAAAATATTTTTTAGTTGTAGATGGACACAATATCTTTTTTTTTTTATTTTTATGTGGTGCTGAGGATCAAACCCTGTGCCTCACACATGCAAGACAAGTGCTCTACCACTGAGCTATAACCCCAGCCCCTGATTCTATTTTTAAAAGAAACAAAACATTGCAGATTCAGCTGAGATCTACTGTGCCCCCCTCTCCAATTCCAATCTCCTTTCTCTCCAGATAAATCCACAATCTTGAGTTTGGTATTTTTTATATTCATGTACATTGTTATATCAATACCATGTGTATCCATAATGCATAGTATTATTTATATTTTCAATATTAATGCAGATGACAATCATAGTGTGCAAATACCTCTATTTTTTCTTTGTTTTTACTCAACATTGTTTATGAGATTTGCCTATGAGGATATATGTAGCTTAATTTATTTTAAAGGCTTTGTAGTGTTTCATTGTCTGAATCTACCACAATTAATCCATTCTTCTCTTGATGGATATTTATATGGTTTTCAACATTTCTTTATTACAAATAATACTGCTGTGTATATAAACAGCGTATAATAATACTGCAGTGTATAAACTCGATCCTTGCTCCATCACCTTGACGCTGGTTGGAAATGCAGCATCCCAGTGCTTACTCAAAACTTGCACAATCAGAACCTATATTTCTTCAAGAAAACCAGTTGACTCAGAGGCATATTAAAGTTCAAGCAATGGTTCTCAGATTTATTAGCATATTGGAATCATCTGAAAAGTTAGAAACAAAGCAACTTACATTAGGAGATTGACAGTAGTTACTCGACTGTGTCTCTGGGATTACCAAGGATTTTTTTTTTTTAACTCCATAGGGAATTCTAACATGTAGCCAAGGTTTAGAATGACTGTGTTGCTTGAAACAGCTGTGGCAGCAGTTTGTCACCTGGCTTTCATGGGATGCCTTTCCAAAAAGGAGATGTTCACCTGCAAAGGGTAGAACAGGCAAGTATATGGAATTGCTAACACAGTGAATTAGCAAAACACTTGAGCAAATGTCTTGTCCTCTTTTCAAATAAAATTAATTCTTAGTCAATAGTGTTGAATCTCTTAACAAACACTTGTAAGGCACTAATTATTTATCAAGTGGTCTTCTAATAAGTACTTTATTGTTACCTCATTTAGTATTTGTTGGAAAATTTTCTTTCCATTTGAAGATTCTGAAGTTTTGAATGAAATGGTACGGTTTATCAGGAAGTCAGAAGGATACATTAGTAATACCAAATACCCTCACACTAGAAAGGTGAGTCTCTGTGCTTTGTGCTCAGTGAGTCAGCGAGGTTGTCTGCTTTCAACATCCTGTTTAGACAATTTTGTAGAGAAGCTCCCACCAGCTCACCTGCATGTGGTAGGGACTTCATATGCACAAAACTAAGTCTTCCTGAAGGAAGAGAACTCAGGACTTTTCTGCCCAGCACAACAATGTCATGATGGTCAAAACGGAAAATTCCTGATCTTCCATTGGAGTCTCTCGGATAGTTATCATCTGTCCAGTCTCTCTGCATCCTTTTGAATAAGTTGTAGAGCAGAGCACTTTAATTACACTGGACTGGCTATATCAAAGTATATGTAACCTAAAGGAATGTTTTCCAAGTGAGGAAATTATTTTTTTATATTGCTTAACTTCATGTCTAATTACATAAGTAAACATAATGTTTCCACTGTCAAATGTTCAAACATTTTTGAAAAGGGGAAAAAATCTCTTTAATCCCCCATCTCCATTTTTCCATTCTCAGAGGAAACTAGTATTATCAGCATAAGATATGATCTTGCCAAACCTTTTTCTATCTATTTCTACATAAATAGTCTAAGCCATCCACTTTTAATATCTATTATAGTACTTCTTATGCAACTGTACTTTCTCACTTCTCTCCTAGATTTGCTAAATTCTTCCTTGTAGGATACCAGCTATGAATTATTCACTCAGGATGCATCTTAAAAATACACTCCAGAGGATTAAGACAAGTTACCAAAGTTGGGGAGTTCAATGTTGTATCTGAATTATATTTTAAGACACCTTAGTTATGTATCTCCTGATTTAACTGGATGAAACTCTTAGGATCAGGACTTTCCTGGGGATGAGAAATGTACCTTGTTTTTGCACTGGAATTGCCTTTCCTCTGATGCCAGGCACTCCTTTAGTTAACAGCCTGAGGGATTTTCATTTGCTCAGTGAAAGGCTTTTATTTCTCTCTTCCCTTCCTCCTCCTGTGCAGGAGGACTGATCAGTATTTCCATAGGAATTCTCTTAAAGAGCTATCAGGACAGTGTTCTGCCACTGGTTTGTGTTTTCTGGAAGGGCCTCCTGATATACCCATCATGTTCTTGGTACTCTCAGAATGACTGTCTACTGCCAGGACATGCTTCCTCATCGTGTTCTCCTGCCAGGTCCCTCTTGGTGACCTGTGAGCATCTTAATGTTTCTTTGCAAGTTATCACCATTTTTTATCACTCTGTAGCTGGGGAGGAAAACAAAGAATTCATCTTTGGGCTCAAGGACTTTGCAGTCACTGGATCTCAAGGAAAGAGTCATATGCTACCTCATAATGGCCTTATTGCAGGTGGTCACCACCTTTGGGATCCATGGACTAATGGGCTGATGCATTTGAAGGCGGACATAGAGTTGTCAAGTAAACTCTGGTCATGACAGTCTTTTGCTTAAAAACTTCCCCTGTTTCCCCACTGCCTAAAATTTAAATTCTGTTGTTGTGGAATTCAATCAAAGCCTTCTTAAAATGGGAGTAGCAAACCAGTTGTCTAGGGCTGCAGTAAGCTGGTAGATGTGTTCTGTCGGGTCCCATGGTGCTTTAGAAAAATTAGTTACTAAGAGATCAAGGTCAAGAGATTTAACATGAAAATTAGGATTTCTGGAACCATTGGACAACATTTCTATATATATAGTATGAAGTGAGTTGTGTGTGCACTCTTTGGATGGGGCATGAGCTCATCTCCACTTTGCAAGTGCCCCCCAGTCCCATACTAGACTCCCTTGGGGCTACCTTTTTAATTGAGTTGCTGTTCCATGGTGTAAATCTTGTTTTCTGTCCTAACATTTTTCTGCTGCTGCAGGGTGGGATGCATGAAGAAATTCACTAGACTTTCTGATGCAGTGCAAACTTGAAAATGGGAAGGTGTTGAATACCCCAGGAGCCAACCGTTGAGTGAAAAAGATCAAGTTGCTAAATACTCCTCACTTTATACCTTCAGTGAATAATTCCAAGGAGAATTTATGTAGCTCTTCAGAAAGTCCCCAGTGGAAAAGAGTCACAGTTTTCCACGGCAGTAACCAGATCCACATTCACCCTTGGGGTGGCTTTCTCTCTCCTTTTTACTCTCATTCCTTAGGAACACCTACTAAAATCAACTGCCTGCACTTAAGCCCCTGTCTTGGGCTCTGCTTTTAGGAGGAAAGCAAGGCTAAGACCCTTTCCTTTCTCTATTTTCTAAACAAACTTACCTCATACAGTTTACTTTTATGGCCCTGAAGCCTTTTGAGTTGGACCTCACTTTAGAGACTCACCTTTAGGAAAGCACCTCAGGTACTGCACACCATTACCACACTGAGTAGCTCCTCTCATGCGGTATCAAAGCAATTCGCTAGTGCTCTTTCCTTTGCTGGAACTCTTCCACTTGCCACAACCCTCCAATGATTATCCCTGTTTCTTTAAGCAAATTCTTACTCAGCCTTCAAAGCCAGCTTCAGTTTAGCCAGTTCCTTCACATTGGAGCATCTTTAAAGGCAAAGGAGAAGGAGGGAGGAGAGGGGGAGGAGACTGCAGGTGGAGGAGGAAGACACTGATGGAGCTAACTCTTGTAAATGACAGAAATGGCCTTGGGTGCAGTTGTAGTTCAAAAAGGAGGATTGAAGATGGTTGAATGGTGGTACACTTTACACTTTCATAGGAATCAAAGCAATAGGGGTGCAGCTGCACACTCAGGGGAGCTGCCATGGGGGAATTTTGGAATTCTACAGTTGAGAAATTATAAAAATTGAAGACAGCAGCATAGCAAGAGAAATATCCCATCATCTGCTACCTGGGTTCCACAACTGGGAGAGGAAGAATCTCCCCTCTGCAGGAGTAAAGGTAAAAGAGTACCAGCAAACTATCAGCACACATACTGACAATCCCACCTATTGGAAAGTTTCACAGTCCTTGAAGGATTATAGCCTAAATAGATAAGAGGACTGAAATTTGCAAAGTAAACTGGCTTTGGATAAGAAATTCAGTTCATCTTCTAATGAACTCCCAGGGTGCTGTAGGCAGGAACCTTCTAGATAGTAGACCCACTGTCTGAATTTGGACTGCTGTAGAGGTCAGAAACCCTTGCATGTTCGCACCTCCAGGACCCTATAGACATTGCACTGCACTGGCTCAGTGGAAGGGTGCCTCCAGAGCCAGACTTCAGTTGGGGGAGTGACTCTGACACAAACTCACTGAGAGAACTACGGAGTGGGGAATGGATGTTGCAATGCATAATGGAGTGAAGGGAGCTGTCTCCAAAATTTGGGGGTGGGAGCCTTCCCTCTGAGACTGTGGAGGTGGCCAGTTGTGTGGTTGTGTGTGGGTACCAGGACTGAGGGCAGTTGCCAGATCAGTTCCTATCACCCTGTTCTCAGCACTGTCCTCAGCACTGTGCACAGGCACCTGTGTCTAACAAGGGAGAGTTTCGTTGCTCCTCCACTCACAGAGGTGTGCTACAGCCCCACCCCTGAGGCACCAACCTAAGAAGTCCAGAGAGAAACTGCCCAGTTATGAATATTTTCTGCTCTCTCTCACTATTGCAAACACCTCAGCCAAGAGGAATTTTTTGCAGTTCCAGATTCAATTTATTCCCACTTGATCTTTGGCAGGCACTACAATGGAAAGAACTAGGGAGAGAAAAGGTCCCAGTCATTGCCCCATCCCCAAGGGTGCATACCTGTAGGCTTAGAGAACTCACTCCTGAGGTGAGCATACCCCCCAAAGCAGAAATTTTCCTCTCCCCACACCTACATGGGTCACCTGCCTCAGTCAACCCTGCACCTAGTCTGATCACACTGTTGACAAGACTGGGTGTGAATGCCACAGAGGCAGAAATGTGATTCTGGCCTCTGCCTCTGCCTGTGAAGTATCTGAACCTGCACCAGTGTCTAGAGCACAAGTGCTGCAGGTCCCTTACTACTCATTATTGGAACAGCCAATACCAGAAACCCATTCAAATGATAGGCAATATCAACAGTACCTGAGGAAATTCCTGTCACCTGATAGGAGTCACTGCTCCTATTATAGAAGGAGCCACATAGGATGCACCTCAAACACTCTGATACCCACACCACCTCCTTGAACTGCTAGTGTTCCCACTCTTGCATGATCCACAGAGCCAGTGGGTCTCTTCAACTAGAATACAGTATGCACTATGCTCAAACTCACTAATCACAGCCAAATAAGCTGCAGGAAAATTATATATGGTACTCAGCTGGAAGTAAACTTGACATTTGTATAACCAACCCATACTTTTGGACGTATCTTTAAGAGAAAGTCACTTACTAACAGTTCATTCCGTAAAAATGGTAGAGATGCCCATTCCAATGGATGTGCAAGTCTTAATATAGGAACACAGGAAATATGAAAAAACAAGGTTATATGTCATCTTCTGAAGTCATACACTTTAGTAACATAAGATGCAAAAGTGATGATATGCCCAAGAAATAATTTGAAAAATTATTTTTAAAAAGCTAAGCAAGATCCAAAAGAACACAGACAGTTAAATGAAATCACAAAGATGATGCAGGTTATGAATAAGAAATTCAGCGAAGAGATAAAGATTTTTGAAAAAAAAATCCAAGAAATTTTGAAAATGAAGAACTCTATAAGTCCAGTAAAACAAACAAACAAACAAACAAACAAACAAACAAAACATACACACACACATACACACACATGCCTGGAAGTCTTGACAAGATGAGATCAAGTAGAAGAAAGAATATTGGAGCTTGAAGACAGATCTTTTGAAATATCACATTCAGATAAAAATCAAGAAAAAAATAAGAAAGAATGAAAAGAGCATACAAGAGTTTTGGGACACCATTGAAAGATCAAATGTCTGAATGATTGCCATACCCAAAGGGGAAGAAATAAAGGCTAAGGGCATAGAAGACCTACTCCATGAAATAATAGTCAAAACTTCCCTCATCTTAGGAAAGACAAAGACATCCTGATACAGCAGGTATTTAGAACCCAAAATAGACATGATTAGGAAAGATCCTCACCATGACATATTACAGTCATACTATCAAAAGTACAGGACAAAGAAGGAATTATAAAATCTGAAAGAAAAAAGTTCCAGTCATATTTAAGGGTAACCCATTAGAATAACATTAAATATTTTAGAAGAAACTCTCCAGGTTAAGAAAGCCTGGAGTAATGAATTTTAAGTTTTGAAAGAAATAACTTCCAAAGATTATTATTATGGCACAAAAAGGGCATCCTTCAGAACTGATGGGGAAATAAAGGTCTTCCAAGATAAGAAAAAACTAAGGGAATTCATCTCCATTGGACCAGTCTTATAAAAGATGTTTAAGGAAATCCTACACCTGGAAGTCGAAGAAAGATAACTACCATCAGGATAGCATGTGGAAGCATAAATCCCACTAGAAGAGTGGAGACACAAATGAGAAATAGAAAATAATCAAACATTATCAATCAGCAAGCCATCAAACCACAAAGATGAATAAGAGAGAAACAATCAAGTGAAGAATATTCAAAACAACCAGAAGAAAATCAACAAAGGACAGGTACAACTTTATACCTTTCATGAATAACTCTGAATATAAATAGTCTTAATTCTATGGTTAAGAGATACATGCTAACCAGTGTTTACTTTTATATTGAGGTGCTCAGGTTGGAATAAAGTGGTATAAAAAGGAAAAAAAAAAGAGAGATACATGCTGGCTCTATGGATTAAAAAATGAGACCCAAAATATGCTGCCTAGGGCTGGGGTTGTGGCTCAGTGGTAGAGTGCTTGCCTACCATGTGTTGGGTTCAATTTTCAGCACCACATATAAATAAATTAATTAAATAAAGGTTCATCAACAATTTTAAAAATATTTTTTAAAATATGCTGCCTATAAGAAACTCATCTGTAAGTAGGCATATAGATAGAAAGTGAAAGGCTGAAAGTGATATTCCAAACAAATAGAAAAAAATGTAGGAGTAACTATTTATATCCAACAAAACAGACTTTAAGACAAAAATACTAAGAAGAGACAAAGAAGATCAACTATATAATGATCAAGGGATCAATGCATCAAAAAGTAGTTTTATGAGTATAAATTCATATGTGCCTAATAATGGACCACCCCAATTTTATAAAATAATACTGTTAAAACTATGAATACAATAAATACTAGTTGGGTATTTCAATATGCCACTCTCACTAGTGGATGTGTCATCCAGACATCCCCCATCCCAAAACAAAATCAGTCAAAAAACATCAGAGCTAAAAGTACCCTCTGGGCCAAATGGACTTAACATTTGCAGAAAATTTCACTAAAGGCTCCAGAGTACATGTTCTTTTTATCTGTGTATGGAGATGTCTCTAGACTAAACCATATATTAGGGCACAAAACAAGTCTTACTGAATTTTAAAAAATTGAAATATCTTTTATTTTTTCTGATTACAGTTGAACAAAACGAGAAGTGAACAGCAAAGGAAACTTTAGAAATTGTTCAAATAGAGAATGAACAATACAATTTTGAATGAACAGTGGTCTATTGAAGAAGTCTGTAAGCAAATTAAAAAATTCCCAAAAAAAATGAATGGAAACACACACACCAAAGCTTTGGGATACAGCAAGTGCAGTACTAAGAAGAAAGTTTGTAGCAATGAGTGTCTGTATTTAAAAAATATAGAAAGAAGCAATCTAATGATGTTAAACAAGGTGTTAAAAAAGCAAGAACAAACCATAGCCAAAAGTAGTTCAAGGAAAGAAATAACAAAGATCAGAGCAAAAATAAGTGAAATAGAATCTAAAAGAACAATACAAAGATCAATGAAACAAAGAGTGGGTTATTTGAAAATATAAATAATATTGATAAACCTTTAGCTAGCCTAATGGAGAGAGTAAAAAAAAATAAAATTAGAGGTGAAAAAAGTCATTACAACTGATACTACAGAAATTCAAAGGATCATTAGGATTGATTTTGAGAAACTATGTGGCAATAAATTAGAAAATTTAGAAGAAAAGGGGACATTTCTGGATATATATCACCTAACAAAATTGAACCAAAGGTATATAAAAAAACTTGAATAGACCAATAATGAGTAATGAGATGTAATTAGTACTAAAAATCTTCCAAGAAAGAAAAGCCTAGGACCAGATGGCCTCACTGTTCAATTTTATCACACTTTAAAAATGAAGAACTAATACCAATGCTTTTCAAACTATTTTATAGAATCAGAAGGTAGGGAACCCTTCAGAACTCATTCTAGACCAGAATTACCCTGTATAAAAACCAGACAAAGACACAATGAAAAAAGAAAGTTACAGGCTAATATTCTTGATGAAAATAGATGCAAAATTCCTCAAAAAATATTAAAAACCCCTCAATAAATTGATTTCAACAGTACATCAAAAAGATCATACATCATAATCAAGTTGGCTTCATTCCAAGGATGAAAGGATGATTCAATATATGAAAATCAATAAAAACAATACATCACAAAAATATAACAAAAGAAAAAATTGATGACCATCTCTAATGATGCCATCATAATAAAAGTGCTGAATGGATTAGAAGGATCATACCTCAATATAACAAAGGGCATATATGACAAAGGTCATAGCCAACATCATTATGAATGGAGACAAGCTTAAAACATTCCTCTAAGATCAGGAATAAGTCAAGGGTGTCCCTTCATATAGTATGAAAGGTGTATTATATTATCCAATATAGTCCTAGAAGTTTTAGCCAGAGCAATTAGGCAAGACAAAGAAATGAAAAGCATACAAATAGAAAAAGAGGAAGTCAATATCACAATTTGCAGATGATATGATTCTATACGTAGAAAATCCTGAATTTAGACTCCACTAAAATATGCTTAGAATTAATAATTGAATTTAATAAAGTTGAAGGATACAAAATTAACATACAAAAATCAGCAACTTTTCTATATCCAATAATAAATTTGCTGAGAAAAAAATCATGAAAGCAAACCCATTCAAAATAGACATACCTGCTGCCCATTTGCATGTATACATACACACATGTGAGAACACACACACACACACACACACACAGAGTGAGAAATAGGCTTAAGTAAGCAAAGGAAAGATTTATGCAATGAAAATTACAAAATGCTGAGGAAAGAAATTGAATAAAACACTAAAAAGTGGAAAGACCTCTGATGTTCATGGATTAAAGAATTATTAATATTGCTAAAATGTCCACACTTGTGGGAAGTTATTCTTATTTAGCAGAATCAGACTAGGTTGAGTCATAGGACACAGAGGCTTGGCTTCTAGGAACTGCCAGGAGGCATGTAGTGCTGCATGGGAGTGGTTCCCTGTCTCCTTCTGGAATTTTCCCCTTTAGAGAATGACTTCCCTAACTCCACCCTATCCTGTCCATCCCAGAAGATGCTCCTCCCAGTCCTTGTCCCCTTTACCTGTCTGTCTATAAAGAAGAGGGAATAGGGTGCATTGTGGTAAGAGGCCAGAGCTGGTATGGCCAGACTGGTTATGCCCCCTCTAATTTAAAAAGAGTATTGGTTCTTGTGTATTTATTGAGTAGATAAGTTTTTTGGGTAATTGAGTGATATACTGCCAACATCCTTCTCCAGCAGTTAACCCTTTTCTCTTCCATGTGAGATGTGGCAGAGACTGAAGTCAGAATTGCACAGGCAGTGAGTGTAGAAACAGGGAATCTGGTCAAATTGAGGAATGGAGGCCATCAGAGTCTGGGAAATTGGAGACGCCCTTGGGAGATTGGAATGTCAGTGTCTCCAGAGCCCTTTTGATCACCAAGGTTACCTGCTTAACTGCCCCTCCCCAAAAGCTGCAGGCAGGGAGTTGCTAATTAATGCCTCCTGGGCCCCCACCTGAATCTCCATGTGGTCCTTCCCCCTGCCATTTGCATCTCACCTTTTTGCTGTGTCACCCCTGCCATACAGCAGGAAGGAGAGATAAGGGTCAGAGGAAGGGGCAGAACAAAGAAGACCCTAACCTATAAAAGATGTCGGGTGCACTCACTTCTCAGGGGATTCTAGAACATCAGCCATGGCCCCCCTTCTCCCTCCCGGGAGAAGTTTGTATTACTACTTTTAAATAAAACCTGCTTAATATGCTTGCCTTGGTATGCTTCTCTGGTGTTATACTTCAACACCTGAGGAAGCAGAACTCGTCAGTAAATGGTGATATCAAGAGGACCCCCACATTTGGCACCCAGAGAGGACTTTAGAAGAAAGAAGAAAGGTAAGGAAGTTTGGCCCCTTTCCATGGGAAGCATGAGCATGTGAATAAGTTTGTAGTAAGATAGGAAAGGGAATTTAATTGTGTGACAAGCCTGGGGAATTTGCTCTCTACTGAGACAGAAATAAAAATAGATCTATTCAGCTATCGTCAATACTTAGCCAGAGTAAAAATTCAGTGGAAAGAACACAACTCCTACAGACCTTGAAATGTAGAGACCTGGTTGCTTCGAATACTGCAGAGTTGGTCAGGCAGGTCTGTCTGCAACTCTGCAACTGTATGAGACTGAGGACTAACTTGGCTTAGATAGGTGCAAAAGTTTAGAATCCTGAGAAGAAAACATTCTAATCAGGAAGTCAGAAAATCTCTAACTTAAGAAGGGGAAATTACTTTCCAGAAGCAGCATGGTTTCTGCTCCCTGGAGGGAAGGAAAAAGCCTACTAAAAACATGGCTTCTCTCTGCCCAGAAAGGGCTTTTCCCTGCTCAGGCAGAACCCCTAGGGCCAAGTTTATTGATGACAAAGAGAAATAGCATGGGGATTGGAAGCATAATGTTGTACCCAAAGAAAATAAAATCATCCAAGCTGATCATGTAAAGTCAGCAGCGACCTCCCTTACTCCTAAAAGCGGGGTTCTGGGGGATCGCGCCTAATTGTGTCATTGCCAACTTTTATAGGGCTCGGGACGGGATTAGGGCAGGGCTATAGGGCACCGGAGGGTTTAGGGTTGGGCTGTAGGGAGGGGGAATTAGGGTGGGGCTGACTTTCTCCTGGTGGCACTGGAGAATCTTTCTGGGAAGTATAACAATAATAGTAGGCTATGGGAATTTAGTTTGGACTGTAAGAGAAATTTACTTTTATTTGGACCAAGATGTTGATTTGTGGTTTTTGGAAGATTTGAGCAGAGTCTTAGCAATGCTATTAAGAACTTTAGATCTAAGAGTCAGAAATTCTTGTCCTCCAGGACCTCTGTGTTTTCTGGGGAATTGTTGGTTGATAAAAAAGAAAAGGATTCAGAAACTAGTCCCAAGCCTGTTTCTGTGAACAGAGAGTTACCTGATAGGTGGGGCAAAGTTTCTATTCAGAGAGCTGGAAGGCATTCAGATGTAGAGGAAGATGACCTAGCATGGGACTTCTGTAATTTACATTTGAAAGGTCCTGCTTCAGTGCTTCACCTTGCCCCTGGAGCACAAGACCAAGGATTCAGACTGCTGTTAATAAGGCAGAGAAGGAATTAACAAAATCCTATTTTTGAATGAAATAATTCTCAAAGTTCTGAGGGATCAAAAAGAATTCATGTGTCTATTCCTTTTACAACATTAAGGGAGTTAAAATCTGCATGTTCTATGTATAGAGAGAACATGCCGTTTGTGGTAAGTCTCTTACAATCCATATGTAATGAGGCTTTGCCACCTAAGAATTGGCTTTTACTAGGTAGCACCTGCCTTTCCGAAGGCGAGTATTTAACATGGAAATGCAATTGGATAGAGCATTGTTCAGATCAGGCAGAAATTAATAAATGGAGTTCAGATTACCTTGGATATGCTTACTGGCTCAGGACAATTTGCTGATTTGGGACAGCAATTGACTTATGACTTGCAAACTTATGCTCAATTAAGTGCATATGCACAAAGAGCATGGAGAGAATTACCTGCTCAGGAAAAGAAAAAGCTCTAAACTCCAGCCAAATTTGGCAGGGGCCAGAGGAAAGTTTTTCAGACTTTGTAAAAACTACCCTGAACAGTGTTGCCTCAAGGATTTGGAGATAGCCTTCACCAGTTTGAACAACCCCTAACTAAGGACTTAACAAAATTCAGAGATAAAACATTTGTAATTGTTCTCCAATATGTAGAAGACATCCTTTATATGCCTCCACCCAGGAGAAATATCAAAAAGCCATTACAATGCTCCTAAACTTTTTAGCTGATAGGGATTATAAGATCTCAAAAAAGAAAGCTCAATTATACCATTAACAGGTTCAATATTTAGGATTGCAACTGTCTCTAGGAAAGGTTTTTAAAATATCAAAAAGGGGCCTTACTTCAAGCCCCTGTTCTCAGCTTACCTAAGGAACAAGATTTAACCTGTTTGTAACTGAGAGAAAAATAACCCTAAAAATATTCACCCCAAACTGCTGGATAGATAGCCATGGACAAATCAGGTCAATAGCCAATGGCATATCTCAGTAAGGAGCTTAGCATAGTAGCTTTGTTCTCAAAAGTAGTGGAAAATAAGGTCTCACAATTTTCTTTGACATCCAAACCTGTACTAAAAATAAGAAATGTTAAAATGCCCTCCACATCAAGTTTTTGCTGGGACCACTAATCTTTCTTTTAGTTCCTTACAGGTGTAAATGAAGGCTTCCATTGAAATGTAAATGGAGAAGTCTGCAAACCCACTAGGACACATCTAAGACCCAAGAAAAAAATTTTAAAAAAGGGAAAGTAAAGCTTTTCTGAAGTTGACAAAAGATGTTCTGATTGTGCTTTTTGGTGGATTAACCTTTTACTTTGCAGGGATGATTTTAAAGGTGAATAACAATCATCAGGACAAAAGCTGGCAACCTGAATTATTTTGAAGCTTTTCTTTTTATATCTTAAATTCTTAGACAAATTAAATCAATGTTTAATGCGTGTTCGTTCTTGCTATGTAGATTCACTTACAATAAATTGTAAAAATTTCCTTTTTTTGACTGATCTATAAAATTTACTGTAAACTCGCTGTGGGATGGCCAAACCAGAGTCAGACAATAGTAGCAAATTAAGCTTTATTAGAGTTTGCGCTCCTGGATGAGATCCCCAACCCTCCGGGATGAGTCTGTGTGGGAGAGCCAGAAAAAAATCCGCATGTGACTTTGGCTGCTCAGGGTCTTTATATGGAGGAAGGGGCTAGGGGTCCTGCCCAGAAAAAGGTGGACTAAGGTGAATGTCAGGGACAGCAGGTCTGCATCTGATTGGTCGCTTCTGATGCAGTGTGTTGCTAAGTTTCTTTGCTCCCTCCCCCTACAGCCGCCCAAATCCATCCTGACATCCCGACCTTTTTGTTGATATAGGGTACTGGAGTCCATCTGGCTACTTCCTGCATGGGAGGGGGCATCATGGGAAAAAAAAAGGTTTCAGGATCCTGGTCACTGGGGAGATGGTTATAAGGGTGTAGGAGCATTTGGTTGTATGTCACCCTGGCAACCTCGCTCATGTGGCTCTGGGCAAACCTGAGAAGACAGGGAGTAATCATTAGCAGGAGTCCTATCACAAATATAGGAGTAAGGATGGGAGTCAGCCAGCTGGCAAGAGTGGTGTTTAGCCATTCTGGCCAGGGGTCATTTGATTGTTGTTGCTTAAGTCTCTTGTTCAGATGCTGGAGAGTTTCAACATTTTTCTCAATGAGCCCAGTTTCGTTGCAGTAGTAGCAGCATTCTTCCTTTAGGAATAGACGTGTTCCTCCTTTGTTCACTGTCAGAAGATCTAATGCTCAGTGGTTCTGTAAGGAAACTTGGACAACAGATGTTATTTGTCTCTGTAGGGGTACCAGGGAGATAGCAGATGCTTCTACCATCTCTTGGAGTTGCTGTTCTAGCTTTTGGGTGGCAGTGACTGCTTAACTGAGTCCTCTTGCCCCCAACCTGGAGGCTACGAGTGAGGAGGCTAGAGAGAACCTGACTACCACCAGTAGGAAAACAGCCCATTTCACTCTAGGAATGGGATTTTGAACAAGCCAGATTAATTCAGCTTCACTATATAGAGTCAATTGAGGAACTAAAGTGGAGGGCACACAGAAAGTGAAGGGCATATTGGGATCTATTTTTTTTTGTCAAAGTACCATTACACCAGAAAAAGAGTCCTGGATGAGCAAACATGGGAGAAGAGACCTGTATGGTTTGGTTGCAAGGTACAGAGTTAGAAGAAGTGTAACAGAACACAAAGTTTTCTGAGGAGTTGTAATAAAGGGGAACTTCCTCCAAAAGTGAATAGGGGGTCCTTTGAGGCTTTGAGGAAGTATTAAGGGGGGGTACTCATGGGAACAGTTGTTAGTGGGATCCGGTCCAAACCTGCACAAAGAAAACAATCTGAGATATTATTAACTCTGGAGAGATTGAGAAGTTGAAGACCTTGACGTATCAGAGTAAGCCATGAGAAGGGATTAGCATTAGGCTGAGTAGCTATGTTGATCTGGCATTGGATCTCCTTGTCCTGCTCCTGGATGGTTAGGTGAACCTGAAGAACCACCTGAATATAAACTCTCCAGATTCTAAGTGAAGCCTCAGGATGGCAGACTGTTGTTCCTGTGAAAATTTTACTGTTGACCCCCAAGGCCCATTTTGGGGTCTGGGGGTCTTTGATGTTGATTCTTATTGCATATCCCCAGCTGGGCTCAGGGAAATGTCTTCTATAGCTATTGTAGGGGCACCCTCCATATATGGTGGGGTCCCTTTTGCAGTATGGCAGATATTGGTCATATAGGAAGCAAACCATACAGGCATAACAAGAAGAGGCAGATATAGTTCTAAAATCTTTGAGATCAAAGGTGATTTCCTGGTCACATCCTGTTGGGAATAGTCCTTTTCTGCTGTGATGTTAGAGAAGGAGGCTCCACCAGCTGGTATGTTTCCTCAGCGTAGAAACGCCACCTGTAGGTTGGGATAGAGGCTTGAGAGAGATTAATGAGTAGAAGCCATAATAAGGGGTTGTTGAGAAATTTTGAGTTTGGTGGGTCCCAGCATGGTGGATGTCCAGGACCGGGCATCCTGAAAGGTCACTCTTTTAAGGCAAGAAACATGGTACCAAGGGGAATGGCCCAGAAGTTTGGCCACTGTTGGGATAGTAAGTATAATTGTGTGGCGTCCAGTCCAGTGAGGTTGTAGTGAGGATGTAATTCTTGAAGCAAAACTGTGTCACCTGAAGAGGAATGATGGCCAATTTGGTTTGCAGTCTGGCTGGAGATGAGGCTGTGGATGGTAGCGGTCTGCGTGTTCACTTAGGAGTTTGTGCAAAAGCTTGAGGTAAGGTAGATAAGATGCTAGGGGAGGAGAGGTGATTGGGAAATTTTGGTTGATTAGGAAGGGGCACCCATAGAGTAGCTCAAAGGGGCTGAGGCCTAAGGGGGCTCTAGGGGCTGCCTGGATTCTGGTGAGGGCCACTGGAAGGAGATTGGGCCAAGAAAGTCTAAGTTCAACCGCGAGTTTAGTGAGATGATCTTTGAGAATGCCATTAGCCCTTTCTACCTTACCTGAAGACTGGGGTTGGTAGAGATATTTAAATTGCTTAATATAAGTAAAGGAGTCAGCAGAGAAAGACCCTAAACCTTTCTCAATCTGAGAAAAATCCTGGAGTGAGAATGAAATGTGGACTTGAGGAGGAAGGGAGGAAGAAGTGGGGAATCACCCTGAGCTCTGATGGGAAAGCCCGGGCCATGGGGATGGTGGCTAAAAGGTCAGTGATATTCGCCCATTTCCCAACCCACTGGTGCGAGGGTGGAGAAGGAGGGGGCAGGCAGATGAAAGCATGGGCTGGCAGGCTTTGGGAGGAGTCGCCCCACCTGGACTGAGTGGCAGAGGAGGTGGAGAGGAGGAGCTGGAGGAGCAGAATGAGGAGCTGCAGGAGAAAGAGGGGAAGAGGAGGAGGAGCCACAGGTGCAGGAGGAAAGGGCGAGCCTGCAGCTGCAGGAGGAGAGGAGGAGGAAGTCTGGAGTGAGCAAGGAGGCAGAAGACGAGGGGGCTGGAGCTGGAAGCGTTTCCAGTGGATCTGAAAATGTGGAAGAAGAAACACAACAATGGGGGGATTTTGGACGGTCCCGGACAAGAAGAAGGATTTGGGTAGGGAAGCAGGTAGAAAAAGGGGAGGGGGTGAGGCACAAACTCCAATAAAAGTCATTAAGGCACACTTGTCTGGTGGCAGCGATCCTGTAAGTTGGTTATTCCCTCTGTTGGCCATTTTGAGCCATTACGGTAGAGGCAGCCCAAAGTTTTGGGGTCTAGGGAGGTCCCGGCGTTTCTTATGACCTTTCAGTATTTCCCCCAGGGTGAACTGGAGTGGGAAAAAGGTGTCCCAGTCTCCCACTCATGAACACCGAGGTACAGTAGACTGGCCAAGGGATAAATCGTCTTTTACCCCCTGGGGGTCCAAAATGGAATAAACGGGGGGTTTGGAGGTGTAGGACGTCTCCTACACAACCTACCAAAGCCCAAAACGGAATGGGCAGGGCGTCTGTGGTGCGGTCAAAGGGACAGAGTTCTTGCAAATGGACGGAAGTGGGGAAACTGAATGGCCAAGAGAAAGGCAAGGGAATTTATCCTATGTTGGGCTGGATTAAAAGAGCAACAGCCCTGTGCAGGAATCTCGTGGTTCATCTGAGGAAGAGGGCCGATTTTCCCCCTGTGGGGAAGATCAATAAACCCTCCTGGGTTTCAGAATCAGATGTAAGCTGGGGCTGCGGGGGAAAAACCAGGGTCAAATAAAAGTAGCCGCACTAAGCTTTATTAGAGTTAGTGCTCCTGGGCAAGATCCCCAGCCCTTTGGGGTGAAAGTCAGGGTGGGAAAGCCGGAAAAAATTGCATGTGCTTTGGCTGCTTATACAGAGGAACGGGCTGGGGTCCTGCCCAGAGAAACGTGGATCAAGGTGGATGTCAGGCTCAGCAGGTCTGCATCTGGTCACTTCTGGTGCAGTGCATTGCTAGGTGTCTTTGGTCCCTCCCCCTGCAGCCACCCAAATCTGACCTATTTACTTACAGATCAGGGAGCATGCTCACATTTAAAATTAAAATAAAAATGGATCCACATAACTTTAATTCACGTGAATTAATGAGATTTAACTTATATTGGGTAAACAACTAAAAATGAAAAAGGCTTCTTTATACTTATTAACTCACATTTTTCCAGGCAAAAATGCTTCTGAATTAATTCATATTTTTCCAGGTGGTCAAATAAGTAATAAAATTCCTAAGTTCTATAATATTTAAGATCTTTTTTTCTTTTTCAGTGCTGCAGATTGAACCCAGGGCTCTGTGCTTGTTAGGCAAACACTCTACCAGTTGAGCCCAGTATTTAAGCCCAGTATTTAAGATCTATATCCCTTGTTTCTAATGGTTTTTGTTTAAACAGGAAAGAAATAATATTAATATTATTATTTACATTTTTTGATATCTTGCCTTTTATAATTAAGGATAAATTTAATTTGAGGTGAATAAAATTAATTATTTAAGCTTTTATTACGGGAGATAATTGATTTACAAGGATGGGGTGCTAAAAAAATCAATTGGAACATCATCTACTAAATATGAAAACATCATATACTCTTAACTAAAATATATTTAAACAATAGACATATTTGTAATTTGGTTAATATAAAGAAGGCCTAAAATTCTTTTATTCTTTATGTTCTCATTGAGAACCAATATACTAGCACTTTAACTATCAGGTGTGATATATAAGTGTCTAAAAAATTCACCTCATAAAATAGAAGACTAGAACATGTTGAATAAATTAAAACAAAATTTGTACTGAATAATTTTCAAAATATTTATATGTAATTGAATTGGTTATATATAATTGGATATATGTAATTAAATTGGCTATATATAATTAACACAATCAGCTAAGGTTATTAAAAGTTTTTTATTCTTTAAATTCTACTAAATTTCTATCATAAAGGATAGTTACAAATATAGATAAGGTTCACAAACCCCTATTAACTAACTTCTAACTAAAGAATAGAAGAAAAAAACCAATACTAACAACATTAATTTCTCGTTCTAATGGAATAATTTCTCATGCCTATTAAATTTCTATTATTTTTAAAAAAGGCTAATTTCAAAAACATTATGATTTATACAATTTCATTTAACAATGACTCATTTTAGAATGCCACCTTGCATCCCAAATTTTAAATTTAAAAGCCAAATTTGATTAATATAAAAACATCAATGGCTATATATTAATTAACTATGGTAATTACTACTTATTAAGTTAATTACATTCTTGTTTTCCAGATAAAGAAATGTTTAAAATATTAGGTTTACAGAAACATTTTTATTAAGCTGATGCTCCTCAAACTAAAGTTTTTTCAACAATGGTCTCTTGCAAACTTACATAATAATAACAAATTAATTAAAAATAATTCTATTATTTACTATTTTAAAAATAAATAAATAAGTTGTACATTTTTTATATTACTCTCTACACTAAGAAGGAAATTTAGCTATATTTTTAGAGGACATTCAGTAGACACTGGCTTATTTAAAGTCTAACAATAAGGGATATGGAAGTATTTTGACACCTTCCCCTAAAAGGGGATGAAAGCTCTTGGCTTGTCTGTGTCATGTTTCAGATGTGAGATTAGATTATGCTATTTAATTTATATTTACCAAAGAATTATATATGGAAGTTTCATAAAATAATATTCAGATAAAGAGGCTAAAGATGATTTCAAGATAAGGGTAGCTTCCCTAGAGTTTGTCAAGAGACTCACTTAGGAAAAATTAAGTATATGTAAACAGTTTTTTGAGGTTCTAACAACTATTATTAACATTTACTAAATCTTCCAAACTGCTTTCCATACATAAGCTCAGAGATATACATATTCTGTACATACAAAATTATATTGTTCATTTTAAAGCTTATAACATGGGTTTAAATTCCACATAGTATTCTTTTACAACATTACTTTTAATGCCATATTTTTGTCACATAGTTCATTTATACAAAACCCTATGTTGGACATTTGGATTATATACTATTTTAAAAACAAGGTTATTAAACATATTCATACAACTATATCTTTATACATAGATTATCTTTTCATAGATCCCTTAAAATACAATTGTTAAATCAATGACATAAATACTAAGATTTTTAAATAATTTATTGAATCACTATCCTGACAGATACTACCAACTCTAATATATAATAGCTTCAGTTAACTTAGAATAATAAGGACATTACCTATCCCACTATTAATGTCCTCATTACCTATCCCACTATTAATCAGTCCACTATTAGAGACAAAATCAAATCCTATATTTGGTGGAAACCAGGCCTTCTTTTATTGTAATGCCTTTTTCAACTTAACAAAATTGACTTTACCAATAGGTTACTTTTATTAATCTTCCCTGCCAAATAGAAATATTTATTAAGTCACTTTTTTTTTTTTTTTTTTTTGGTACTGGGGATTGAACCCAGGGGCACTCCATCACTGAGCCACATCCCTAGCCCTATTTTGTATTTTAGAGACAGGGTCTCACTGAGTTGCTTAGGGCTTCGCTGAGTTGCTGAGGCTGGCTTTGAACTCATGATCCTCCTGCCTCAGCCTCCCAAGTGCTGGGATTACAGGTGTGTACCACCACCCCTGGCTTAAGTCACTTCTTATGGTTTAAATATTTGTACAATGCTAGGCCATTACCTACAATTTAAGGTTAATTACCTACAATTTAAGGTTAATAATGCTGCACTTTATACCAATCTTTTTCTAAAATTTATAAAAATAAAAAGGGAGAAACAGATCCCTATGTAAATCCACTTAATTTTGAAAAATATTGTCTAAAAATTATGACATTAGGAGTTTAACCACTGCAGAGTGACACATGGAGCAATAGAATGCACCAGATTTTACGATAAGGAGATCTTAAATCTCCAACCACAATATTTATATGCTAGCTCTATTGAGCTTTCAGGTAAGTAAAATATACGGGAAATCTGTTGGGCCCATTTCCCAGATCCACTTTTAATACATCCAATGATGCAGACTGAAGAATTAATTCTAATATTTACTGATGATATTTATATGATTGGAGATTTTACAGATATTCCCAATTTTACAGATTATACCCATCCATGTGACTGGATTTGACTCTACTGGCTGCAATGGAAACTTATATATATGCTGGTCCCATGATAGACTCTCTGGCTGTCTAGATGCAACCTGTGAGAAAAAGACAGCATAAGGAATACCTAGGTCAGTCAATTATACTGGCCCTTGGAACTTAGGACTGTATGTTCAAACACTAATTAGAATGGGACTGTCTCATATAAAGCCAGTCATTTATATGAAATATCCACCAGAACTGCCTTAATTGTTCTGCAATAGAATCTTACACTTTTCCTAAATGGATAAAATATACAAATGTCTTGCCAATGCTACGTATTATCTCTAAAGGTGGTGGATATGTTTTTGGATTGACCTTAAAAAAATGATGAAAGAAAGTTGTATCAAAATATCTTCCTCTAGAAGATTCAAAGCCAGAAAAGCCTAAGGTGGCAATATTGCCACTAAATGTTTCACTTTTACTTCTTGAAAAGAATCACAAGCAACCATGTTTAATACAAATCTTTAATGCTATGAAAGATCTAAGGAATGAGGCAAATGATTGAGTTTTTAAAAACTATTTTTCAGAATATAAAAAAGATTGGATATACAATCATTCTGATTTTTGAAACTCCATGTAATTTGGACTATTCCCTATTATTTGGATGTTACTTTGCACTGCTGGTAACCATGTAATAGAGACCAAGTTGGAATCCAGCAAACAGATTGCTAGTACATTAAAAGGTTGAATAATTCACATTTATATTCTAACAGTTATTTCTTTGATGATGATTTGATTCCTATATGTTTTAATGTATCCTTCTAGGTTTCTATCTAGAAACATTCATTATATTTAGGGGCATGATTCCTTCTGTTAAGATGCCATAGTCCCTGAAAGTTAAGTATTAATAGAATTATTGAGATTAAATTACATGCTTTAACAGTTTAGGCTTTAATCACTAAGCCTTTGTTAGTATGGGTGGGATTAGAGGACAATTTTTTTTTTTTTTTTTTTTGGTGGTGTTTGACTAGAGTAGAACTCTTATTATCTAAAGGTTTTCTATCTTTCTTGGCTGCCCTTTCTCAGTCCTTGTGTTAGAATGTGTTTTTGTTGGGATTGTTATTATTTTTAATCTGCACTTGGTGCTTACTGGGTGGTTATTTTCTTTAATTTCTGGTCTGGGATATGTGAAAAAATAGAAAGTCCATGTCATTTCTTGTGTCTTGAGATCCCTAACCAAATTACATCTTCAGCATATATCTATATCTATATCTATATCTATATATCATAGCTATAGCTACTATTTTACTTCTTATTTATTATGGGGATTCTTTTTGAGGCTACAAGTTTCCCCTAAATACCACTTTTAATTGTTGTTTAACTTTTCAATTGGTCACTTCCACTAATCCTGTATTTTTTTTTTTTTTTAACATTGGGGCTACTTAAAAATTTTCACTAGGGTATATAACACTAAGGGACTATATTTCTTCATAATATTTGCCTAATTCTATGGTTATGTCTATAGATTGTATTTCTAGAAGGAGAGTTACTAGATGGATCAGTATGAAAACATT
Organism: Glaucomys volans; assembly: GCA_020662805.1. NCBI lineage: Eukaryota > Metazoa > Chordata > Mammalia > Rodentia > Sciuridae > Glaucomys > Glaucomys volans. The sequence continues at coordinate 1,237,798 of JAJEJO010050467.1, forward strand.
CAAAGACCCATGATAAATATCTGTGTTTCCAGAAAAGTGGTAATGATTTCAACTCTAAAAAGCAGTGCATGATTTGGGTGTTGTGGTGCATACCTGTATTTCCAATGGTGACAGGTTTGACAAATGCTTGAAAGCATCCATCATAAGCTGAGGCAGGAGGATCACAAGTTTGAGGCTAGTCTGGGCAACTTAGCAAGATTATCTCAAATAACAAAAATTTAAAAAACAGGAATGAAACAGTGTATGAGGACAGACTTACCATACCCTAAAGCTGGATATTATAATTTAGAAATCTTTGCTGATTTAAAAGACAAAAAGAATATTTTTAAATTTTAAATAGGATTTATTTGATAGTGAAGTTGAACCTCACTGCAATTCTAATTTAATTGTATCTCCAACAATATGGAGTTAAAACAATAAGTTGTAATATTCATGAAATTTAAAGTTTGATGATATACATATAAATCTATATATGTGATAAAATTGCCTAAATTTGAATAAACTTTGTAGACCATACTGAGGCTAATTTCTTGATTTTGATATTGTCCTATTGTTTTTTACAAATTGTTATCAATGGAGGAAACTGGTTGACAAATAAATGGAAACTCTTAGAATTATTTTTGCAACTTCATGTGAATATACAATCATTTAAAAACAAAAGTTAAAAACAAACGAGCATATGTTGGTAATTAGTATTTTCTGTTTGTTTTTATAAAGATATTTTTTGGAGCATCTGAAGTAGTCTGCCGGATCAGGTTAAAGTGAAGTCTCTCTTCTAATTGTCACACGTGACTCTGATATGGACACTTGTCCTTGGGCATGGGAGGCCTCTGTCCAATTGGCATATCAGATATTTGGCCAGGATACTGCTGATGGGCAGAGCTGGGCAGCAATAACACCTGGGGAAATCTCACTTTGCTTTGTGCTTTGTTCCTGACTTATCCCTGTATCTGGAATTTCTGCTTCTCACTTCATGATTTTTCTGCATAGGACACTGTCTCTTGCCATTTGACTCCATCTGAAAACTCAAACTGTTCTGACCCTTGCTTTTTTGAGGTGGGGATCTTGTAATTATCCACAGAATCTGTAACATTGGTTTTTTTTTTTCCAAGTATATTGATAGGGTCTCTAATCAAAAGTAAGGACATATATATATAAAGGGGTGAAGTTTTAAAACAGTAAACAATTTTCAAAACACTATAATAATAGTAAAGCAAAAAATTTCAAATAAAAAGAAAGCAGCATGTAAGAATAGTTTCAGGCTGTCAGAATTTTCCTTGTTGGGCAAGACTGAAGTTGAAACCCAAAAGGTCATTTTTGAACTATATTTGTCCCATTACAATAAGAATTCAAATGCAATTTTCACAATTTTGATTTGGGTCATACATAAAATATATTCACTTAGACATCAAAGTTAATGAACCTTTTGGTTATATTCCCAGAGAACAGAATTGACAAAATATTTTAGCCAATTGATTGTCTCAAACAGCATTAAAATTGAGTTTTAGCTCATTAGTTGTCTTCCCAGGTACTCTTCTGCTTGGGAAGAAATCAGTAATATATGCATGATTTAAGTATTTATATTATATAAGAAAGCATAGTTATATGAAACGAAAAAAGTATTGTACTTAATCCTATTTTACACCTGGAAGAATAGATTGTATTTGATGTATTGAGATGCACATATTTCTTTTACTTTCTGCTTTTATGTAATTTGATAGTGAAAGAAAATTTTATAGTTCAGATGTTCCATATGAAGATGTCCCCTAGTTCATGCTCCTGTTCTCTTAAGAGAACAGCCAAGAGGTTGCCAAAAGAGGTGGGGCTTTGGAAATAGGCATGTTTATCCTAATCAGAGAAGGTAATGTTCTTGATGAACCCTGAGAATTTGAAGGGTCATGACCAGTTTTTGACTGTATTTAATTGTGGCAAGAATAGACAAGCACAGTTTCTTGAGCATGGGTCTTATGCCCCCTATATCAGGAAGGGAGACTTATTCTGGTCAGGACCCATTCCAGATATTGGGATTAAGTTGGAACATGGTCGTGGGAGGTGTAGGGCTGGCAGTTATCATTTTTTACAAGTATTCCAGATGACTCTTGGGCACATTAATTTTTAAAAAACTTTTTTTGTCATAGATGAACATAATACCTTTATATTATTTATTAATTTTTTTATGTGGTGCTGAGGATCAAACCCAGGGTCTCACATGTGCTAGGCAAATCCTCTGCCACTGAGCCACAACCCCAGCCCCAGCACATTAATTTTTAATGCCCAAACACAGCGTTTTGTATATTGAGATCTGGAGGTCATGCAATCAACTGCTAATATTTAGTTTGGCGATCAGGCAAGGAGAAAGGCTGATAATTGCTTTGATTTTTAAAACCTGTTGAAGTCAGGTTTCTCTGCTTCTGCTGGCAGGTGGATTCTGCAAAAGCTTCAGGTCTTTGCAGCTGGGAAGTGTTGCAGCTCTCAATGGTGGGCCATGCCCTCCAGTGTTGCAGAAGACCCCAGGAGCTCACTGTCAATTTTATTTTCTTTCTGGGTTCCTGTCTGGTGAATCGAAGAATGAAATCCACATATCAGGATGAGTGAGTGTAAGAGTAGGATTTATTTAATCATGCAAAGAAGCAACTCAAGCAGAGGATGTGGGCACCACACCCAAGAAGAGTTGTAAGTCTGAGTGTGCAAGTCTAGAGGTTTATATAGCCCTTGGTACACTGCTATTGGTTTAAACTTATGCTAATCAGGATTTCAAAAAGTACTAGTGCTATTGGTCAAAATTTATGCTAATTAGGGCCTGGAAAAGCACAAACACTGTTGGTTAGTCCTGCAATCCCATTCAAGTTTGCCCCACTTCTTTTTTCTCATCACTGGTCAAGAAGCAGTAGGTTGGGCATGCTTAGGGTTCCAGAGAAGACTCTTCCAGCAGGTGTCCTCATTGGCCCAGGCTAAGCTGCTGCAGGCTGACAGGTCGGTGTGCCTCAGGCTCACACCCATACTCAGGCCAGATGTGCATAGGCATGGCGGGCTCCCCACAGCCATAGCCTGGTCTTGCTGCCTGCACTCCAGCTCACCAGGCTGCTGTTCTTCCCCTCCACTACTCTGCTGAGGCTTCTCAGCAGGGACCAGTGGGCTGGCTGCAGGGCTTGGCGGCCAAGCCATGTCACTGTCATGGACAGTTCACTGTTCCAGAAGTTCTAGGATCAGTAGATGTGAGTTACATGGAGGCGAATTTTGGACTTCCAAATGTAAAATGAATAAAAAAATGTTTCTTTAACACTCAAAAGGGTAAAAGTGCCTTGATAGTGACCTTCTGGATACTGGAAACTTTGAATCAAAAGCTGAAAGACCTTGTTTACATCTTTAAAGTATTTCCCAAGAATCTGTGATTCTTTGCCACTTCATTCTGCCTTTGAAAGAATATATGTTCCAAGAATTTACAGCATTTACATCTTTCCTTGTTAAGTCTTGGCAATCCGTGTGGTTTTGGCAATCTTTCTCTTTTGAGGCGTTTTTCAGAGGAGACCCAAATCCATTTTTGGTATGGGAAGTCTTTTCCTTGACCAATACATCTTTCCAAAGCTCAATATGAAGTCTCCAGACACCAGTGTTATTAATGCCTTCCATTACTCCCTGCTTCTTAAGTGACAGCCCTGCTGGCAGAAAAGCGACACTGACAGTGGACCTTCATCTTTCTTTTCCATTTTGCAATCACACACACCTACACTCCTCTACTTTACTTTTGAAAAATGTCTGTCATCATTCCTGTCTCTTCTTTTACTTTCCTGAGATGTTTTTCAGTTTGTTGTTTTGAGTAAATGTCTGAACTCAGAGGCCTGAAATTACCCTTAAACCTTTTTTTTTTTTTTGGTACCAGAGATTGAACCCAGGGGCACTTAACCACTGAGCCATATCCCCAGCCCTTTTTCTTTTTTTCTTTTGAGACAGGGTCTTCCTAAGTTGTTTAGGGCCTTGCTAAGTTGCTGAGGCTGACCACGAACTTGTGATCCTCCTGCTTCAGCCTCCAGAGCCACTGGGATTACAGGCCTGTGCCAGTTATCCTTAGACTTCTTGGTTGAGAATTATGAATTCATTGAACCTCTCATCCATTCCACTATGTCCGCAAAGGTGACTAGCAAGTTAAGGATTAGGATGGTGGGTGTTGAGTTTTCCAAATTAATGCTCTTACTATGTGTAAGAAGGGAGGAGGAAAGAATCCATATTTAACAAACATCTTCAAAAAGGAGCACTTCACAGTTCAGGAAGTGCTCTTCAAAAAGGAGCTCATTGTTTCAGAGGAAGAATGTGTGCACACTCCCTGACAAGGTCTTTTTCCTGGCAGGTTGACATGCTGTGGCTTTGCTGTGAAATACCTACATGTCTCACTTACCCTAAACTTTTCCTAAAAGTAGGATAAAGAAAAACAGTGCCCTGCTTACTATGGGAATAAACTAATGGGGATAAACTAATGGAGTTCATGGAGAAGATTGCTTGGAAAGAGAAAGCTCTATCAGTGTTGATTATTAATTCTTCTTCTAAATGATGATTTTTTCCCCCCAGATGACTTTAGGTAAATTTTGGGACTTGAATCCCTCTTCCCTCATTTCTAAAATTGAAATACTTTATTCATATCCATTCTACAGAGCAATTTAAAAATCCTCCTTGAGGTCACTAGAAGGTGTTCCCCCACTGCTCCTTGTGTCTCCAATATCACAAAGCACTTCACAGTTCAGGAAGTGCTGTCACAGATGTTGTGTTCGTGGGTCTTTGAGCAGCCAAGTGAAGAAGGTTGAAGGTTAGTTGTCCTGAGCTTGGTATTTGCAGCCCAGTGATTCTGCTGTTCAGTGAGCTCAGGAGTCTGGTTCTCGCTCAGCTTGTCTTTGCTTCTACTACCTGTTTCCTCCACACCTCCAGTGGAGAGGTGTAGTGTCTGCTACACACTCTTGTCCCCTCCCACACCCAACCCCTCTGTGCCATAGAAGAGTCCTCTCATTAGAGCTGTAGTATCTCAAGGTTTGGGGGAATATTTTGAAAATTGTTCTTAATACTGGGTTTAGCATCTTCTTTCTTATTCATTTACTTTCTTCTCTTTATTTCTAATAGGATGAAAGGAGTGAAGAAAGTGATTATGAGAAGTTATAAAAGTCCCGTTTATTTGACCATTTTCAGTCACAATTAGTGCATGGCATATGGCAGATATTCAACACAGAGCTGATGAATTAATGCATGAATAGCAGCACCCTGAATCCATACTGTCAGTGTATAGTTGGAGCGCATGGTCTCTGGAGCCAGATTGTCTGGGTTGTCGTGCTGAGATTCCATTTTGTGGCTTGGACAATTTAGGCAGATGCTTAATTTCTCTGCCTCAGTTTTCTTATCTTTAACATAGGGACAAAATACATTCTAGTCTTTAAAGTTACTGTGAAGGTTAAATGAATTAGTAAAAAAGGGTGAAAAAATACTGCCTAGTGCATATGTTATGCTCACTAAGTGCTGAGATTTCCAGTACAATCTCATTTTACCCTAATAGCCACTTGATGATAGAACTGAGATATATGTCTGGACAAGTGAGGAATTTCACAGGATGGGTAAGCAATAGAAAGGTATCTGACCTTTATTTCTGATTCAAGGTCTGATTTTCTACATCAAGGATATTTGTTTAGTTTTGAGGATGATTAAAAGATATCTAAAAAGATATGTAATTAACTCTGATTTTAGTAAAGGCTATGTGTCTTATGTGGGGTCAAAATGATTTTCTGTAGTTGAATGAGATGTAAAGATGTTGAATGAAGTAACAAAGATGAGAACTGGCACTACAGAAATAATGAGCTCTTATCAAAACACCTCAGTGACTCAGGGGAAGAGTGAGAGAAGCAGTTTAGAATAACTGAGGAAAAGAATCAATCAATCCAATTTAAAACTGAATAATACCTTCTTTATTCTTCAGTGTTAGCACTGAGCTTCTGCTGAAAATTCACTTTGCTCTTAAATGGCCTAATTTTTCCTTTTAATTTGCATTTCCTTCCTGCCCAGATGCGGCTGGCAGCAGCCCAGGGGTAGTTCCACTGAAATGACTGTGCTCCAGCACCTCAATTTGGATCTGGAATGGTCCTTTTTCATTTATTTCTTTGCATAATTTGTCAAACTTTGCAAGATGCACACTATAGTTCTGCCAACAAAGAAGAGGAAGTTTGGGTCATCCTTCTGCGTTTACTGTTATATTGTTGGTGAAAGTATTAACACATTAGCTGTTTGGAATCTGCTCAAGGCTTCTGGGCAATGCATATGAAAAAAACCGAGCAACAAGGAGACTTGAACACATTATTTATATATTTGGTGAGCTCATTCACTCGCCCTGGGAAATCAGGCCGGCAGTCACCAGCCCAAGGTCAATTTTGTTTTCTTCTCAGCCAGGAACAGGGTGTGCTATTGCATAGAGAGAGGAATGAGGACTTCTTAATTAGCGAAGACGAACTTCTGCAGCATAAGGAGATAGTCCACTCACTGGAGGTCAACAGAAATGTTTTTGGATTTTAAAATCTTGCTGTGTTCACATTTTAATGTGAAATCCTTCACATTGCTACTACTCAAAAACTCTGCATTAACTGTTCAGAAACAGAAGAGGGCATCTCACCATGCCTTATGTGGGTCTTATTTTATTTTAAGAATGAAAAGGAAACTGGCCTCTGAATGAAAATGAAAACTGTTTCCTTTTCTGAATGAATGAATGACAAAATTCTGCTAATGTTTTCAAAAGCTGAAATGTGAGTAAAAATGCTGTATCATTCTCTAGCTTCAAGAAACTTCAGAGTTCTGGTTGGAGACTAGCTTTATTAAGCTTTATTATGTACTAAAGTGGCTGTCAAATACACTGCATTTAGATTCGAAGGACAGTGACACATGAATGTCCTTCACTGGTCAGGCAGCCACATCATTAGGTAACTCCCCTCTATTTCTTCTCATGTCCAAATCCCACTTTTTCTCAAAATTCAATCTAAGAGTCTGTGAATCTTTTCAAATTACATGCAAAATGTATTTGTGCTTTTTTCTAGAGGTTTGTAATTTTAATCATATCTACCCACTTTTCTGAGTTGAAATCCTGGGAAGTTTCCACATTTAATTCAATCTTATAATAGTTGGTTTTTCACTGTGTATTCTGTGTATATTTATAGTTTCTGTTTATGATACCCTGAACAAAACCCCTCAGGATGAATACCATTAGTATAAAAATCTCAGGAGTAATGAATTACTTAAAGCACAACCATTATGGAACATAGCAACCAGCCTTTGAAAATCCTTGATGCTCCCTTCCCCCTTTCTCCTCCATTCTGGTGCTGGGTATCAAATCCAGGGCCTTGGACATGCCAGGCAAGTGCTTGGCCACTGAGCTGCATCCCCAGCTCATTTTATTTTTGCTTTGACACAATCTGGCTAAGTTGCTTAGAATGGCTTTGAATTTGTGATTCTCCTGCCTCAACCTCCCCAGGTAGTTGTATGCCACCACACTGGGCCTTTGATATTCTGCAAAGAATAGCAAAGACTTTTTAAGTGGGTTTGGTGGTGCACGGTATAGTCGTACTTGGAAGGCTGAGGAGGAAGGGTTGTCTGAGCTCAGGGATTTGAGATCAGCCTGGGCAATGTAGAACCATTCTCAAAACAAAAAGCAAACAAAATAGGAAGGAAGAAGGAAAGAAAAAGAAGAAAAATTCTAGTCAGAGCCAAAGGGGACTTTACTAATCTAATCTGACTTCATTTTATCACATCACATCACATCACATCACATCATATTACTGACAGGTCCCAGAAAGAAGCTGTGGTTTGTCCAGGTTACACAGGCAGTGAATGTCAGAGATTTAGGATTATAGACCAGTCTTTTACTTTTTAGTCCACATTTTTCTTTTTTCCCCATTTTTTATTGGTGCATTGTTATTATACATAATTGGGAGATTTGTTGTTACATTTTCATACATGCACATGATATGATAATATAATTTGGTCAATATTGTTCCTTACTCTTTCCCCTTTTCCTCCTCTCCTCTTTCCCCCAGGTCCCCTTCTGCTACTCTCCTGGTCTTCCTTCTATATTCATGAGATTTGTAGGATTACCTGAGGACATAGAGCTCAGGCATTTCCTCTTCCCTTAATTGGCCTGATCATGAGCCTTGCATGAGCTTAATTAGGAGCTTAACACGAGGGTGTTAACAGCTACTAACAATTTGTAATTAAGTCAATGCCTGCTATATATGCTTGTTTGTTCTACATTAAACTTGAGCCTGTGTCCACGAGAACCTGAGTCCCGGTGTGGTGTTAGCGCCGTTGTGCTCATCCTCCTTACTTCCGCAGGCCACTCCTGTTCCACTTTACAACATTTTGGCACCCGAACGTGGGCCCCTGCGAGAGGGTAAGGCAATCCTTGTCAGGTGAGTGATTTGCACTCATCTTCCTCACTCCTGCAGGCCGAGGGTGAGGTAATCCTTGTAGGGTGAGTGACCTGCTCAACACAACCGGCGTGGGTAATTGACCCCCAGCTTTGCAGACAAGGCAAGTGGCCAGTCTACAGACCTGGCTGTGCAGTAGGCAAATAAAGGTTGATGATAAAGAGCTGAGTCACATTTGGAAATGTAATACGTCTTTGCTCATAGATGAATTCTGGTAGTATATGGGACCCTGAATGCTGGTGGCAAGTATTACAGCAGGCACAAAAATGGGAAGCACACAAATGGGGGACCAACCTCCATGTACTTTTTACCCAGTAATAACAGCCCTTCTGGGTTGCTTGCAGGGGGTTGGATCACCTCCCATGGGAGAGGGACCCCCCTGGGCTTTGCCTGCCCAGCTGGAGGACATGTCTTTTTGTTATAGCAACAGGAAACAGATTAAAATGTTGGTGCTCCCCAGGGAGATTCTCCAGTGCCATCCGGAGAGTCAGCCCCACCCCAATCCCAAATCCCCTCCCTGTAGCACACCCCAATACCTTCCCCTCCCTATATCCCACCCCAATCCCTTCCCCTCCCTATAGCCCCACCCTAATCCCTTCCCGCGCCCTATAAAAGTTGGCAACAAAAGAACTAATGTTTGATTTTCCTGGCACACCCTTTTTAGGTGTAAGGGCGATCATTGCTGGCCAGCTAAAATAAAGGCTTCTCTTGGCTTTACGTGGTCGGCTTGGATGACTTTATTTTCTTTGGGTACAACATTTGGAGGTCCTACTGAGATTTGATTTCTCCAAGCCCTTACGCCTAAATTGGCCTCCTGTGATGGTTGCCTGGGAGCCCTACCCTGAGTAGAGGGGAGCTTCTAAGAGATGTGCCTCAGCTTTGCTCTTAGGGCGAACCCAGCCCATCTTCAGGATGCTCTTCTGGACGAAGCCACCTGGTATCCTGTTTCGGTGAGTTGACTATCTGTATTGGGGGACGTGGTCAGACTGGATGCAATCACTTACACCAGTCCCAGGTCAGGGCGAGACATCGCTCCTGTCCCCTGGGAGCCTCCTCATGAGGCTAGTCTGGTGAACCCCCTGTGGGTTCAATCTGGTGGGCCCCTCTGTGGGGTTCAGTCTGGTGGGCCCCCTCATGGGCCCAGTCTGGTAGGCTGCATGGGGCCTAATCTGGTCAGCCATTGTCTGTCTATCTTGTTAGTCTGGTCTGGGCCATGTGGAGTCCACTCGGCTCGGCTACCACGTGGCTGGCTGCTGGCAAAACCACCATGTGGCTTCTGGCATAGCTGCCACCTGGGGCCTGGTCTGCTCAGCCACCGTGTGTGGCTTGGGCCTAGTTCGGTAGGCCTCTGTGCAGAGTCCCTGTGGGCCCAGTCTGGTAGGCTGCATGGGGACTTATGGGGGACACACCCTATAATGGCGACAGCAATGGTGACAATGCCCTCGTGGCAACCTCCTTCCCTTACGTGACGCTGCCTGACTCACTGCCTAGGATTGGCTAGTAGTAGTTCCGAGAGACTCTTGCCTGTGTGCACACCCCATGCCTTGCAGACCCTCAATCTGATTGGATTTTGCTGTACCCTCACCCTACATAAAAGCCGTGTAACTTCCTTAATAAACTTGAGATCCTGCTTTGACAGACCTCCCGGCTCTGGTGTGGTTCCTTGGCTGCCGACACTCATCATCCTGCTCGGCCCCATATTCTCCTCCGGCGGGTCCAGAGGGGATACACCGGACCTTGTTGCTCGGCAGGGAGCAACAGGGTCTAATCTGGTCAGTCGATGTCTCTGTCTGTATTTATCTTGTCTGGTTCATGGCCATTTGTCTTTTCTGTGTTTTGGCTTTTTTTTCTATGTAGCATCTCTCTCCAGGACAATCTGTTATGGGACAGAATTAGTCAACTGCGTGCCCCACTGTTCTAACTTGTTTTTTAGATAACTTTCAGGACTTCCAAGAACATGCCGCTGACTACATACAGAGCTTTTGTTAATGGATGTAACTTAAGAAAGTTTTGTAAATCACAATGGCCCACTTTCGAGGTTGATTGGGGCCCTCAGGGCATTGGGCGGTCAAACCATCTGGGGCATTGGGCGGCCAAACCATCTGGACCGGGTGCCTTACATTCAAATTTTGATTATGGCTTAAGCATTGCCTTTCAGATTCTGCATCCTCTAGTTTGGGAACTAGGAGAGGCTGCACCAGTTTGATGACAAAGGCCAGACCAGACTTAAATGCAGCTTGTGCTGCTACCAATCCCTCATGACTCAGGTAACTCTGCCAAAAGCCATTTCCAAATCCAGGGGCCAAGGGAGAAGATGCCTCAGGGGCACCCGCCCTCTCACCCTTCCGAGGGGGAGAAGGAATCAGATTCAACACCCCCCCAGTGTTACAGCACCCCCACAGCAAATTGTTTTACAGCATGTAAATGACATGTGCCTCCACCCAGGAGGAATAACAAAAGCCCATTAAAGAGCTCTTAAGAATTCAATACTGTCCTGATAAAAATGGTTAAAGTGCCTGAGATATCAGGTTTCTGCTTGAACCAAATCTCCAGTAGAACTTATATTGAATGATAGTAGAGGAAGCAAAAGGTCCAGTAGGAGACCAATTTCCAACCCAAGGAAAAAAACAAAAGTGTTTTATTTGAGAATAACTAACGACCAGCTGAGTACTTGTTGAGCTCATAATTTTTGGTCAACTATTTTTTATTCAACTTAGATTTTTGAACATCTTGTTACATTGCATTGGAGATGAAAACCTACAAGGCCTTTGTTTTAGTGTATATTGTGTCCAAAATTCATGTACATGATATTAGAAATTAACATAGAGAGCGCTAAAAGAAAAAATGGATCCAGGTATGTTTGATTCATGTGATTAAAAAGGTTCAATTTAAATTCAGTAAATAAATGAAGGTAAAATATATCTAACCTCACAAGTCTCTAGGTGGTCAATTAAAAAAATGTTGATGTCTATAAAATGTGTAAAATCAGTTGTCTTTTAGGACTTTTCCACAGGAAAGAGATGGCAAATACTATTCAAAATACTTGTCTGATCTTGGTTATTACAGTAAAATAAGTAAATTAGAGTTAATATATTACACCTTAAATTCCATGGGGTAACATGCTTTAGCATTATTGGTGTTTTCATGGATTGGTAAATAAAGGAATTTGGAATTGTTTTGTATCATCCCTGAGAGCAAGGTTACAAAGAGTGAAATCCTAATAATTTATCTAAATTCAGGAATTTCATAGGAGTTGTTTTAGAATATGAACAAGGAAGGAGTCAACAGATGGGAAAGGGAAAGTGGAAAGTTCTAGGTATGAAAATATTTTCAGTCAAAGGAAAAGGAAAATATTTTTGGGTAAGAAAATCTGTATGTAGGTAAAGGGCAAATTCCAACAAGTTTTTGTGTAACTAAGTAGTTATACATATGTGAGACCATCAATTAGAAATTGTTTAAAGTTTTCCCCTAAGGTCAAATGTTAATGGGCTAATATAAATCAAAGTGTAATCAATATGTTAAAATGACAAGGATTTCTTTTAAGTTTTATTCTTTATTGTGGTTAAATGACTGGTAGGGTATTATGCTATGTTGCAGAGCCTAGGGTTTTTTTCTTGAAAAACTAGGTTTGGTTGCTCTTTTCTTATTAGCGTGTCCATGCCTTCCAGGTGCACGAGTCTTTAGAGCAGGGAATTTGTCGGGTTGCTGTTCTCCAGGTTAGAGTTGTCTGTGTTGGAAGTTTCAGGCTTGTGGGAATGACAAATTTTATTGGGGACTTAATTTTTATCATTTAATATTCTGTAACAGAACATGCTATCAATAGGGTATATGTAAATTTGTTACTTTTTTACACTGAGATCAAAATTTAAATGCAAATGTATTTAAAGTTAGTGAGAGCCTGATTTGTTTAAAAGTTGATATCATGAAACATAAAAAATATTTGGTCACTTTGCCACACAAAAGGAAAGTTAAAAGCTCTCAGCCTTTCCTTGATTTATTTTAAATGCAATATATTGTGTTAACAACTATTCACATAGATTCAGGAAACAATACATATAAACTGTGTAAAATGATGACCTAAGAGGAAGCAAAAATAATTTCAAACCTGGAACACTCTGCCTAAGATTGTAAAAGGCCTTACCTGAAATAAGGTTCTGCCTCCCACCCTGCTCCAAGTCAGAATATTTCCAAAATAAGTCAGCTTTAAACTCATTTAAAGTTATATTCAAAAGGTTGTTTTTTGTTGTAGAATTACTGTGATATCAAATAGGAAATATAATATATAACTCAGGCAGGATTTGGGATGACTATTACACAAATTAGATTGTTAATTCTATTTTGTATTTTTCCTTGTGAGCTCTGTAGCTGATACCTAATTGATGTTTTGAAGAAGTACTGCTTCGGGAAATTAGTTTGAGATACTAAGCCATCACCTATAGAGCAGATAAGATAATAAAAAACCCCAGTTAGATAAAAGGGAGTAAATAATTGCAAAGTTATAGAAATTGAGGTTAAAGCCCAATACTCTTACTTTGTGATTGGTGGGACTGGCTTGCTGGATATTTAAGATCAAACTTAGAGATCAAGATTAACACAGGAGGGCCAAGAAAACCAGTTTTGGCTCAGTTAGCCTGAATCCAGGGAACAAGAGGGCTTCTCTAAGGAGCTTTGCAACTCTGGGTCACACGACCTCCTGATCAGGGAGATTGATGAGACTCACTAGAGGATGGAGAGCAAATCAATGCACCTGCTATAGAGGAGGGCCTTTGAAAAGGGAGACATCCCTGATGCTTCCAAGGGAAGCCACCTCATCAAGAAAAACCCTACCTAGCAAATGGCAAGCATCAAAGGAGCTAAGGAGCTGCTCTCAAGTGCCCCACAAGTGACCCTGTGGGAACTCAGCTGACTCTTAAGAGACAGGAACAAGTCAATTTGACCTGCTTGATCTTAAACACCTAGCAAAACAGTTAAAACCAAACCATAGACACTCTTGAGCATTTAAAAAAAATAGTTTAATGTAACTTAAGATGTACTTGTGTTAGCCCCTAGAATAGGACTGGAGGCTACAAAAGAGAGTTTCTTATGCAAATGTGCCTGATAACTCAAGTTCCTAAATAAAGGCCTCAACCTCTCCAGCCTTTGATAGGCCTTGTTATGGGAACAACTTCTCAGTTCTTCTACCTGGTGAGAGATTGACTTCTACCATGTCATGATATTCTGTATTAATCTCATTTTGGTACTTATGTCATTTTGTTTCTCTCATAGAAGCACCCACCCCAGATGACTTTACAGCCTGCTCTTCCCAAGCAGACTTCTGCTCCTCATTGACCAGATTTCTAAAAGGAACTTCAAACTGCTTCCCCAGACTCCACCCACTTCCAGCTCAAAGCAGTAAGAGTGGTTAGCAACCCCTCTCTTACAGCAGTAAAAATTCCTAATTAAGGACAGGTTGTTGGTGTAAAATAAAAAATCTGGTCAAACTGAGGAATGGAACCCATCAGAGTCGGGGAAGTTGGAAACTGAAAAACCACTAGTTTCCTAAACAAGGATTTATTAATATGGATAAGACTAGTGGGGAATGCTATAGCAACAGAAAACAGATTAAAATGTTGGTGCTCCCCAGGGAGATTCTCCAGCTCGATCTGGAGAGTCAGCCCCACCCCAATCCCAAATCTCCTCCCTATGGTCCCACCCTAATCCTTTCCTGCACCGCATAAAAGTTGGCAGCAAAAGAACTAACGCATGATTTTCCCGGCATACAGCTTTTAGGTGTAAGGGCGATCGTTGCTGGTCAGCTAAAATAAAGGCTTCTCTTGGCTTTACGTGGTTGGCTTGGATGACTTTATTTTCTTTGGGTACAACATTTTGAAAAAGAAGACATCCAAAAAGGTAAAGAAACGGAAACTGCACCACACATGGCGTCAGTAAAGAGCAGAAAGAAGAAACTGCAGCCTCACAGGAGGAAGTAAAGTGGTCCACCTTTGTGCCAATGCCACAGGGGGCAACTGCTCCCCCTGCTGACATTTATCCCTCCTTGCCTCCTTATCAGAGCGTAGAATTCTCAAATCCCGTAGCAGAGTTGCCCACCTCTCCATGGCTGGAGGCCTATAAAACCCTCTGCAGGTCCTAACATGCAAGGGGTAGGAGGACTCCAACCTTCTAGGAGATTAAGAGACCCTGCCACATGGGTAGACCCAGATGGGGAAGCAGGGCGTTTTCAACCCCTGGTAGTGGAAGGTATTACTAACAATTTATGGGGAAGGGATCTATTAAAACAAATGAGGACCTATATAACTACAGAAGGTCCAGAAATTTTTGAAGACATAATTGAGCATGACAAATGTGGAGCCTCAAGCCAAGAAGTCCCTTTTACAGGTTGCTGGCCGAATCCTAATACAGGGGAATGGTATCACTCCCAATCCTAGAGGCCACTGCTCTATCAATGGGAGTTATCCCACCGGCTCCAATTCCCTTACAATGGGATACTAAAAATCCCATTTGGGTAGAGCAGTGGCCCTTAAGTCCAGAGAAACTAAAACATTTAAAAGAACTTATACAGGAGCAATTAGACAAAGGTCATATTGAACCTTCCTACAGCCCACACAATACACCTGTATTTGTCATTCAAAAAAGGGACAAAAACAAGTGGAGATTATTACATGATTTGAGGGAGATAAATAAACATATGAAAAAAATGGGGACCACACAACCAGGTCTCCCTTTCCTGTAGGCCATTCCCTTAAATTGCCACCTCTTCATTTTAGACATTAAAGATTGCTTCTTTTCTATGCCATTGCATGAACAAGATCGACCTTACTTTGCATTTTCAATATATGAACCAAATAACCAAGTACCTCAATTGAGATATCAATGGACTGTATTACCTCAGGGCAGAAAAACAGTCTCACCCTATGTCAAATGTATGTGGCACATGCCACTCGACCTTTGCAAAACTACTGCTTTATCATCCATTACATGGATAATATTCTAATAGCAGCTAAGGACCTTTCTCTATTGACCCAATGCAAGGACCTTTTATTAAAAAATGTGACCAACATTGGTCTTCAAATAGCAACAGACAAAATTTAGCATAAATCTCCTTATACATTTCTGGGGTACACCATTGCTAGAACCATTAGTCCTGCTAGGCCAACTCTTAAGACAAAGCTCTTATTCTCTCACTGAGCTGCAACAGCTGTGTGGTAATATCAACTGGTATTGATCATTTCTTATGCTCACCGCTAATGAACTTCAGCCCCTCTTAACCCAAGGGCGAGAGTTTGCTTGTGTTTTTCCACAGGATTCATCAATGCCTATTTGGGTGCCTGTGAAGAATGTCTGACAGTTCCTTGGAAGCGGGCCCCTAGACACCCTCGAGGACTCCAAGAGGGTCCCAGCCATACCCACCAGTAGCTCAAATGAGGAATTTATCACTGGAGGAGACATAACCATCCAACCGGCCATCTTGATGACTGTGTGGCCCTAGATGGGGCAACGCCCCCCTTTTATCAATTAAAAGAGCTTGTAAACAAGTTCAAACTCTCGTTCCTCCTGGGGAACAAAATAATCCAGCTATGCTTAAATGTGGTTTTGTTGTTTGTGGGCTCATGCTCTAAAAAGAGAATTCTTCTTCCCAGCTAGTCCTCTAACTTACAATGAAAATGTTGACTTTTCTCCTAGTTCTGTCACAAGAAGGTATTTTTTCTTCCCAATATCAAAGGTTATATAATCCTAGTCCATGGCTCACTGCCCTGGGTTTATCAATTCTTGGGTCATCGATGTTTGTTCTTCTTGTCCTTTGTTTTTTGCTTTTTCTCATAAAATGTTGCAAGTCTTTCTTACAGGTTCAAATCCACAGTTTGAGCAGATCCTGTGGCTGTTTGTGAGCATGGAGCCCCAGCACACCCACCTGCAGGACAGAAACCCTGTGTACTTGGAGGCTCGACCATACCAGCATGCCTCCTCCAGACAAGCAAGAAAAACCACAAGGAGTAATAAAACTCCCAGACCTACCCCCTCTTACATTAATATGTCACCATTGGAACATCACTGATAATGGCTGGTAGTCATGACGGGTAAGATCCCCAGAGGAGACAACCTAAGACAGGTACAGCCTTCATCCCCTTTTGCCTCCATGAGGGTTGGCCACCCCATGGTAGCATGCTGTCACTCCTGGCCAGAGGACACATACCTGCACAAATAAAAGAAAAGGGGGAATTGTAGGATTACCTGAGGACACAGAGCCCAGGCATTTCCTTTTCCCTTAATTGGTCTGGTCATGAGCCTAGCAGGAGCATGATTGGGAGCTTAACATGAGGGTGTTAACAGCTATTGGCAATTTGTAATTAGTGAATGTCTACTATATATGCTTGTTTGTTCCACATTAAACTTGAGCCTGCGTCCACGAGAACCTGGTCTCCCGATGTGGTGTTAGCACCATCGCACTCATCTTCCTTACTCCCACAGGCCGCTCCTGTTCCACTTTACAACAGAGGTTTCCTCCCCTGCCCCCACTGACTCCTGCAACCTTTCTTTTCCTTTTCCCTCTCTAGCTACCACATATGAGAAAAAAAAATGTGATCCCTCACTTTCTAAATTTGGCTTATTTGGTTAACATAATGCTCTCAAGTGCCATCCATTTTCTTGAACATGACATATTTTCATTCTTCTTTACAACTGCATGAAACTCCATTGTGTATATCATCTTTTGTTTATTCATTCATCCATTGACAGATACCTATGTTGGTGCCCAGAGTTTGGCTATTGTGAATTATGCTGTTATAAACATAGGTATGCTTGTATCAATATAATATGCTGACTTTAATTCTTTAGGATAAATACCAAGGAGTGGTATAGCTGGGTCATATGGTGGGTCCAGTCCTAGTTTTTTTTTTTTGTTTTGGAGATTGAACCCATGAATGCTTTGCCACTGAGCTACATAACCAGGACTTTTTATTTTGAGAGAAGGTCTTGCTGAGTTGCTAAGCATCTTGCTAAGTGGCTGAACCTGGTCTCGTCTCTAACTTGTAATCTTTCTTCAGTTTCCCAAGTTGCTGAATCACAGAAATGTGCCACCATGCCTGGTCATTCCTAGTCTTTTGAGGAATCTCCTTACTGATTTCTATAGTAGTTGTGCTCATTTGCAATCCCACCAACAGTGCAAAAGTGTTTATTTTCTTCTACATCCTCTCCAGAATTTATTCTTGCTTGTATTCTCGAGCTGCCATTCTAACTGGAGTAAGATTAAAATCTCAGTGTGGTTTTGGTTTGTATTTCCCTAATGGCTAAAGTTGCCGAATACTTTTTCATATATTTGTTGGCTATGTTCATTTCTTCTTTTGGGAAGTGTCTGTTTAGTTCATTTGCCCATTTGTTACTTGGATTATTTGTTTTTTTTGGTGGTAAGTTTTTAGAGTTCTTTATATATTCTAGATATTAATACTCTGTCAGAAAAGGAGCTCACAAACATTTTTTCCCATTCTGTAGGTTATTATTCAGATTTTTAATTGTTTCTTTTGCTGTGCAGGAGCTTTTTGATTGATTTCATCCTGAATATTAACTCTTTGTAATATCTCCTAAGCTTTAGGAATCTTATTGAGGAAGTCATTGTCTGTGCATGTATGTTGGAGTCTTGACCCTATATTTTCTGAGTTGTTTAGTTTCTGGTCTAATTTCTAGATCTGTGATCCATTTTCGAAATGACTTTTGTGTAGGGTGGGAGATATAGATATAGGCTCATTCTTCTATTTATAAATAAGCACATTTCCAAGTGCTATTTGTTAAATAGGCTATCTTTTCTGCAACATATGTTTTTAGTAACTTTGTCAAGGATCAAATGACTGGATCTGTGTGGGTTTGTCTCTGTATCTTCTATTCTTTTACCTTGACTTATGTGTCTGTTTTGATCCCTGCAGCTCTGTAGTGTAATTTGAAGTCAGGTATTGTGATGCCTTCAGCATGGCTTTTTTGCCTTAGAATTGCTTTGGCTAGTCTGAGTCTTTTATTCTTCCAAATGAATTTTAAGACTGCTTCTTTCTAGTCCTGTAAAGAATGTCATTGGTATTTTGATGGAGATTGCACTGAATCTGTGTATACACCATCGAATCTGTGTCATGACCATTTTAAATAATATTAATTCTGCCTATCCATAAGTATGGGAGGTCTTCCCATTTTCTTGTGCCTTCTTTAATTTCTTTAGTGTTATAAAAGAGATGGATCACTTTCTTGATTAGATTTATTCCTAAATATTTTATTTTATTTTATTGAAGTTATGAATGGGATTGTTTTCTGAAATTTTTTTCCTCTGCAGATTCATTATTGGTACATAGGAAAGATATTGATTGATTTATGTTGATTATGTGAACTGCTACATTGCTGAATTTATTAGCTCTAGAAGCCTTCTGGTTGGAGCTTTTTGGATCTTCTAAATATAGGATCATGTTATTTGCAAACAGTGATAATTTGACTTCTTAATTTCCTGTTTTTATCCATTTTATTTCTTTTCTTGCCTAATTGCTCTGGCTAGAATTTCTAGTACTATATACAATAGGAATGGTGAAAGTGGATATCCTTGTCTTGTTCTGAAGTTTAAAGGAAATGCTTTCAGTTTTTCCCCATTCATGATGAGGTTTGCTTTGGCCTTTTTCATATATAGTCTTTATGAAGTTAGGTAAGTTCCTTTTATCCCTAGTTCTTCACTGTTTTTATCACATATGAATGTTGAATTTTGTCAAAGGCTTTCTCTGCATCTATTAAGAAAACTGTGACTTTTGTCCCTAAATGTATTTATGTGGTTAATTACATTTATTGAGTTGTGTATGTTAAACCATCCTTGCACCCTGGAACGAAAACAACTTGGTCATGATGTACTGTCTTCTTCTTCTTCTTCTTTTTTTTTTTTTTTTGCTGTGCTGGGATTGAACCCAGGGCCTTGTGCATCCAAGGCAGGCACTCTACCAACTGAGCTATATCTCCAGCCATACTGTCTTCTTAATATGTTGTTAAATATGATTTTCTCATATTAAGAATTTTTGCATTTGGAATGGATAAAGAAAATGTGGTATATATACACAATGGAATATTACTCATCCATAAAGAAAAATGAAATTATGGCATTTTCCAGTAAATGAATGGAACTGGAGACTATCATGCTAAGTGAAATAAGTTAAACCCCCAAAACCAAGAGCCAAATGTTCTTTTTTTAAAAATATTTTTTAGATGTTGATAAGCCTTTATTTTATTCATTTATTTATATGTGGTGCTGACAATAGAACCCAGTGCCTCATACATGCTAGGCAAGCACTCTGCCACTGAGCCACAACCCCAGTCCCCAAATGTTCTTTTTGATATGTGGATGCTAACACAATAAAGGGGAAGGAAGGAAAGAACAGAAGTTCATTGGATTAGACAAAGGTGAATGAAGGGAAGGGAGGGAGGATGGATACAGAAAAGACAGAATGAATAGGACATCACATTCCTATGTTCATATATGAATACATGACCAGTGTAACTCTACATAATGTACAATCACGAGAATGGGAAATTGTATTCTGTGTGTGTAATATATCAAATTACATTCTACTGTCATAACTAAAAAGAACAAATAAAAATTAAAAATACAGCATGCATAAAATACATTATGAATCTGATGCTAAAAGATTTTAAATCACCAGTGATTAAATTATCATTTTACTGGATTTGAAAATAATTTACTAGCACAGATTTTACTTTATCTATAAAGACATAGGTACAGTAAAATGCAATCTATAAAAAATTAATCTATAAATGCAACCTATAAAGAATTAAATAGATTGATGCTAAGAAATAAAGATTCAATAAAGCATTTTAAATCTGGAGGGAAAAAAAAGAATTTTTGCCTCTAAGTTTATCAGGGATATTGGTCTGTAGTTTTCTTTCTTAGATATCTCCTTATCTGGTTTCAGTATCAGGATGATACAGTTTCATAGAATGAATTTGAAAGTGTTCCACTCCTTCCTATTTCATGAAATAATTTGGGAAATACAGACATTAGCTTGTCTTTAAAGATCTGGTAAAATTCATCTGAGAAATCTTTTGGTCCTGGATTTTTCTTTGTCAGATGACTTTTTATTACTGCTTCTATCTCATTGTTACCTTTTCTATTTCCTCTTGATTCAATTTTGGTAGGTCATATGTGTGTAGAAATATATGCATTTTTCCTAGGTTTTCCAATTTATTGGAGTATAAATTTTCAAGATAGCCCCTAATGATCTGCTGGATTTCTGTGAGGTCTATGGCTATTTCTCCTTTTTCATCTATAATTTTATTAATTTGGGTCTTCTCTCTTTTTATTTTGGTTAGTTTGACTAAGGATTTATTAATCTTATTTGTCCTTTCAAAGTACCAACTCTTCATTTCATTGATTATTTTTTTATTCTCCATTTAATTGATTTCAGCTTGCTTTTAGTTATTTCCTTCCTTCCAATGGACATGGAATTGGATTGATCTTGTTTTTCTAGGGTCTTGAGATGCACTATTAGGTTGTTTATTTGGGGCATTTCTGATTTTCTTAGTAGACATTCATAGCTATAAACTTTTCTCTTAGAACTGCCTTCATAGTGTCCCAGGGGTTCTGATATGTTATATCACTATTTTTACTTGATTCTAAGAATTTTAAAATTTCTCTCCTGATTTCCTCTATTATCCATTCATCATTTGAAAGTATATTATTCTATATCCATATGTTCATGTAACTTCTGGTTTATTTATTTTTATGTATATATGTTGATTTCTAATTTCATAAAATTATGATCAGAGAAGATGCAAGGAATCGTAATGTTCATATTCTTTTTCTCGACTCTTGCTTGATCTAAAGCTTGCATTGGTCCAAAAATACATGGTACCCTTTATTTTCTGCTCATCATATGTGTTGCTGAATTTTATGTTATAGTTTTGTGAGTATTTTATTTTGTAAGTGAACACTTTTTAAATTTTTTTTAATATTTACAGACTTCATTTTGATTCATCGTACACAAATGGGGTACAACTTTTCATTTCTTTGGTTGTGCATGATGCAGATTCATACCATTCATGAAATACATGTACATGGGGTAATGAAGAATGGAGGAATTTTAGATTATGAAAAGTGAACACTTTTAAAGGCAGTAAAGTATATTTTATTTTCCAAGTTGTCATAAGTTGTTTCACCTAACAGTGTTTCATTAAGTTTTATTAAAAAAATGAATTTAATGAGGAAAAAGTGGTTTTTGAAGCAGAGGAAGGGTTTGGGGCAGGATGAGGTAGGAAAAGTTAGCTTCAATTTGACCTCTGGACTTTGTGTAATACTTATGGTATGAAAAGAATTGGTTTATTGATTTATCAATATTCTCTTCAGTTGCCCCATTTGAAACTTTGTAGTACTTACTTCCATGAAAACCTCTAGAACAGCCAACTTGGGTCATTTTCTAAGAACCATTGAACTTTAAGGAAAGGAAATGGGGAAAATAATGCTCCTTGTTATATGTGAATAAGATACAATAGGTAAAAGGCCCCAGTTGAGGCTTTTTAAAATGTAAAGACCACTCCATGAAGTTAACCTTAGAAACATTCCAAACATTCCAGCCAACTTCTTTGTTTTGGGTCTTCTCTCTTTGGGGACTTAACAGTTTTCCAGTACCTGTTTAACACAGATTTTGACTAATAGCCTTGGTACTTTTCCAAGACATGATTAGCATCAATGTCCCTACCCAGTAGCTATATAAACCTCTAGACCAGTACACTTAAATGGCAGCCCCTATCAGGTCCTCTCTCATCTTACAGGCACTCTTGTCTCTTCTCTCACATCTGCTCTTTTATGCTCACTCTTTCTCATCTGTGTATTTCATTCTTTGAATTCACGAGACAAAAAATGGAAAGTCACTGGCAGGCAGCTAAGATTTGTTGCAACAAGGCGGGCCCAACTCACCATTTAGAGTGCAACACACTGCTCCTTTGCCAGCTGTGACCCTCAGAGCTAGCCTGGCAGGCCACCCCGGCTGTGATCAGCTGCTCACATTAAAATGGGCTTTCTCAACTGCAGAGTCCTGCTGCTTAGGCAGACCCTACCCGCTAGCAGGAGTGGAGAATCTGGTTTCATCTTGAATTCCAGTTTCATATGAGATGTCCAATTCCTGAAATTTACCCTTATTCTTGGAACCATAGCAGTGGGGTAAAGATGAGAAATGTCTGTAGCATACATATTTTGTAATTACAAAAAACAAAAACAAAAACAAAAAACCTCATATTTTGAAGTAGCCAGTTTCACTTAATTTATCAAATCAGTCAGTATAATGCCAACATAGTGTCTTGCTTTGCACTGGGGCTCTCCAGAGGATATCATTAATTACTCTGGAGTAGGTAGAACCTTTGGGAACCGGAATGGCTAAAGACAGGTTCATTCTGTGGTGCAGATTTCATGTTCTACTTAGGGCTGAAGTGCACAGAAATCTCTCTGTCTCTGGTTAGGCAAATTTAGATGTTTCCAGGGAAGTTAGCTAATCCCCACTGTACTTTGCTTAATGGCATTTATACCCACGTATTTCCTCTTTAGTGCATTTATGGAAAGTATGTGTTGGAATCTAAGCTACCTATGTTGTATTTTTGTAAAATTATAAAAGATGCTCATATATTCCTTTGTATTAAGTATATGTTTTAAAAATCATCAGTTAATCCCTGCCCCCTCATTTCTCAGCGGTTGGTGTGTGGGGCTGAAGGTTTCAAGCTTCTAATCTTCTAAGCACTTGTTCTTTCTGGTGAGTGGCCCCAGCTGAAGCTAACCAGGTTCCCACTCTAAGTTACCTCATCAGTATAAACTCAAGTATTTCCCTCCCTTTATTGCATATCTCTACTCTGCCATAAATCTTTTACCACTTAAGCAAAGATTTTGGGGATCATGGGAAGGAAGTTTAGTTAAGAAGTTAATTTTTGAGCTAGATTCCACTTCTTTGTTCTTGATCACTGAATAAACTTGAGCTGGTGGTATTTTACTTCATTTTGTTTTTGGCCTCATCACATGTAAGGGAAAAAGATCTTGCTCCCCACCGCTCCACTGCAAGGGATGAGGGCGAACCAATGAATTAGTAACAATACTGCTCTTACTTAAGATGCCAATTTCAAGTCTAGGCCTCCCATCCTTCTGACTAATCAGCTATAAATCATAACTTCCCCTGATCCCTTCCTCAGTTTCAATAATTTGCTAAAGTGGCTCACAGACCTCAGGGAAACACTATACTGAACATTTACTGGCTTTTTATAAAAAATACAACTCAGGAACAGCCAGTGCATGGGGCAAGGTATGGGAGGGAGGGGCACTCCACCTTCTGGGCACCCCCATGTTCTGTAACTGGGAAGCTCATCAAATCTGGAGTTCAAGAGTTTTTGTAGAGCTTGATCATCAGCCAATCCCTCCACCCCCATTTCCTGGAGGTTGGTGGGTAGGACTGAGGGTTTTAAGCTTCTAATCTCTAATCACTTGCTCTTTCCAGTGAGTAGCCCTGATACCAGCCTATACCGGTGACGAGTTCTGCTTCCTCCAGTGTTGAAGTATAACACCAGAGAAGCACGCCAAGGCAAGCATATTAAGCAGGTTTTATTTAAAAGTAATAATACAAACTTCTCCCAGGAGGGAGAAGAGGGGCCATGCCTGATGTTCTAGAATCCCCGAGAAGTGAGTGCACCCTACATCTTTTATAGGTTAGGGTCTTGTTTGTTCTGCTCTGACCCTTATCTCTCCTTCCTGTCCATATGGTGGTGGTGACACAGCAAAAAGGTGAGATGCAAATGGCAGGGGGAAGGGCCACATGGAGATTCAGGTGGGGGCCCAGGAGGCATTAATTGGCAGCTCCCTGCCTGCAGCTTTTGGGGAGGGGCAGTTAAGCAGGTAATCTTGGTGATCAAAATGGCTCTGGAGACACTGACATTCCAATCTCCCACGGGTGTCTCCAACTTCCCAGACTCTGATGGCCTCCACTCCTCAATTTGACCAGATTTCCTGATTTCTACACTAACTGCCTGTCCAATTCTGGCTTCAACCCCAGGTTGAATCTAACCAGGGTTCCACTCTAAGTCACCTCATTAGCATAAACTCAAGTATTTCCAAAGGGGGGCTCCTTATGAATAAAAAAAGATATTCCTACCACTCAGGAAGTTCCAAGAAGTTTAGGATCTCTGTGACAGGAACCAGGGACAAAGACCAAAAGTATATTTTATTAGACCACACAGATACTGTCCGGAGCACTTAAATTCACCCTCAAATGAACCTAAAATAAAATGAATGCTATTATTACCCCATTTTATAGACAGAATAATTGAATTTTGGATGTGTTAACTAATTTGCCCAAGATCATAAAATCTTTGAGTGGCAAAACCAGGATTTGAATTTAAGTAATCTGGCTGCGGGAAGAATCTGAGTACTTAACTATTATACTATATAAACAAAGACTCTTTGTCCGGCTTCTGGATTATCTTCTGGCTTAGACCATGTGTGGCAAGAACCCCACAATCATGAATTATTTTTATTACAAGATATTATTTGGTTCTAATCTAGGGACAAAACCAGATGTAAAGTCAAATTCCAATAGAGTGATAGAGGCAAAAGTAATTTCCCCTTTTCCTCTAAAGATTTGATAACTGAGTCTGCTGAAATAAACTGACAATGGTTCACCAGATGAACACATCCAGGTGTATGACATGCACAGGGCATCACAGGAAGAAAACTCAAAACCCAATGAGCTTTAGACAACTCATGTACTTTCTTCAAAGGGGATAGGAGAGTGGCAGAGAAAGCAATTTAGAGTGAGTAAATGATTTTAAGGGGAGATGAGTGAGCCCCAGGAGAGAAGATAGCCTGAGACAACGTTCTCTTCGCTCGGGAGGTGGCATTCACTCTGGTTTTCATTCCTTTGAATTCATTTTCCTGTTTGGTGAGACTAAGAGGATGGGCTCATGATGATTGCAATCCTTCTGGAAGAACTTTCTTTAGTCATTTAAGGGAACTTCAAAGACAGCTGCTCCCTGTGCTTGAGAGAGACAGAGGGGAGGTAAACAGGGAAGTGGGAGAAGGTTGGAGACACCTTGCTTCTGAGGCATTTTTAGTTCAAAGTACTCAGCATGCCAAACTGCCATACTTGCAGGTATTGTTTTCTGAGTCCCCAAAGGCCCAGAAAGGTAGCAATGAGTAAAGAGGACTGAGTAAAAGAATAACCACTGTTAGTTTCTATTTTCTTCCCAGTTTTAATAGACTTCTTTGCAGAAAAATATTTCCCTAAACATTTGATTTTATATTTTTTTCTCCACATCAAAGAAAAATAATTCATGTGTAATGATTGATGGTAGCTGGCATTTTTGTCAGTATCGGTAAGACAATAGGAGCAGGTGGGGATTGCTACATATTGGAGATTGCCTGCCCTGTCTAAAAAGGGCAGTCATTATTATTATCACTAGATTTTTTTCTCATGAAAAGGCAGGTATCCATATTTTTTAAATGAAACATGGATTTTTAAATTGTTAGTTCAATACTTTAAAAGGAACAAGAGGGCTAAATACAGCCTATTTTTTTCAATTAGAGGTTGCCAGTTAATAGCCTCTGAAAGAAGGAATATCTTGTAGTTGTGTTTGTGGGCTTATGCAGGTAAAAGTATAGGTGGACAAATGGTTACTTTGTACCTTAATAGCCCCAAAGTCAATAATGAACGATTACATATCTGGGTACATCCTAGTTGGACTATATTGTAAATAGAAGTAGTTCTCAACTATTTGACTTAGAGAAAGACTATGGAAACTTTTCATAATAACAGGTTTATAGATTTGTGAAGCAAAAAAATAACTTCATAAATATTTAAAGTGAATCTATATGTTCTATGGATAACAATAATAGGTGAGTATTTTTCTCTGTGTGCATGTAATCATCTGCAATTGCTGTAGCAATTTGCATCTTGATGAATGGGTTATTTTATGTAGATTTTTGAACCCTTCCCTTTATTCTGTAAAAATATGGAGGTTTAGGGAATTTTCTTTTTTTATTACTGAGATATTGAGAAAGTATAGGCAACATACTTGAAGGGAAGAAGGAATTAAATTGTTGTATGCCCTGGTGTGTCTAGTCCCATCCCAACTGTGCAGAATGATCATTTCAAGGGGCTTCCCTAACTGGGTGTGGTGGTGCATGCTGGTAATCCCAGCTTCTGGGGAGTCTGATGCAGGAGGAGTCCAAGTCAGTCTCAGCAACTTAACATGGCCCTAAGCAACTTAGCAAGACCCTGTCTCTAAATAAAATACATTTTAAAAAGCCTGGGAGTGTGGCTCAGTGGTCAAAGCACACATGGATTCAATCCCTGGTACAAAAAGAAAAAAAAAAGAAAGAAAGAAAGAAAGAAAGTTTCCCCTTCCCTTCTCCTTTCACAGAATACAGTTGCAAGTTGCAATGCGGAAATGGCCCTTTTTAGTTAATATTTAGAAATTGGGAAGTGGGATTTTTGGATCATCAGAGTAGGGAGCATAGCCAATTCTTTTCCCAGTAAAGCAATGATAAAACTGGACAATGCAATAAAAAACAATTCCAGGCATCTGGAAACTAACCAAGGGCATACAATGAATGGATAATTGTTTACTTCAAAACTACTGAACCTTGCGTACAGTGAGAGTCTATGTAACATTAACCTGAACTGCTCTCCTTCCACCTCCTTTAGTTCCTTCGTGTGATAGGTTGTCCAGAGTGGGGCAAACCATGAAAAAAAAGGAGTTTAGCTGGAGGGAGCTGACTCGATTTGGAGAGGGGAGCAAAATAACCCCACACTTGAGACTGTCAGAAATAGTTGGTAAATTAACAGGGAAGGCTGATGCTGGAGTTAGCCTGATGTTGTGCTTCTGGGTTTGATAAGTAAGAAACCAGCAGACTAGCAATTAATTTAACAGTGAAAAAAAATGGAATGAGATAGCCACAGTGGGACTCAGTAAGCTCTCACTTATCCCTGATGGTCTGGAAGCCTGCCTGCTTGCCTGAGGCTGTACACATTCTCAGCAGTTATCCACAAATCCTTGGTTCAACGTGAGGCCTTCAGCCAAGAAGGTTAACGCTGGAATAGGCTTGTAAACAATGTGCTTGGTGTAGTGGGTTGAATGGTAACCCCCCTGCAAAGGAGAGAAGTCTTCTCATAACTCTTGGTACCTGTGAACGTGACCTTATATGGAAGAAAGAGTCCTTGCAGATATATTCATCCCCAAACCAGTGACTGCTGGGTGTTTTTCTTTCTTTTTTTTTCTTTTTGGCAGGGCTAGGGATTGAACCAGGGCCTTGTGCTTCCAAGACAAGCACACTAGCAACTGAGCTACATCTCCAGACCCCTTGACTGCTGTTCTTATAAGAGAAAGGAGAGAGAGATTTCAGACAGACACAAGAGACCCACGGAGAGGAAGGCCCTGTGAAGATGGAAGAAGAGTTTAGAATGAGGCATCTACGACCAAGGAGCACAGGACTGCTGACACCCACCAGACTCCAGGAGAGAGGCCTGGAGCAGATTTTCCCTACTGACAGCTTGACTTCAAATTTCAGGTTTCCAAAACTGCGAATTAATTTCCACTGTTGTGGTCTGTCAAGTTTTTGGCTTTTTGTTACGGTAACCCTAGGAAACTAACATACTTAGTGCTGGGAATGTGCAGATGAATAGGTAATTTCCCCAAATGGAAAGAGTGTAGGAATGTTGGCCTCAGAGTGACTGGTGTCTGATTTCTGGCTCCATCGCTTACTAGTTAGTGATTATAAAGATTTAATCTCTGAACTTCAGTATTTTTATCTGTAAAATGTACTTCTTGAAAAAACCTTTCATGAAATTTAATCTTTAATAAACTCTTGTTCTCTAGGAAAATTTCCCTTTATCTCTGCACTTAGCCCTATATTGAATAGTTTTTGTGCATATTCAATTTCATTAGACTAAAAATTCTCTAAGAGCAGAGACTCTATATATGTACCTTAATGATTGTTGTATCTGTGACATGGCAGGTATATGCAGCCATGCTTATATGATTGCTTTGAGAAGTAGTCTGGTACTTGCTAGCAGTGATAATTATAATTATTATTTATCTTTTATCTTGAAGTTTGTATTCCCCTTTTCCATTCTTAGTCACACATCTGTACATCCCTCAGGAAAGCGGCAATGTGTTTCCTGAGGCATGTGTGGGCTTAGTCTGGGGAGAGGTTCAAGGAAGATGCTCCAGGTAAAAGACTCCATAGGGAATGAGCCTGGGCTGCTTCCAGGATGCTAGGAGCCTTATCTGCTCAGAGGGAAAGCTTCACCCTGGCATCAAAAGATGACAAAGGTGATTTTAACTGTACTGGAGGTTCCCTCTTCCTTAAAGCATGGCATGCAGACTTAATAGCTAGGATCCATATTTGTATACATGTTTCCTCTTTGTTAAATATCTTTGTTTATATGTGCACCCTCAACATGTTTGTGGCTTAAGGTCATACGTGCTAAAACTAAATGGAATCACAGACCTCAGAATTGTGCACCAGACCAGCTGTCTGAATGTGAGATTGTCTCTAGTTATAAATAGTGACTGGGCATAGAATCAAGTAGTAAAATTAAGGGTTACAGGGCTTGGGTATTTGGGGGGAAAAAGGAAGGAAAGAGTGCCAAGATATCCAAGTGGTATAAATTAACCCCGCAGGAGTAAGAGCAGTAGGAAGCTATAGGCGACTGCAGCTGACACAATAAAGCTCACCAGGAAGGGAAATGCATGGGTTGGTAAAGAGGAAAATACGAGGTGTTTTGAGACACTAAACTCCCTCCTAATCAGAACTGTGCTGCTTCCTTTAAAAAAAAAATTTAAAAGATCCAATCATAAGGCTATTATATGTGAAAACAGAAATCTTTACTTTTATAAATAAATAAAATTAGCACCGAGAAGCCTTTTTTGGTGAATATGTTAAATATGTACTTAGAAGGCATACAAATTGTTAAAATTTCTGGTATCATATAAAATTGCCAGTACAACTTAGAAAGTGCCTCATCACATTATTATTTGAGTCAAGGATTATTCCAGGTATAATGTATAATGCATATAAAGTACAGAAAAATTTAGAAGTTGTAGCTGATAATAAATTTTAAAACATAACTCATTTCCCACCATTCCAATATAATGATATCAATATTTGTATGTGCATCTTCTAGGTATGTTATACATATCATGTTAAAATGAGTTTTTACAATATTATTGATAAATACTTGATGTTGGGATATTGTATAGTAATTATTTTCATTCACCTTTAAAGGGGCTTATTAATTTCTGTAGACATGCATGTGTATTTTCAAATTTCTGAAACACATTACTTATTTTAGGCAAGAGTATCTATCTATCTATCTATCTATCTATCTATCTATCTATCTATCTATCCATCCATCCAAATCTTTACATCTCTCTCTCTCTCTGTATTGGGGATTAAATTCAGGGGTGCTCTACTACTGAACCCTTTTGATTTTGAGACAAGTCACCATACTGGCTCTCTGTTTTTGCCTGGCTGCTGACTTCCCTGGATCTGGATTCTTTGTTTATTTTGGAAACAAGCAGAGCCTGCTTCCATGGAAGACTCTAAAAAGGCCAGATGCATGTTCCTTAACCTGCCTTGCAGCCAGTGCCCATGATCCAGAGTGAAGTGGCTGCAGTGGTGGGGAGCCCATCAATCTGGTCTGTGATCTAATTTCTGTTTTGATCTTAGCTGACGCCTAGATTCCTTTATTCTTGTTTCTTCTCTTAGCCTCTATCTCCATATTTTGTGATGATTCTGGAAGGTCCCAAGAAATCCTTTAAAAAAAACTTTTCCTCTTGAAATTAGCCAAGGTATTTATGTTTCTTGCAACCAAGAACTCTAATGGATAGAGAGCTCTTCTCAAGTTCACCCAGAAAATTGAAGACTTAGTTGTTTCCAGTAGGATAGTGAGCCATCTGGAGTCTCTTATTTCCAAGGAGCTTGGGAATTCAGACAAGAAAGAATTTTGGAGATGATCTTGTCATCTGAATGTGTCAAGGTTATCATGAGCTGGAGCAGAAAGACAACTGGATTCAGAGATGGGAGTCTTCACTGTTCTTGCCAGCTTTGAGCTAAGAATCAATTAATTCCTTTGGTTAAACATATATGTGTAAGTGTATGTAAATGTGTATGTATCCGACCTTTAAAATGAGAGTTCAACTTGAATTTCCTCCAGATTTGGAGCTCTGTGATTTTAAGCAGATCCATAAACTCTGGACTTTAGCTCATAGCTCCTAATTCTGAATTCCCAGTCTTAGTAATTACATAAGGCTGAATAAGTAATAATTACAATATCAAACAGGTATAAATGAAGTAAATCCTGTATGATTCTTCTGAAAGTTTAAACTCATTTGACTTTTTGATGAACCAGGAATAACACAGATGTCCAGCTAGAGTAATTCCTATGGATGAAGGGGCATTGTGTGCTCAGGTTCACAGCTGAAGATACGAATTAGCCTTTTGCAATGCTCACTTATGAGTTTCCTCTATTGTAGCTTCTCAATTAAGTGTGATGCCTTTCCTTATAGCTTCTTAAAGACTCAAAACCTTACTTCAGGTGAAACTTTGAAGATTGTAACTGGTCCTAGTTGGCCTGTGTGTTCATAGTAAAGTATAAATCAGTAAATTTTAGGGGTTTGGATAATGAAGACTTTCATCTGCTTTCTTTGATGCAAAACCCAGCAGTGACAGCAGCATAAATATCCATAGTATTTTAGTACTGGAGAGGATCTAGTCCAACTCAATATTTTACATATGAGAAAAAAGAGTCTGAGTTTAAGAGACTTGCCCAAGGTCATGTAACTAACTTCAAGTTCAGTGGTAGATCTGAGACTAGAACACAGGGCTTACTACACCTTCGGCGATGTGATGGCTAAGGTGGTGTTTCTCCTGATCATTGTTGAGACCCAGGGCTTTGCCATGTTCAGCACTCAGTGGTGAAAGGCTATCAATGGATTCCAATACAGAATAGTTACTGCTATGATATGTGTATCAAGAAATCCAAGAAAATATTCAAAGAGTTAATTTAAAAAATAGCTAAATATTTCATTGCTGGGAGCTAGTGTTTTATTTCAGTAGTTATGTTTAGACTCAGGCTTCAGGTTGCTAAAACCAGTGACTGTTAATACTGTATGAAATATCCTCAACAGACTAGGTATGAGACCCCCATTTGACTGTGCTATACCACTCTTCAGAATTTACCCTAAATAAAGAAAGTCATAATATTATGGCAATACCCACGTTTATAGCAGCACAACTCAAAATGGCCAAACTACACAACCAGCCTAGGTGTCCATCAATGGATGAATGGATAAAGAAAATATAGTATATATACACAATGAAGTTTTATTCTACCATAAAGAAAAATAATGTCATTTGCAGGAAATTGGATGAAAATGGAGAATATTATGTTAAGCAAAACAAGCCAAACTCAGAAGGTCAAGGATCTTATATTTTCTCTCACATGTAGAAATTAAAGGAAAAAGGAAAGTTGTGTTGTTGGGGAGGGATCTCATGAAGATCAAAGGGAGAGCAGCAGAGAAAAGGGGCCAGGGAGAGGGAGGACTGGAGGAAGCGGGGAAATGCTAGGGAGGAATATTGGCCAAATTATATTGTTATATTGTGTGTATGTATGAATATGTAACAAGAAATGCCTCCATTGTGTACAACTATAATGTGCCAATAAAAAATATGGAAAGAAAAAAATACTGTGGAAATAGATGGTAATTGACACAAGGTCCTTTATTCTAAAAGTCAAGTTGGTATAGGATAATAGGGACATTTCTTGTCTCTTTCAATAGCTTATCAGAATATTAATGTTGACGTAGAACAGGTGGTGGAGCCATTTAACCTGTGCTCTGATAATTAGTCTATTATTGCTCTATCACAGTGTTTGACACATGCACAGTATGGCTCAGTGACATTCTCATCCTCGCTGGGTAAGAATTATGTGCTTCGATTTTTATCTGAAATATTTATATTACATTAAATAGTCCTGGCACTTATTCAAATGTGGCTAAAGCAGAATAATGAATCTTCAATTGTGTATACAGCTTAAAGTGTAGTCTATCAGATGAGATCGATACATGTGTTCTGATAAAAATACTCAGTCCAGTTAAAATAAAGAGGAGCAGAGATGAAACCCCACGGGAGACAAGTTCAGAAATACGTGTGTGGATTTATTTTGGAATCTTGGGAATTAAGATGCAGTCAAGCTGCTTTTTTAGAGCTGCTCTGCCTCTTTCCATATTTTACTGTCATTTCTTCCCAACTTTGGACTCCTTTTGGGTTTTCTGCTTTGATGTGCTGACATTTTCTTCCTCTCTAGTAAGAAACTGTGGGATCTCTTTTCATACATAAAAAATACTTTAGTGTGTGCACGTTTTTGAAAAAATATTAAGTTTTGCAGTTGGTTCTTCAGAGTTTGAAGGGCTTATTGAATACCACAAAATAAAAAGAAATACTCTTCAATATTATCATTTTTTTCTATTTCCTTATCAATGAGTTATAGTCAAATTCAGAAAAAGCAATCAAAGCACTGACTATTAAATTGGATTCCACAGAGGTTGTAAATAGTGAGGAGGAATGTTCAAGAAATGTATTTTATACATAGTGTTTGGGGGACATTTCCTGGCAAAAGAGGAATACTCTTGAATACTCAGAGACAGCTCTGCTCTGAGAATTTTTCCCTGTGGTATTTCTTTCACAGAATCCAGGGTATGATAGGGACCTTTCCAGATTCTGTGAAACAAGGTACTGTGAACATTATTTATACACTGCTGTTAATCAGACGACAGGAGAATGACAGAAATGACCTGGGATAGTGACATCTATGAAGGAAGGCAAAAATAAAGGGTCTTTTTAATTGCCAAAAAAGAGTCACATTGTATGCCAAGTATTTTTAACAAATGTTTGGTTCCCTAACATGTAACTCAATTGCTCCGTTACATGGTACTTCTTGCAGTTACAGGGCAGAACAATGTATAGTAATGATGTCCTGAGGTACTATGGGATTACAAGCTTTCTTTTAAACAAATGGTTTTCAAGCTAAAAAATATTGGTTAATTATGGAATTTAAAATATGGAATGCTATTCAAAGCCACCATTATCAAGCAGAACAAGCAAAGCCGTTTTGCTCCTCGCATGGCTTGTGGCTGTGGGGGATGGAGCCTGGCCTCCTGGGCTTTCCTTTGTTGGCTCTCCCCGACTCCTGGATTCCCTGGCTTCATTTTAGTGTAGATTTAAAAAATCAAATTCTAATTTGGAAAGTATCTATTTATCTTTAATATGTGCTAAGATTCCTTATTAACTAGAATAGAAAACTCATTTCCAGACCTTGCTAGATAACAGTATATTATCTGAACAGGACAGATTTCAAAAGTAGGTTGAATAAATGACTTCTTTTATGATTACATTTGAGGGATGTCAAAAGGCCCTTGGGTAAAAATATGTCCTTCACAAGATTAGAAGTCACACCTGAAAAGAGAATTCCCAAGGACCCTCGACTTAAGTGGCTTAAGTGATCACCTTATATGGGTAGGGGAGGCTATTAGCAGGGAATTCAACCCAGCTCAGCATGAATGTGCTGCATGTCTGCTGCCAGGCACTGGACTATCTTGCAGGAGACAAAGGCAAATACAACAGATCTTGCACTTGGAACGTTTATGGTTTGGTAGTGGAATTCAGTTTAATAAAATATGAGATAATCTAATTCACCCTTTTAATTTTGTGAAGAGGAACTATTATCCTTGCATGCCTTGCTCAGGATTACCCAGCTGGTTATGATACAAACATGGTAATTATTTGATTGTTTATCAACTTTTTCCATTTCTACAAAAAAAAAAAAATCGAATTCTTAGTCTTTTTTATGCTGCATATGAAAATTTCAAAACTACCTCATTATGGAAAAATTTAAACATTCTATGGAAGTAGAAATGATTCTTCAACAAATGCCCATAGACCCATCCATCATCAACTTATGGCAAGTTCTGTCCTATCTGCTCTCTCTCTCTGACTCCAAATTATTTTGAAGCAAATGCCAGACATCATATAATTTCATTTAGAAGTACTTCAGTATGTACCATTAAAAGTTAAGGACTCTTAAAAAAATTTAATACCATGAGCACTCCTAATAATCTAACAGCAATTTCTTAATATCATAAAATATATTGAGATCATATTAAAATTTCCATAAATGTCACATAGATTTTGTGTCATGAATTTAAAAAATATAATTTTCAAACATCCCCATCAGGATGCTAGTAAGGTTTTCACCTCTAATTGACTGACACACATTAAACATTTTTTATTCACAGGGTTCCGTTCTGCATTGCTTTCTTTTTTTTTTTTTTTTTTGGTACTGGGAATTGAATCTAGGGATACTTTACCACTGAGTGACATCCCAGTGTTTTTAATTTTTTATTTTGAGACACTGTCTTGCGAAGTTGCTAAGGCTGGCTTTGAACTTGTGATCCTCCTATCTCAGTCCCCCAAGTTGGTGAGATTACAGGTGTGCACCACTGAACCTGGTTCTGTATTGCTTCTTTTCTTACTATTTTTTTTTCTTCTACAGTTTTCCGTGCTGATTGTTCTCATCAAACCTCCATGGTGTAATTCAATATGTTCCTTAGTCTTTTGTATTTTCTGAAAATTAATAGTTAGATCTAGATACTTTATCCAATGCAGGTTAGATTATTTTGGTAAGGCTAACTCACAGATTGGGTGATGTTTATCCATCTTCCTTAAGCAAATACAGAAATATGAGGTGTGATTTTCTCTCTCTTTTTGAAGTGAGTAAAAATTAGTGATAAATGCCCAGATTTTTTAGTTCAGTAGGGGTTACATAATGGTGATATTTTAATTCTATAATTTCTTTTCATTTATTGACTGGCTTTTCTAAAAAGACACATTCCCTTGTGTATTATTTGCCTAAAACAGTGTTGTAGTTTGTGTAACAATGGCTTTGGTTTAGATATGAGGTGTCCCCCAAAAGCTCATGTGTGAGACAACACAAGAAGGTCCAGAGGTGAAATGGTGGGGTTATGGGAGCCTTCACCTAATCAGTACATTAATCCACTTGGATGGATTAACTGTGTTGTACCTCCAGGCAGGTAGGGTGTGACTGAGGATATGGGTCAATGGGGGCACACCTTTGGGGTTTATATTTTGTCTCTGGGGAGCAAGAGCTGTCTCTGCTTTCTGACTCTCATGTCCTGAGCTGCCTTCCTCTGCTTCACACTTCTGCCATGATGTTCTGCCTCACCTCAGTCCCCAAGGAATGGAGTCAGCCATCTATGGACTGAGGCCTCTGAAACTGTGAGCCTCAAATAAACTTTTCCTTCTTTATGTTATTCTTGTCAGGTCACAGCAATGAAAAAGCTAACTAAAATAAGGCGGGACCAATACTTAACTTTTTTCTTTTATATGAAAGTTTTCAGAATAATTAATTGGTTTCTTATCATCTGCCAAAAGGAACATTTTTCACCTTCTCTTAATTATTGTGACAATTAATTATAGGTGTCAACTCGACAGACTTAAAGGGTGGCAAGATAGGTGGCAAAACTGTTTCCAGATGTGTCTTTGAGGGTACCAGAAGACGTCAGCATTTTGATTAGTAGACTGAGTAAAGATCACCCTCACCAATATTGGTGGCATCATCCAATCTGTTGACAGTATGAATAGAACCAAAAGGTGGCATAAGGGTGAATTTTGCTGTTTAAGCTGGGACATTCATCTTCTGCCTGTATGATTGGCACTTCTGCTTCCTGGGCCTGTGCATGGGGTCTTATACCATGAACTCTCTTGGTTCTCAGATTTCAAATTTGGACTGGAACTACGCCACTGACTTTGCTGGAGCTCCAACCTGTAGATGGCGGATTAGGAAACTTCTTAGTGCTTTAATTATTTGAGCCTTCATAATAAGTCTCTTTCTATATATCTCTGTATATCCCATTGCTCTGTTTCTTGCCTTGACTGATACAGTATGATTGAGAACTCATGGGATTTAAATGAATTTGATGTGTTTCATTCATCACACTTATTCTTGATGTATAGACTTTCCCATCTTTGGCAGGTGGAAGTCCTTCACTTGGCTCCTGAGTCCTTTCAACATGGCCTCAGAGGTCTTTCATAGCTTCTCTGCTATCTGGCAAGAAGATAGTTTCTAGGTTTGTTTTGCATACTTCCCGCTCATTTACCAAAATTTAGGAGGAAAATACGATACAAGCATTTCCTTGTATATTTAAAGCTTCGATTGACAAGGTTGAGTTCCAAGAGTTTCTTCATGGTTATTCACTTTCTTAGGACAAACCCTCAGAGGTGCTGGTTCCAAATCTGAATTTGTGCTACACAGAAGCACAGCTATTTTGACCACTGCTCCCTTTAGTGTCAGGTTCTGAGTCTTGTCTGAGCCACTTTTACCAACCTTAAGAGTTGAAATTTTGTTACTGACTGTATGGTTGTGCCACTCAATTCTCTAGTAGAGATCTCTAGTAGAGATCAAGAAGTGACTTATTATACGGAAATTGTGCCATTACTGGTCAATTCAGCAAATGGCATTGTTTCTCTTTGTGGTCATAAGGTTTGACTATACATACCTTGACTATGTATTTTTCCCATAATCACTATTAGGAATGATGTCTACCGCCTTTAAGGATATGCTCAAGTACTTCCCACAAGACCTCAAGAGTATGACCCTCTTTGGAGATAGAATCATTACACATATAATTAATTGAATTCAGAAGAGGTCATATTCATCCAGTATATGGGCATCCTTATAAGAAAAGGGAAAGTAACATGAAAAGAAACATATGTATGGGGGAGTCTGGATGTTATGTGATCACAGAGGAAGAGATCAGAATGACACAGATACAAGCCAAAGATGGCCAAAAACTGATGGTGACCTCCAGAGCCAGGCAGGGGGGGCAAAAGAGGATCCTACCCAGGGCCTCAGGGAGCAGAACCTGTTGATACCTTGATCTCAGACTTCTCTTCTCCAGGACTGTACATTAATACATTTCTGTTGCCATAAATCACTCACTTTTGGTACATTGTTATGGCAACACTGAGAAACAAATATAATCATCTCTACGCACGCAGTGATGTGCTATGTGCATCAGTCTAATGATTGCATCAATAATAGAGGACTTCTTAGAAAAAGATAAATTCGATTTAGTTTTTTTTGTTTGTTTGTTTTAGATTAGAAAATACACTGGTGCAATTTCTTGGTTTGTACTTAGCACAGAGTATCAGATAATTTGGGTCAAAACCTCAACTAATTGTAGCCTCAGGGAAGGACTTTTGCTGGAAGGTTATCAGGTATTATGTAGACGAAGCAGAACCAGAACTCAGAGCTCTGACACATACTTCTGTGCATTTTCCATTACATACATTTGAGCCTTTTTGATTATTGTCAAGTTATTTTGCTCTAGAATTTCTTTGCCTCTTTCCTTTAATCTTTGCAGTGAAATTTGAATAACATATAATGCAGTTTGCTTTGGAGTATAGCATGAAGCTCAGATGATAGTCCATCCTTGTGCCAAAAAAATAAATCTCTTTAATAAATTCACACTGATTTTGTGAAAGTGGATTTTAGTTTTACTCCAGCGTCTTTGTAATCCCGTATGTCTCTAGAGGTCAGTGTGACTTAAAGGAACTTTATTCTACTTTGTTTCAAATTATATTCAGTTAACATTTAATTCAAGGTACTTTAATCAAAGGTGACAATAAAATGGTGGTTCAGGGGAACAGAAATTAGTTCTGAATTAAAACCACTATAAACATTGTATATACAATAATATTGATTCTGGCACATGGAACTTCTCACCGAGCCTGTAGACTTTAATACTCTTGGAAATAATTGAACTAATTCTTATCCTGCTTAATATGTAAAACATTACCATTTTTGTTTAAAAATATATGACTTATCATTCTGGAATCCTTTTAGAAAGAGATGTTTGTGCTTCTATTCAAGTCTGTGTGAATAAACACTTATGACTACTCATATTGGTTTCCTATGAAAATACCTTGAAACAGTTCTATAAATGCTTTCATCTTTCTGTGTTCGATGCAGAAGAGGTTTTGTGAACTACTTAGGATGGAGAATTATCCTGGAAAACAAAACAGGATGCTATTGAAAAGTTTGATACATCTCCGTGACAATCATCAACTTCATTATCTACCACAGCTTTCAAAATTCTTTTTCTCTCTTATTCCCTCTTCTGCACCTTTTACTTTCTTTGTTAGGACAGTGTAAGGGTGAATTCCTGACAAAATTAGGAGATGAAATAGATGAGTATTATCTACTGATGTGCTCTTCAGCCAACACAGCAATGCTGAGAAGAGAGGAGAGGAAAGGAAGGGGGACAGAAGTTTATGAGAGACTCGCTGGGGCTACCAACCACTAAGAGAATAAGTGCCCACACCTGTGTGGATGCAGAAAGAAGCCACTGAGGTGTATGCTGCATAGGCTGCGGAAAGGTATAATCCTTGAATTGAACACTCAGGATTGTTCATGCTTGTGGAGAAAACTCCCAAGTGACCTGACCTGCTGATGGCCATTGTCCCAGGTGAGCTTTGCTCGTCCTCCTCTCTCCCCCTGCCCTTTGGTAAAGTGTGTGACTCCTGATTGGACCATCTTACAGACTATCATGTTACACTACCTGTTCTTTGTTCTCGGACGCCCCTCGTCTATAAAAGTGCTGTAATTCTTTGAATAAATTTGAGACTGGTCTGGAACTTGCTCTCCCGAGGGCGTTGGTTACCTCGTTGGCCTTACCCCCTCCAGAAGGGACAAAGACCCACAGGTTGAATGACAACACACACCTCGTATAAAGATCCCATTGCTAAGACGAAAAAGATATTGCGTCGTAGAATGGAGAGAGTCGGCATAGTAACTGACTAGAAGACTCAAATGTGATAGAGGCAGTGAAGAGCCATAGCTTAAAGTCTGATTATTAAACAAGAGAAAGAAAAGCTGAGAGTGTAGACCATGAACTCCTGATTCACATCAGTCTGGGTCTACTTCGTGTATGGGGAAGTGACTTTATATACCTCAGTGTCTCCTGAGGGCATTATTGTTATTCTCATCAGTATTTAACGAACTCTTTTAGTATGCTGGGTAGTGTTCTACTTGTAGGGGATACTAAGAGATAATTAGCACAGATTCTTCCCTAACATTTAGTTGATGTGAAGAGGAAATGTATCAAAAGAAAAAATAAAAACACAGTTTACCACAGTGTTTGGTATTCGAAAGTACCAGAAGAATTCAGAGGAGGGAAAAATTATAGAGCAGAATTGGTCAGGAAAGGAGTCACAAAGGATCACAGCAGATACTGAACTCTCTTTATCAAACCCATTCTCTCTTATTCCTGGTCTCACAGCCTCCCTTGCAGTTTTAGGTGTGGACATGTAAATGAGTTCTAGCTAAAGGAATATTAGCAACCTTGGTGCATGCCATATTTGCGCCTCATCCATAACATCCTCCTCTACGTGATCCTCATGGACTTTGTCTTTTTGCAGCAGTGACGCTGGAAGTCAAGTATTAAAGATGGCAGAGGCCATGGAAGAAGCCTGTATGCTTGGGTTCCTGAATCACTTCTTGGAAGAACACTGCTTGTCAGGAACACCCTGAGAGCAAGAAACCAACTTCGGTCCAGTTAAACCATTGAGATTTTGGTGTTTTTCTTAACAAATACAGAAAGTGAGACTGGAACTAGAGAAAGTGAGTGTCGAAGCCATGGATAGTTACGGAAGATGTTGAGGGTATCTAAGAGAGGAGGGATGACATGAAGGATGCCATGAAGGAGGGAAAGTACCACCATTGGTTGGAACAGAATATTAAAGGAGATCAGAGAGTTAGGTTGTTTCAGTTTGTGGAGGTTTAGGGATTTGGACCTCCTTTTATTGCTGAGGTGATAATTGAAAGATAAAAGGAAAGTCATATTAATCCTTAGCATAATGAAGGTTTGTTGCTGTTTTAGTGGTGGTGAAAGTATGTTCTAGGAAGACTCATCCGATGGCAGTGTGTGCAATGGATTAGTTGTTGGCAAGGTCACAGTGGAGGAAGAGATTCTTCTAGGAGACCGTGGGTGAGCACTGGGGCTGGGTGATGGTGGAGGGAGTAAAAGCAGAGGCTGAACCAACAAGACATTATAAAGCATGAATGTGGATGACTAACTGTGGGCATGCTGAGAAGGAAGGAGAATGACTTCCAGGTCTGTACATTAGCTCAGAACAGTGAGTAATCCTGTCATTATGAGTTTGAGGCACAAAGAAATGAGAACACAATGCTTATTATTGTCGTTAAGAAAGCAAGGGAGTATATCATATATTCTAGACAGATGAACATCAAAATAGTTAACATAAAAGCATCAGTATTTGGTAGTCTCACAAATTCATTTTCTCTTCCTGGGGACACCTTGCAGCAAGGTGAAAACACTTGACATAAGTTTTAGCCCACCCTGTATGGATGGGAAGGGTACATACCACTTCTAGGCCTGTCCATTGAACCCTGTACTTGGTTCCTCAGCCTCTCTTCTTCTGTGGCAGTCTTGGCAATTTTGTGTTCTAAATGATGAACTGCTATGTGGAAGAATCCTGAATCCCTGAGTCACCACTTGGATGAGGGCTTTTCAGAATAGGTACCCAACCTCACTCAACTGTGACTTGAGGGAAAAATGAATCTTCATTATTTTAACCACTGAGATTTTAGGGAATATTTATTGTAGCAGCATAACTAATCTGTCCTTGTTTGTTTGTTTGTTTGCTTTTTGGTACTGGGCATTGAACCCAGGAACACTTAACCACTGAGCCACATCCCCACCATTTTAAAAACATGCTTTTACTTTGACACAGGGTCTTTCCAAGTTGCTTAGGGCCTCACAAAGTTGCTGAGGCTGGCCTTAAATTTGCAATCCTCCTGTCTCAGCCTCCTGTCTTTGAATAAGACACTTGGTGTCTAAGCAAACTTTTATGAGCCTCTAATATTATTGGATGGGCTAGCTTCAAAGTCAAACTTTATTCATAATTTCTTCTGGTGCACTACCTCTATGGCAGCAGCATTCCCGTAGAGTTCTGTAATCTAGAAATTCACTAAAACTTTGAAGTCATTCATCTCCTCTTACCCTTCCATTTTTTGGCTCTTAGTTATTAAATTCTGGTCTTTGTGTCAGTTTTAAAATAGGAGAGTTGACAGTGTATTTTGACTCAGCCTTTTATTAAATTCCTTTTTGAGAAAATTTCTCCTTAACAGGTGAGAGAGGCTTAAAATAAGGAAAACGTAACTTATAATATCTTGCCTGAGGGGTGGGGGAGTGTTGACAGCTGCAGCTTCGAGCCTCTTTTATATTTCCTTTGTTTGACAGCCCGACAACCCGGAAATGCCTGCACATCTGCCCGTGTGCACTGGAGTTCTAAGCAGAGACAGAACCTCCTTCACCTTGGGAGCTCTGGTTCTGCCTCAAGAAGTCCATAACCTGAGGTTTTTATTGAAATGGCTCCCTGTCTTTTTCCTTTGTCAGATCTACCTTCACCTTTGAATGCTGGCGTCTGATGTGATGCCGGCACTTGTCAAAGAATAAATTAACTTCCAACGTAGCTTTTGCTTCTTGCCGCTGTTCTCACTGAAGACCGTCCAGGTAGTGACCGGGCCCCATTCTGAATGTGGAAATTGTGTGCAGACTCCATCACTGGAAGTGATGACCTTAATTAATGTCACTTTGTGCTTTTACTAAAATGAAATTTTGTGTGAGTTGAAAGGTGATAGCTCCTATACAGTTTAAACATTTTTTTCCCAGTGTGAAAGTTTTATTACTTGATGATAATAAATATGTGAACATTTTAAAATGGAAGAAGTAGGTAAGAGCATAAGAAAACAGTGTATCCCCAAAAGCTACTGAGAAGAGAGAACTGCTCTTAATATTTTGGAGCACACTAACCTTTAATATTTGATAGCCTTCTCTACCCAGCCCCTCACAAAATAAACCCCATATATAGACACAAATACAGACAATTTTATATAAATAGAATCATACTCCAGAATTTCTTTTGGGGGAGGGTACATGGATTGAACCACCAAGCCACATCCCCAGCCATTTTTATATTTTATTTTGAGACAGAGTCTCACTAAGCTGCTTAGGGCCATGCTAAATTGCTGAGGTTGACTTTGAACTTGTGATCCTCCTATCTTAGCCTCCTGAACTGCTGGGATTACAGGACTGCACCATGGCACCCAGATACAGAATTTCTAAAATTTAAGATTTTAGTCATATACCTGACATAAATGAATTTTCATGTCAGAAAATCTTGAGCTACATAATCAACAAAATCAATATGTACCAATAATACCATCACCAGTGATGGACACCAAGATTTTCCCCCAGTTTTTTACTATCATAAGTAATGCTGCTACGAACTCATACATATAAAAGTTTAAATTTATATGAGTGGTGTAAATTACTAGGGAACATTGCTGAGAGGAAGGTAAGCACATTTAATATATCCAAATTTAACATCACTGTAAAGAGAGTATATCTGTTATTTTTATGAAAGCACTGGAAAGAGTGGCATGGAGGATGCTTCAATTTACAGGGACTGAGGAAAAGAGTTCACACTTCTGTTTCACCAAGTCTAAGTGAAAACTACTTGAGAAGCACGGTAGAATTTGCTTTGTTTCTGAAAGTCATTCTGTGGGTCTTGCAAATCTTTCTCTGTTATTGAGTCTTGTATTCTAGTATATCACAATCTTTGTTGTATCAGGAAATGTATTAAAGTTGAATTCAAGAGGTAAATACAGTATGCTAAGAAAGGGGAAGAATTTTATTGGAATAGAGTAATTGCCCAACCCATGTGCATTCCATCCACTTCTCTTGCTGCAATGCAGTCTGTGGAATCCGTCATTACACCAGTTCTGTTGTGATGAGTTGTGAAGTTACCCATGAGTTCCTCAGGTTTTCCATCTGGCTGCTTTACAAGTATTTTATTCCCAAATCCCTGTTGAAGAAAATAGTGATATTCCATATACTTATTTCCTGATCTCTGTCCTCTGTCTCACAATAGATTAAGTACTCTGAAAAGGCAAGTTGGAAGAAGTTGGAGTTTAAGGGTTGAGAGTTCCATGTTCCAGACTCTACTAATACAGATAATGCTAAAATATGCTATGGTAGCAGCAACAAAACCATAAAATCCTTGGAGTCTTAGGAGACCAATGCATGAAAGATTCATTTCTTTTTGAGACCATGCCATCTCCAATTATGGCTTCCAGGATTGCTATTCTTAAATGTCTCAGCTGGGAAAAGTCTGACATCATTGTCATTTGCTCATAATTTGTTCTGCTAACAACCTGTAGACCACATAACATCAGCCTAATCACATGGAAGCTGGGAGATGCAGGTCGGCACAATGGAATGTTTAGAGAGCAACACTACCTAGTACAGTCAGACCTGGGATCAATTCATAGTTCTTACTAGTACATGAACTTGACAAGTGTTTTAGGCAGCTTTTTTGCTGTTGTGACTAAAGGATCTGACCAGAGCAATTGTAGAAAAGGAAAAGTTTGAGGGCTCATGGTTTCAGAGGTCTTAGTTCGTAGAAGGCCGGCTCCCTTCCGTGGGGCTCAGGGTGAGGCTGAACATCATGGTGGAAGAGTGTGGCAGAGGGAAGCAGCTCAGATGGTGATCAGAAAGCAGAGAAAGAGGTCTCTACTTGCCAGATACAAATATATACCCTAAAGCCATACCCTATCACTTCAGTTACCACTCAGTTAATCCCTATCAGGGGATTAAATCACTGATTAGGTTAAGGTTCTCACAACCCAATCATTTCTTCTCTGAACCTTTCTGCATTGTCCTACGTGAGCTTTTGGGGGACACCTCACATCCAAACCATAACAAGTTTGTTAATGATTCTGTGCTTTTATTTCCTCATTATTAATGTGGTGTTGAAAAGTTAGTATGTTTAAATATACATAGCAAGTTCTCAGAAGTGACAGCCACTAGTGGTAGCTGACCCAGGAAGTGAACATAATTACCAAGAAATACTTTGAATTGGCACAAAGAATCGTATATAGGAGTTCAGAGTTTACAAAGGAAAACTTCAAGGTAGGGAATGCTTTTGAGCAGGGTTCTGAAAAATTTGCTCCTTCTCTAAAATCTCTGGAGAAAGAAGGAACTTTTCTGAAACTGGGACTTCAGAGTAAAGCAAGCTACTGCTTTTCAGTGAAATTTTGACCTGAGAGGAAAAACAAATTATGAGCAAATGACAAGGAAGTTGGGATAAGTTATGAATGAGTAGTCTATACTTTGTAAACAAACACTGCAGTCCTGGTTTCCTTGTTTTGGGGTGTGCTCTTCAGCCGGGTGGAATTCATGCTCCTGAGTTATGATCACCTTATGGTTTGGTTCTCCAGTCCTGAGTAGGGGATGAAGCAGCTCTGACAAGAAGTTAGAAGCACATCAACACGTAGATTTATTTATACTTCTTCAAAGGAAAAGAACTTTTTTGAGCTT
This sequence comes from Glaucomys volans, assembly GCA_020662805.1. Classification (NCBI taxonomy): domain Eukaryota; kingdom Metazoa; phylum Chordata; class Mammalia; order Rodentia; family Sciuridae; genus Glaucomys; species Glaucomys volans. The sequence goes on from JAJEJO010050467.1 coordinate 1,282,779, forward strand.
GGCTATGAGGATATAGGGCAAATAAGAAATTTCCCTGATTCTGGAAGCAGCCTGATCTCTGACTCTCTTATCTTTTATTTCAGAGTCCAGCTTCTCACAACTGTACCTGTCCTTTGATTGGGGAACTTGTGAAGTCTTAACTCGTTGGTTTGCTGGACTCATTTTCTTCCTTGATTCTTGAACCCGTTTATTTTCCTGATTTTTGGGCTCCACATTATAATGTAAAAAGCTGCAATGGTGGTGCCCATTGGGCAGACGCAACCAAGTCCACAGCTGTCAGAGCAGTGCTCTGTCTGCGCCATGCCCTCCTTGTTGGCTCACCAGGGCAGGCAGCGGACAGGTGTTGGGTTTACCCTGCAGTCCAACCCTTGCCTCGGACCTCAGACTGCCTACCAGCCCCCCCACTGACCTTGTGGGGCTCCCTCCCCGGCAGTCCGAGGACAAGCCTGTGGGGAAGGTGAGGGGGGATGACAGCTCCCCCGCCCCTTTCCTGCAGTTAACCAGACATTGGTCCGTTCATCAGCTTGTCCTTGCCAGCCATTGGCTGATCCTTAGCCCGCCAAAATTTAACTTTCAACAATTGGCCCTATGATTGTTTTGCCTGTGAAGTTTGAGAGCTTAAAAGAAGCTCCTGGTCATGTTCTCCCCTTCTTTCTCTTTCTCTTCAGGGCAGACACTATTCGTCTGCCTAATAAAATCTCTTGTGTGAGTTCCTGTGTCTGGAGTGGTTTGTCTGGACACTTTTTCACCTTTCATACAAAATTTTTGGTGAGAAGTCTTCACCAAACTCCGGTCTCAAAGAATCCCTTTAACCAAGCTGAGGCCTGAATTCTCTTCCAACCCATCCCAGGAACTGCTGCTCACTCTGCTCCTCCCTCTTTTGGGGAGATAGGTGGATGGGAGGCAGTGTGGGATGGCACTCCAGAGTAAATGCCACCAGCTGGCAGCTGTGTTGAGTCCTGTTTGTCACTGGTTGCTGTAATGACATATGCAAGACCCTAATGGTGTCTAAATTTTTCTCATTTGAAAAATAGGGGTAATAATAATAGTCATGGCCTTATGGGGTTTTTGTGAGGATTACATGAGGATGGGATGGAATGAGTTAAAGTGGTTAGAACTGTGCCTGGTGGACAGTAAATGCTTAATAATTTTCATCTCTTATTATTATTTAGAATAAGGGTGCCCTTGGAGCCCAAGGAGGGAAACAATTTGGCCTAGGAGAGCCAAGAAAATCCCCACAGAAATGATGATATTGGAACAGAATTTTCATCAGTGAGTAACTTCCTGGAGGTTAGATCAGAGGGAGGGTAATCTAAGAAGAGAGAAAGGCTGATGTGAAGGTTCAGGTATGAGACATAAAATAGGAGGTGCACTATGCATGGAACCCTGGATGAAGGGTGGGAGTGTAGGAAGGAGTGGTAAAAGATGGAAGCTGGAGAGTGGGACAAAGGCAAGCTAAAGCAGTAAACTGGTGCTTTACTCATAGGCAGCTAGAAGGTAAGGAAGGTCTTCTGGGCAAGGAAGTGATTATGATCAGATTCGTAGGAACCTGCATTGACTGCATTGATCTGAGATGTTGTCAAGGAATCCCACTAGAGAGGCTATTCCATTAATCCATGGGGAGAAGTCATGGGAGAGTTTTATATAATGAACCATTAATAACAATAGTGATCTCCTTGCCCTTCTTCCTGGTTGGATGGTGCATGAGGTTTTCGTGCTTATTTGTTTTGTTTTTATGTTTATTTTTTGCTCCTAAAACACAATATAAAAAAGCCAGTCCTTCTTATACTGGTAACTTGCAGCATAAATCTTTCTTTCCACCCACACACTGCATTAGTCAACTTGAAAACCTTTATGCGGCCCATGCATTTAAATGGGTTAAAATGTATTTGACACAGTACTGTAGCTTTAACTATGCATGAGCTTCGAATTGCCCAGAATTTAGTCCTTCCTCTGCTTCACTTGTCACACCATTAGCAATATCCCCGGGTGAGTGACCTAGGGTTAAGGATTAGGTTTAAAAACCATCTTGGCGTTTTTCTGCTTGCATTGGTTGGACTTAGACTGAGATTTCATTAAATATTTAATTTTATTTGGTTTGCTGCAGGGTAAGGTCTAAAAGAACTCTGAAGGCTCTTTTTTCACAGTTCACCTGTAATTCTTGTTGTTCTCAAATGGAAGGTTCCTTCTTTTAGATGCACAATTATCTCAAGAATTTCACTATTGGATGCCCTAACTTAAGTGTTTGGAATTATGTTACCCATAGAACTAATCCATCAAGGGCTTTGTGAAAGCCCTACCCAGGCGTGAAGAGTGTGTCCACCTGGAAGTCTAAGTCTAAACCTTCCCTTCTTTTATAAATCTTGTGTTATTTTTTTCTTGCTCTAAACCTCCTGAAAAAGTAGTGAAACTACCTATGGTTTTAAAAATTACTTTTCTCAGAGCAGCTAGGGCAGAAATCTACAAAACGGGAAGAAAACCTTGGCAGAGATTTTTTTTTTTCCCCCAAATGCATTTCTGTTTAGCTGAGAAAAATACTCTGCTCCTGCCACGTATTCAGCATTCCTTTTCATTAATACTGAATAAAAGGTTTTTAGGGTTGACCAGTGGGTTTTTAGAGTTGACCAGTTCGCCCCTCTTCGGAACATTTCTCTTCCTTAGAATGTCTGACAGAACATGAATAGTAATCGGGTTTCTTCTCCTTTGCCTTTTTGCTTTGAATTTTCAGAGAAGGGGAAGGTAAATGGTGCTTTGTCTAAAAATGCCCCCCACCTGGAGGCAATCAATTAATCTGATGAAATGACTATGAGAAGTCTTCCTCCCCCATCCCTGTGGATGGCTGGGTTTTCCAGTGTTTCTGAGGGAACTCCAGCTCACACTGGGGATTCCCCTTGGCTGTAGCATCTTCAAAAATCTCTCAAATGTGCCAGAAAGATATAAATAATCGAAGATCTTCTGTGCCTCCAAAGCCACTAGGGTTCCCACTTAATTTTCCTTTTTTCACATTTATATTGCATCTTCCTTCAGAAAAGAACTCTCTGCTTATGTGCAGCCAGTCTCTGGAGGGTTCTAGAAGAACAGGAGTGATCTCTTCAGATATTTGAAAGCCCATTAAGTGGAGCAAAAATTTAGCATATTCAATATATAGTTCTGAATGGTGGGACTCGGATAAGTGGGGGAGAAAATGTCAGGAGGAAATGCTTCCCCCAGTGTACTCTGTAGGTCTGTGAAATGCTAGTGGATGCTGGAATTGTCATGTGGAAGATCACAAGGTTAAATGAGTTAGGAAGTGCTGCACTCCTGCTGTTAAACAGATTTGTTTTTAAATGAAGGCTAATGCATATTATAAGTACCTAAAAGGAATATAATATATGCTTATTTGACCACAGAATGGTTTTCATGGAGCAGGTCAAGGGACAGATGATCCTCACTTAGAGCTCTAAGAAAGTACTCTGGTGCATTAAATGAAAATAAGTTTTACCATATTATAAGTTAAAGGCTTGACTGCCACTAGAGCCATCAAATGCATGCGATGTTACTTACAAATATAAATACCCTTGAGAGTCAGTTTATTTGTAAGACAGTAAGTAGAAATGAATATTCTTGAGGTACTTGGTGGCTCTAAATTGCTGCAGGTGGCATCAGAATAGATGACCCTCCTGCTTGTTGAAATGCTCACCTGGCCTCCACCTGATGGGCAGGTAGGCACAGCATTCATGCCTGTTCAGTGTTCATCAGCAAACCACTTCTAGGGTCTTACTGAAAATTCTCAGATGTATCTCCTCTTAGGTTGCACATGACACCGTCATCACTACTTTTATGTTCTTTGCAATGAAGTTGAAAACAGTGCTAATTGTGCGGCCAGATATTTGGGACTTGCTGAGTGATAAAAGATTCATTCAAAGATTTATATTATTTTGTTAGAATAAGGCTATTATGGTGGTGACTCATTTTAGTTTAGAATTTCAAAGATTAGTGGCATTCATATTTAATGCCATAGGACTTGAAAACTAAGTATCATGGCATAGTTATTTATTTTGAGAAAAAGGAAAAAAAGTTTTATTGCTTTGTTAGTAATGGATGAACATAGGGGACTCCTGTCCCAGAGGCTGTGATTCTGCCCATCAGCAGGAACAGGGGGTTTTTCAAGAGCTGACTCAAAGGCTACATTCCATGTGTTGTCTGTTGGAGTTGTAATTCACTTGTTAATTGGGAGATAGTCATTTCTGAGATCTTCTGGTACCATCATCAAAGTCTGTATTACTTCCTTCCTATGGTGGGAGTGTTCTCAAGGACAGATAAATCTGCCTAAAATGGGGAAGAAAGGTAATCCTGTTTCCCCTGAGATTAGGAAGCAGGAGAGATTAGGGAGGAGCAGAGAGAGAGGAAGAGAAACATGTCCATTTAAAAAATAAGTTTCAGTGGCACAGCAGTGACAGCTATATTCAAAGCATAAATTGGACCACTGTTATATTTCCCCACTGTCAATTTCTACATTCATCGTGGTATATTTAAAGCTAGTTTTTTTCCAGTCATATATGATGGACTGTTAGAAAAGAGAAAGAACATGGAAAATAGATGTTTTATAAAAAAGACATCTGTTCATATAAGTCCAACCCAAGTGATTCTGAAATGACTTTTAAAAATAATAGGTATAATAAGGAGGACTGAATGAAAACGCTGGATTATAGAATTTGGACCCGCAGATGTTTGAACAGGATGGAAGGACTAAATATTGTAGAGGCAAATGTCAAGTTCTGCACTTGGTTAAACAACGTTTTGAGGCGCATATAAGGGGAAATATTATCTTTGCCTCACTAACTGTGAGGGAGAATCATTTTAATTAGCACTGAGTACCATAAGTGTGCTGTAGTTACCAACAGAGCAAATGTGCACTTCGGTTCAAGTGGAAGTCTGATAGGTGAGGCAGGGAGACGTTCATGTTTGATATTCAACCCGTCACTGAGCAGTTTGGACTCTTCCTTGGCTATTAATCTCTGTGTATTCAGAGGAATGAGACCAAGATAAAGGAAGGGTCTTCAAACTGCTATAGAGCCAGGCATGATAGCATATGCTTATAATTTCAGTGACTCCAGAGGTAGGAGAATCACAATTTTGAAGCCAGCCTCTACAACTTAGTGAGACCCTATCTCAAAAAATAAAAAGGGGTGGGGATATAACTTAGGGGTAGAAAGCCTGGTGTTTAATCCTCAGTACCACAAAAACAAAACAAAACACCAAAAAACTGTGCTATAAAAAAGCAAGATGAAGTTTCATGGGTTGCTGAAACTTGGGAAAAGAATACCTTTATGAGTCATGATGCCTGCGTTTAGATGTTTGAGGGTCATCAGAGGTATGAATGATCAGACTCTTATGGACTCGAGGGGTGGAATCTATTTCTTAGGAAATAGTTTATAGCTCTTTCCAAAGTCTTTTGACAGACATTTTCAGAGATGGAATGAATGGGCACAAAAGTGGGTAAGTTCCCTTTACTAGTACCTCCATCATCTATAGTTAGAGTTTGGGAAGTAAAAGGATCAGAACACCCAGAACATCCCTTCCAATTAAAAAATCGTGTGCCCTTTAAGCCTTGCCTAGGTGCATTGATCATCTTTGTAAATGTATGACAATCAAGAGAAGGGCATAGTTTGGATAAACTTGGAAGCAATAATAGGGAAAAGTACCAAAAATACCATTGGGGTGAGATACACGAGCCTACTTTGGGGGATGCGGGACTTCGCTATGATTTATCAGAGGGCCATTTCCCCAGTTTATGACAGTCCACCTACCCATGGCCATGGGTGAACTTGGGAATTGATGTGCCTAAACCTTCTGGGGCACGTGAGTCAGCTTCTTGAAGTGTCGACTAGAGGACTGCTCCACCATCTAGGCATATAGCTAGGCATTCAGGTTCTTCTACATGTGATGTCCGCATATCACAGCATGGAAATAACTCAATGGGACTTCATTTTTTAAAGCAAGCAGATATTAAGCATCTGTTACTTGCCAGACAGGCACTACCTTGAGGTTGGCCTTGTTTCATAGGGTTCTGGAGACAACAATTTCCACTCCTTATTTCTTCAGGATTGATTTTCAGTCCAGTTTCTATTTATTAGGCATTCTGAAACCAAGAATTTTGTTCCTTCAAATGAAAGAATTTCATAGTATCTCTTCTAAAACAATTTGTGAGGAAAAAAGGGCAAGATAATATATGTCTAGTTCTTAGTTTAAAACATTGAAACAAAGAATATTATTGAACTGGCTGCATTAATTTATTGTCATATAAAGCAAGTATTATAATTGAAAACTATGTATTTGGTAGCGTTTGGTGGCATGGAAAAACAATTAGCTAACCTATCACTGTCTTTGTGGTTTACGTAGGCCTGGATCATGTATTCACCACAGGCTCTGAGTGACACTCTGAAGAGGTTGGAATTAAAGTTGAAGAACATGCATATTTTTATGGCACCAAGTGTCTACTGAATGTGGATTAATGTGATAATGACCAGAATTTAATCCTAGGAAAATATTATCTTGAGAAATATTCTTCCTTTCCTTCCTCCTTCCCTTCACCCTTCCATTTCTCCCTAGAGTAAAATCAGTATCATCCAATATTTATGTCTTCACTGCCCAGCGCAAAATTCAGAATTCAGTTTAATGCTCATTAATAGAAAATAACTTACTCATTTATGATAGCTAGTTCATTTTTCTCTCATATTTCCAGTGATCAATGTTTTATGTCCATTTCATATGTTTTGTTTCATATGAGTCTTAATATTTTATATTACTTCAAATTCTTTTTAGAAATAAGCAAAGTCTGTATGAAGTATAGATTTTAAAAATTCAGGCCAGAAGATATCATTAATAGATGAAATGATTTTTACTTTAGAAGTATTTTTGAATGTCTTAAGCTTTATATTTTATACCAGAGAATCAGGATCAACTAAAAGGAAATATAGGAAATATTAAATATGATTTAAAACAAAGATGGGTGCCATCTGCTTAGTGTTTTCATATTAACTAGAACTTTCTTTCACAGGGAGGGGTTTTTTCCCAAAATAAATACTTTGACTTGGTCAGTCTTCCCTGTCCCAAGGCAAACATAAATAATTACCTAATTGCACACAGTTCTTCAAGTTTAGATCTACTCCATCCTAGGGCCAGAGATATCTGAGGGACATCTGGAATATCATGAGATAATTGGAGTATGTATATCCAGATAGGGGGCTGTCTTAATTCTATAGCAGAAGCACTGGGCCAGAGAATGTTGGTGGAATAACCCAATCAGTTTTGTAGCTGGAGAAACAATCAAGTTGAGGTAGGGAGATCCAACATTGCCTTTGGAGTCCTCATTATCAAACTTGCTTGCACATTGAAATCACCTGGGAAACTTTAGGAACACTGAAGTCTAGGTAAATGAGGAAGAGGACTCTGAGGTGTGGTTCAGTTTTTCCTCAGGTAGAGATTTTATTTTTCCTTCTGCATCAGAACTGTCTAAATCATCACTAGCCTCTGGAGGATGTGAAGTTGCCTTTCAAAGGGCTTAGGAATGGGATTACTTCTTTAGAAGGACTAGTCCTCACGGGTTTCCTCTAGGTAACTGTTCTAGTTTGGTTGGATCAATGTGGTCCTTTAATGCTGGCTTTAGTATAAACTTTGTCTTATCCCTAGGGACACTGTTGTGGGAATCACCCAGCTTACTTACTTCAGGTGGACACTTTGGCACTCCATGAATGTTAAATGATTGTGCTGGAGTATGTAGGATCTCCATTCAATTGTTTAGTTTTGAAATTTTTTTCCCATTACTCACTAGCAGTGGAATCTAAGTCAAATTATTAAGTTATTCTCCTTATCTGTACAAGTCATATATTGATTAATAGCAACCTCACTAGGTTTTGATTGTAAGTATTAAATGATACAATATAGGTTAACAATGTAGAAAATGACTTGGGACATACTAAACACTAAGTCAGTGGATCTCAAAATATGGTCCCCCAGGAGGAAATATCAGTGTCAACTAGGGATTTATTAAAATTGGAGATTCCATGTTCCTATCATAGACTTATTGAATCAGGAACTCTGGGGGCGGGACCATGGGACTCTCGCCTCCTTTTTTCTCCACAACCCTAGGCAGCACAAGGTGGCATCATTATCCACTTGAGGGGAGAAAAAGTAGGCAGCAAGTTGATGCTTAGGGACAACTCCTCCATGGTGAGAACCACTGCCAGGCAGAAAGCAGCAGTATGTGGCCCCAGTTGTAGGCTTGTAGGACAGAAGACCCTTGAAAGGGACTCTCACAGTCCATCTTAAAACACAGCAATGACAGTTTTGCAACAAACTTGGGAGTGGTGTGCCCTCTGGTGTTGAAAGTGGGACAACACATCAATAGCAGATCTGGATTTAGGTTGCCATCTAGGTGCTTGAAATAGTGACCACAGACTGGGGGGAAATAAGTAACTTGTTAGATTTCTGCAAGTGTAGGCACAAGCAAAGTCAGATTACAGGCTCAAATAAATACTTAAACCTTCAATGTGCAAAGTTATCATATGCCAACAAGCATCAAGAACTTTCAGAGGACTATGATCTCAAATAACAGATAAAATGAGGCACCAGAAACCAACCATAAAGCAATTTGAAAGGTTCAAACTCTTGGACAGAGAATTTAAAGGGTTCTTTTATGGAAAATCAATGTAATTCAGGAAAACTTAGAGAAACAATTCAGTACTTTATCAAAGAAACTTATCAGAGACTTTAAAGTTATTTTTGAAAATCAAACAAATATTTGAACTGAACAGTGCACCAAATGAAATGAAAAACCTGATAGAAGGTATCAATAACCCAATGGATCAAACAGAAGAAAAATTAGTGAGCTGAAAGGCTATTTGAAAATACATAGAGGAGAAGAAAGATAAAAGAATGAAAATGAATGAAGGAAGCTTTGAGACAGCATTGAAAGAGCAAATACATATTACTGGGATTCAAGAGTGGCCTGAGAATGCTAATGGGTTAGAAAGCCCACTCAATGAGATATTAACAGAAAGCTTCCCAAACCCAGAGAAGGATACAAAATTTCAGATGCAGGAAGGTCAAAGGTCACAGTTTCAGTCTTAACCAAGTATATTGCAAGACATTTTATGATCAAGATGGGCAAAGAATGGAATTTCAAAGGAGTAAGAGAAAAGTATCAACATATAAGAGTGTTCCAATTTGCCTAACAGCAGATTTCTCAGCAGAAATCTTTCAAGCCAGAAAAGAATGAGATGCATTTCACAGTGCTGAAGGATAAAAACTGCCATCCAAGAAGTCATACCCAGAAAATCTCCTCTTTACAAATGAAGGAGAGAAAGACATTCCCAGACAAACAAAAGCTATTAGAGTTTATCACCATTAGATCTATCATATAAGAAATACTAACAGGAGTTCTTCAAATTGAAAGAGATGTTAATAAAGATGAAGAAGGATGCTGCTGCCATGGCCCCAAGGTCTTTTCTACAGTGTGGCTGCCCTTGATGCATCTAATACTGCTGCTGTGGCCCAGAGGTCACCTGGAGGTCTTCTCTCTGGGTACTGCAACCTCCACTGCCGTCACTGACCCACCACCTGCTGCCAACACCACTGACCCACTGTAGCTGCTGCTGACCCTCTGCCCACTGCCACAGACCCCCACCACTACTGCTGCCACCACTGCCCAGGGGTCCACTGCCACAGAGGCTCCAGATTTGGTTGCATGGGGCCGCCTACATCATGGGACCCTGGCCTTGGCCTGTGGGGCCAGGGTGCCAGCAGGTTTGCTGCCACCACCATCTTGGGTGCAGTTGCCTCTGGGGACACTGGGCAGGACCTGAAGGTCCAGTGTCAGGGTGCCTATGGGTTTGGCTGTGCCTGGGATCTTCCTGATGGGAGTGTTGGTGGCCACCATCTTGCTGCTGCTTCTCAGGATTGCTCATTTGTGTGAGCATATCCCTGGTGGTCTCTCTGTGAATTGAAGGGACATTGAGATCTTGGGGCTGCCACTGTGACCAAGCCTGGGGTATCTGAAGCCCAGATTCATGGGTAGTGACTGGGTCTGTGAGGACCAGTCTGGGCTGGCAATGCAGTGAGAAGTCAAAGATAAGGATGAGAAAATTTTGAATGCCAATGGAGTCAGTCGTTCAATTTTCCATTGAGATTTATTTTATTTTATCCTTCTCTAACATGCCTACCATATTTGGAGCAAGGCATTTTTCATGCATCAGTTGTTGAGAACAGTGATATATGAATGGTGCTTTGCACTTTTGTTGTATATTCTTATGTTTTAAATTTTTTTCTTTGTATGTATTCTTCCTCTCATTTGTCTGTTTTCCTGGATTCTCATTCTACCTTTTCTCCAGCCAATAGCCAATCTCTGTCAGTTCCTCTTCCACTCTTCCTATGGATTTTTACTTCTAGCTTCTCTCTTCTTCCCTTGTGAGCATCACATCCTACAATTCTTCTGTTCTCTCTATGTCCACCATTTGAAATTGCAAATTTTAGCAAATATTCTGTTTGTATTGTAAACAGAGATTGAACTCATCATTTCTGTTTATAAAGAGAAAGCTGTTCACACCTTACTGGAAATTATTAAATTTAAGACTATATATTGTTTACCTGGGTGCTGTTGATACTGGTCTTTCCCTTAAAGGTGAGGTACTGGAAACTTTCAGAGACAATATAAGTCTAAAGGGTAGAATCTGTACTGCCTCAGATCCATACTGTTAGATGGGAAAACACATAAACAACATGAAAAAACAAGGGAACAAAGTATCCCAAACAAACCAAGACTTGCCAATGAAAGAATTCACTGACAATACAGTAGAATAAATATCTGAGGAGTTTAGGATGTACATAGTTAAACTGATCTGTGAAGTAAAAGATGGTATAAAGAGTGAAATCAAAGAGAAAATACAGGAAGTGAAAGATTGCTTCAATAAAGAGTTAGAGATTCTGAAAAACACCAAGCAGAAATTCCAAAATGAAGGAATCAATAAACCAAATTATATGTTCAATGGAAAGTATCACCAAATGACAAGACCACTTGGAAGACAGAATCTCAGGTAATGAAGACAACTATGTAATGAGAATAAAGTTGGCCATGTAGAGAAGATGGTAAGAATCCATGAACAGAATGTCTAAGAATTATGGTATAACATGAAAGACCAAATTTGAGAGCTATCAGGAGAGGGGAAGGACCAGAGATAAAAACCAAAGGAATGTCACTCTTTTCAATGACATAATATCAGAAAATTTCCCAAAGAATGAAATGGACAATCAAATACAAGAGACTTACAGGATCCCAAATGTACAAAATTAGAGCAAACCCACACCAAGACACATTATAATGAGAATGACTAAAATGCAGAATAAAGATAATATCTTAAACACTGTGAGAAAAAGAAATCATGAATAGGGGGAGACTAATTTGGATCTCAACTGATTTCTCAATCTAGACTCTCAAAGCTAGGAGGTCATGGAATACATAGTTCAAGCTCTAAAAGAAAATGGATGCCAACCAAGAATTTCATATCCAGCAAAATTGTTTCAAATATGAAGATGAAAGAAAAACCTTCCATAATAAAAAAAATTAAAAGAATTCACAACTAGAAAGTCTGCTCTACAGAACATTATCAACAAAATAGTCCATGAGAATGAAGTGAAAAAGATAGTGAAAACCAGCAAAGGGAGGAACTACACTAAAGAAATAGTCAATAAAAGGAGAAACTAAGTCAAATTAAAAACCAGAAATAAACCAAAATGACTGGGAATACAAATCATGTCTCAATAATAACCTTGATTATTAACAGCCTAAACTCATCAATCAAAAGACATAGACTGGCACATTGGATTTTTTAAAAAGACCCATTAATGTACTGTATTCAAGAGATTCATCTTCTGGGAAAAGACATCCACAGACTGAAGGTGAAAGGTTGCAAAAATCATGTCACTTATGTGACCTGCATAAACAAGCAGGTGTTTCCATCCTCATATGAGATAAAGTAGACTTCAAGTCAAAGTTAGTGAGAAGGGATAAATAGGCCATTTCATACTGCTTAAGGGAATCATATATTAGCAAACATAACAATCATAAAGATTTGAGCCCTAAACAATGCTGCATCTATGTACATCAAGCAAACCCTTCTCAATTTCAAGAATCAATTAGACCATAACACAAAAATATTGGGTGACTTTAACACACCTCTCTCACTACTGGACAGATCTTCTAGATAAAAACCAAATAAACTATAGAAATAAATAACACAATCAATAATTTAGATATAACAGACATACATAGAATATTTCATCCAGATGTTGGAAACTGTTATGCTAAGTGAGATCAGCCAATCCCAAAAATCCAAAAGCCGAATGGTCTCTCTGATAAATGAATGATGATGCATAATATGGGGGGGAAAGATGGCAAGAATGGAGGAAAGATAGCTAGCATAGAGGGAAGGGAGGGGTGGGGGCGGGTGGGGGGTAAAATTAATAACAGAGTGTGTGACAGATACCATTGCCCTGTGTACATGCATGAATGCACAGATGGTGTGTCTCTACTTTGTGTACAACCAGTGAAACAATAGCTGTACTCCATTTGTGTTCAATGAATCAATAAGTAAATAAAAAAAAAAAGAAAAAAAAAAGAATATTTCATCCATCAATGAGTGAATATAATTTCTTCTTGGGCCACATGAATCCTTGTCTAAAATAGACCATATCTGATGCCACAAAGTAACTCCTAGTAAATATAAAAGAATGGAGATAATACCTTGCATCCTATCAGATCATAATGGAGTGAAATTAGAAATTAAAGATAAAATAAAAAATAGAAGCTACTCTAACACCTGGAGACTAAATAATATGCTATTGAATGACCAATGGATAGTAGAAGTGCCAGATTACATATAAGGGGAAACAAATAAGAATATCAGCAGATTTCTCAGCCCAGACCCTAAAAGCAAGAAGGAACTGGAACAATATATTTCAAGCCCTCAAAGAACATGGATGCCAACCAAGAATCTTATACCCAGCAAAAATTACCTTCAGATTTGATGGTGCAATAAAACTCTTCCATGACAAACAAAAGCTGAAAGAATTCACAAATAGAAAGCCTGTACTACAGACCATTCTCAACAAAGAATTTCATGAGAAAGAAATGAGAAACAACAATACAAGTCAGCCAAGGGAGGAAATACCTTAAAGGAAAGCCAGTCAAAGGAAAAACCAAGACAAGGTAAAAAACCAAAAATAAATCAAAATGACCAGGAATACAAACCATATCACAGTAATAACCCTGAATGTTAGTGGCTTAAACTCATTAATCAAAAGACATAGACTGGCAGATTGGATTGAAAAGAAAGACCCAACAATATGCTATCTTCAAGAGACTCATCTCATAAAACAGACATCCACAGACTAACGGTGAAAGGTTGGGGAAAAACATACCATGCACATGGACTCTATAAAAAAGCAGGGATCTCCATCCTCATATCAGATAAAGTGGACTTCAAACCTAAGTTAGTTAGAAGGGATAAGGAAGGACATTTCATACTGATTCAGGGAAACATAAACCAGTAAGACATAATGATTTTAAATACTTATGCCCCAAACAATGGAACATCTACCTACATCAAACAAACTCTTCTAAATTTTAAGAATCAAATAGACCAAAACACAATAATAGTGGGTGACTTTAACACACCACTCTTACCACTGGATAGATCCTCCAAACAAAAACTGAACAAAGAAACTATACAACTAAATAATACAATCAATGATATGGACTTAACGGACATGTATAGAGGATTTCATCCATCATCAAGTGAAAACACTTTCTTCTCAGCAGCTCATGGATCATTCTCCAAAATAGACCATATACTATGCCACAAAGAAGCCATTAATAAATATAAAAAATAGAGATACTACCTTGTATTCTATCAGACCATAATGGAATACAATTAGAAATCAATGATAAAATAAAAAACAAAAACTACTCCTACACCTGGAGACTAAATAATATGTTATTGAATGCTGCAATGATAATAGAAGACATCAAGGAGGAAATAAAAAAGTTCTTAGAGGTAAATGAGAACAACTACACAACATATCAAAATCTATGGGACACTCTGAAAACAGTACTAAGAGGAAAGTTCATTGCATTGAGCTCATATATTAAAAAAATAAAAAGTCAACAACTAAATGACCTAACATTACATCTCAAAGCTCTAGATAAAGAAGAACAGATCAACACCAAAAGTAGTAGAAGACAGGAAATAATTAAAATCAGAGCTGAAATCAATGAATTGAAACAAGAGAAACAATTCAAAAAATTGGCAAAACAAAAAATTGGTTCTTTGAAAAAGTAAACAAAATTGATAAACCCTCAGCCACACTAATGAAGAGAAGGAAAGAAAAAACTCAAATTACTAGAAGAAATCAGAGATGAAGTTTAAAAAATACTTAGAGATAAATGAGTTGTGTTGCAACTTATCAAATTCTGTAGGGCACTATGAAAGCAGTACTAAGGGGAAAGTTTAAGGCATGAGCCCATTTATTGAAAGAATAAAAATTCAACAAATAAAAGACTAAACATTACATCTCAAAGCGCTAGGAAAAGAAAAGCAAATCAACACTAAAAACAGTAGAAGACAGAAAAATAATTAAAATCAGAGCAGAAATCAATGAAATTGAAACAAAAGAGATAATTCAAAAAATTGACAAAACAAAAAGTTGGTTGTTTGAAAAAATAAATAATATTGATAACCCTTTAGCTATGCTAATAAAGAGAAACAGAGAAAACTCAAATTACCAAAATTTGTGATGAACAAGGAAACATCACGATGGACATGACTGAAATACAGAAGATAATTAGAAACTATTCTGAAAATTTACACTCCAACAAAATAGAAAATCTAGAAGATGTTGACAGGTTTCTAGAGACATATACTCCACCCAAACTGAATCTGTAGGACTTACACAATTTAAATAGATCAATTTCAAGCAATGAAATAGAAGAAGCCATCAGAAGCCTACCAACCAAGAAAAGCCTGGGACCAGGTGGATTCTCAGCTGAGTTTTATAAGACTTTCAAAGAAGAACTAATTCCAATAGTCCTCAAAGTATTCCATGAAATAGAAAAGGAGGAAATCCTTTGAAACTCATTCTATGAGGCTAGTATCATCCTGATACCAAAACCAGACAAAGACACTGCAAGGGAAGAAAACTTCAGACCAATATCCCTAAAGAATATAGATGTGAAAATTCTAAATAAAATTCTGGCAAATTGCATACAAAAACATACTAAAAAGATAGTGCACTGTGATCAAGTCGGATTCATCCCAGGGATGCTGGGTTGGTACAACACATGGAAATCAATAAATGTAATTCATCATATCAATAGATTTAAAAACAAGGAACATATGATCATTTCAATTGATGTAGAAAAAGCTTTTGACAAAATACAGCACCACTTTATGTTCAAAAACACTAGAAAAACTAGGGATAGCAGTAACATACCTTACTTAACCTTTTATATCAGTGATGAATCCACTGAAAGAGAAATTAGGAAAACTACCCCATTCACAATAGTCTCAAAACAAAAACAAAAACAAAAACAAAAACAAAAACAAAAACTTGGGAATCAATCTAGCAGAAGAGGTGAAAGACCTCTTCAATGAAAACTCTAGAACACTAAAGAAAGAAATTGAAGAAGACCTTAGAAGATGGAAAGACTTCCCATGCTCCTGTATAGGCAGAATTAATATTGCCAAAAGGGTAATACTACCAAAAGCCCACACAGATTTAATGCAGTTCCTATTAAAATCCCAATGACATACCTCATAGAAATAGAGAAAGCAATTATGAAATTCATTTGGTGCTGGGGTCCAGCCCCAGCAGGAGTCGGGAGTCCTGGGTGGAGGGGAAGCATCAGCCTGGTGGAGAAATAGCACACAGAGACACCAAGTGTTCTGAGGCTAAATTTAAATCTACTTTATCCACAATTTCTGGGGATTTATATACTTTAGCTTACAACTCAAACTTTAATGATTTACACAAGTGAGAAGTTAATTCACAGAACACAGTCATTACAATTAGATCACAGCTTGCCATTGTTAAGCTCCTACTGACCCATATGCACTTTTTATTTTTAACTAAAAAACATATCTATATATCTATATATCTATATCTATTTCTATATCTATATCTATCTATCTATCTATCTATCTATCTATCTATCTATCTATTTTCTTTTTTTTTTTTTGGTATTGGGTATTGAACCCAGGGGCACTCACCACTGAGCCACATCCCCAGTCCTATTTTGTATTTTATTTAGAGACAGGGTCTCATTGAGTTGCTTAGGGCCTCTTTAAGTTGCTGAGGTTAGCTTTGAACTTTCAATCCTCCTGCTTCAGCCTCCCAAGTGCTGGGATTACAGGCGTGCGCCACCACACCCAGCAAGAAACATATTTTAAGCAATACTTTCTAGTTGTTTTTACTATTTTTACTATTTACTATGGGTAATATTAAACTAACCTTTACATGCTAACCTTTCCATGAGCCCAAGTGTTTGGCCTTGGACACATTTTCCATTTTTCCAAACTATTCATTTTCCTTCATCATAATATACACCTGTATAGGAAAGTGGAAGGTCAGCTGGAGGAGGTCCTTGTACTGTGGGAACAGCAGGAACAATAGGGAGTTTCTTTCTGAACTTTTTCTGAATCATTGATTAAGTGAGCTGCTTCAGGCCAATTAGGAGCGATAACTGCTTCCCTAGGGGTAAACAGTAGCTCTTGCTGGATTTTGTCATAAGATTCCTTATTACTTAAAGTCTTATTACATATGAAACTAGTTAAGGGGAAAACAGTCTTGTTTTTTTGTTCTAATTCATATAATGTTTAATTATCCTTGGAAATTTATAAATGTAGACACCCAAATACCATTGATAACAAAAAAACAGCACAAGAGCCAGAAGGAGCATGCCATGTCCACATTTCCCAGAAGATTAGATCGTGCAAGAATCTTCATTATTCCCAGTGGAATTATGTCAAGCACTGAGGGGAATAGCAGTGGGCGTGGCAATTTGGAAGAATAAGAGACCCAGAATAGCCAAAGCAATACTTAGCAAGAAGAGGTATCACAATACCAGACCTTCAACTATACTACAGAACAATAATAACAAAAAGTGCATGGTATTGGCAAAAATAGACAGTAGACCAATGGTACAGAGACAAACCCACATAAATACAGTTATCTCATACTAGACAAAGGAGTCAAAAACATAGAATGGAGAAAAGATAACCTATTCAACAAATGGTGCTGGGAAAACTGGAAATCCATATGCAGCAAAATGAAATTAAACTCCTACCTCTCACCCTGTACAAACTCAACTCAAAATGAATCAAGGACCTAGGAATTAGACCAGAGACCCTGCACCTAATAGAAGAAAAAGTAGGCATGAATCTACATCATGTTGGCGTAGGACCAGACTTCCTTAACAAGACTCCCAAAATGCAAGAAATAAAAGCAGGAATCAATAAATGGGATAGATTAAAACTAAAAAGCTTTTTCTCAGCAAAGGAAACAACCAACAATATGAAGAGAGAGCCTACAGATGGAGAAAATCTTTGCTACACACACTTCAGATAGAGCACTAATTTCCAGAATTTATGAAGAATTAAAAAAACTTTACATCAAGAATACAAAAAACCCATTCAATAAATGGGCTAAGGAACTGAGCAGACATTTCACAGAAGATCTACAAGCAATCAACAGATATATGAAAAAATGTTCAACATCTCTAATAATAGGAGAAATGCAAATCAAAACTACCCTAAGATTTCATCTCACTCCAACATGAATGACTGTTATCAAGAATACAAGCAAAAATAGGTGTTGTCAAGGATGTGGGGAAAAAGGTATACTCATACTTTGCTGGTGGAGTTGCAAATTGGTGTAGTTACCCTGGAAAGCAGAATTGAGATTCCTTAGAAAACTTGTAATGGAACCACCATTTGACTCAGCTACCCAACTCCTTGGCCCATACCCAAAGGACTTAAAATCAGCATTCTATAGTGATGTAGCCACATCAATGTTTATAGCAGCTCAATTCACAATAGCTAGATTGTAGAACCAACCTAGATGTCCTTTAATAGATAAATGGGTAAAGAAACTGTGGTATATATACAGAATAGAATATTATTCAGCCACAAAGAAGAATAAAATTATGGCATTTGCAGGTAAATGGATGGAGTTGGAGCATATCACACAAGTGAAATAAGCCAATCCCAAAAAACCAAAGGCTGAATAATTTCTCTGATAAGTGGGTGATGATACATAATGGCTGGGGGAAGAATGGAAGAAGGATGGATTGTGTAGAGGGAAATAAGGGGTGAGGAGGGAGCAGGGGAAGGAAAGATAATGGAATGAGACAAGCATCATTACCCCATGTATATGTATGATTACACAAACAGTGTGACTATGCTTTCTGTACAACCAGAGAAATGAAAGTTGAACCCCATTTGTGTATAATTAATAAAAAAAATCTATATGTGTATATGAATATATGCCCATAAGTGATCTTTAAATTTCCATTCCTCTCTTATCTATCTATATCTATCTATCTATCTATCTATCTATCTATCTATCTATCTATCATCTACCTATCATCTATCTATCTATCTATCTATCTATCTATCTATCTATCTAGATATCTATCTATCTATCTATCTATCTATCTATCTATCTATCTATCCCTCCATCCATCCTCTATCATGGGTTGTACAAAATTACACAATCTTAGAGTTTGTGCATGAAGATACTTCCATCATCAGAATAAGCAAGTCATTCTTTTTTTTTAAAGCTTTAACCTTTAGAGGTCTATTAAAAGAACAGCAGGAAATCCTTTAAGTGACACCCTTTAAGTTTTTGTTTTAGTTCAAAAAGCAGTTTAAGAGGAACAGGGGTGAGTCTGAATACAGTACTGGTTCAATGCTTTCCCATTGTACTTGGTCTTTCTCTGGAGCAGCACCCACCTATGGAGATAAGCATCAGCATGCTTTGATGCAAAGTTTCAGTGTGGATGTAGAAACTCCCCTTCCAGGAAGATGATAAAAGATCAAGATAGGCATTTAGTTTCCTTTTTCCCTGATTCATTCTTCTTGATAATATAATAGCTGAAATGTCACCCTTACAATTCAGAGGAGTCTGAATGTGACTGTGAGAATCTTAAGAGAAAGGTTCACTGGGATGAAAACACAAAGGTTGTTCTGTGCATGTGTGTGTGTGTGTGTGTGGGGGGGTGTGAATGGGCATGCATGGGGGTCTCATGCATTAAACATTTTAGAAAGCGTCAGCCCAGCTGGTGCCTAGACAGTGAATCATGTGATTTCTGAAACATCAAATAATCCTTCTCTGTTCATCTACTTTGTAATTGTGGCCTGCCAAATTTCCTTCTTGTATTTGCTTTAAAAATAAATACTGGGCCAGGGTGGTTTTAACTCTTTTCGTGTCTTTCAGTTGTTCCATTTGCATCCTTGGCCAAATGTCACCCTGAGCTGCTGAAACCTGCCTGTGTGGCATTATATTCAGTAACCTTTCATTTCACTTAGGTCAATGCTTGGTTTTTAAATGGTAGTAAATTTCAGGCACTACTGATTCCGTCTGGGCAGCTAGAGGTGAAAGGCTTTATCTCTTTGGAATCCTTGTGCAATAGTCGTCACTCGAAAAGCAATTTTGAATTCTTTATCCAAAGTTAAAAGATTAATGCCATTTCTGAGATGACATCAAGGGAACACATCTGCCTTATAAAACCAGTAGCTTTTTCATTGTCTTATCCATGCACTGGAGGCTTCTCTGGGCTGTTGCCTATGTTCTGTGGTCTTTCGGAAGTTTGGCAAGTGGAGGTAAATATGTCATTTAGTCTTGTCATGATTGCGATTTTTTTCAGATGACATTTGGATAGGGGAACATGGATCTTCCCATAGCAAAACAGCTCAGTTTTTGCAAGGCTTGTCTGTAGCTGAGATCTGCTGCTAGCACTTACCCTGAGTCCTTAATTCAATTCTAGAAAAAATGATGCATTGTAGAAGATCTGCCATCTTCTCTTCTTCAAAAATATGTCTCTAATATTAAAGATCCAGAGCAGCTTGAGGATATATGCCTTGGGGAAATCTGAAATTATAGGAATATTTCCAGAAAGAAGTTTATTTTCTTTAAAGAACTCTGTTTTGTGGCACTTTTTTGATCCTCTTTCCATTTCTAAACTATATACCAGTCTCCTAAGGAGAAGGGTGGGAAGGGGTTGGAGATGAGCAAGCTCTCAGCTGAAGAAAATCTTACATGGAAGCCAAGAACCCATGGAGAGCAGAAAGTAGAAATTAGAAATTATATGGTTGGTCTTTTAATGCCATACTCCTCATGCCTCTGCAAAACTTGGCAAAAATCGTGACTGAATCCATTAAAAAAGAATGAAGCATCTTTTCTGTGCCAGGGACTATGTTAAGTGATGATGTTTATAACATTTAAAAATTTATAAGACCATTATTCTATAGATGAATATATTGAGGATCAAAAAAATTAAGTGAATTGCCCCATATTACATAGCAGTTAGATGACAATGCTGAATTAGAAGCCTATTTCCTCTAACTACAAGTCAAGTTCTCATTTTGCATATACAATAAGATAGCATAGGCAGCTTCTTGGTCCTTACTTTCCTCTGCTTTCTCCTTTTTTTTTTTTTTTAAGTTGCAGATGGACATAATACCTTTGTTTTATTTATTTTTATGTGGTGCTGAGGATCAAACCCAGTGCCTCGTGCATGTTAGGCAAGCTCTCCATCACTGAGCTACAACCCCAGCCCTGCTTCCTCCATTTTAGTTTCTCCTCATCTTCCTTCACCTATTTCCCTCTTCAAGTTCCAGTTCAAATATTTAGATTTTTTTCAAATGTTGCTTCTTCTAGGGAATTTTGGATCTTGAAGACCAAGGAGACCCTCAGTTACCTGGTTTCAGGTCATTCTGGACTCTTCCTGCAGAGCATATATCAAAATTAGTAATCTTTTATGCAATTATTTTGTAATATGTCTTTTCCACATGAGACTACAGCTCACAAAAACAGAAACAACCTGTGCTCATCATCATCTCTCTCACCCTTAGCAGAGGCTACATACATGAAAGCAGCTCAAAACGTATTTGTTAAATGAAAAATGAATGAATGGCACTGTTTGAGTGGTATAACGAGTTGTGTTATACTTATGAGCCTGACATTTAAAGATCGTACCATGTGTGCATACTCAATGGGCTATTGGAACCTATCAGAATAATGGAGCCACAGGAGAACTGCTGGGGCCAATGACTTCTGATCACACCAGGAAGGGTGACATGTCCAGAGTGGAATCTGTGGGCCAGATGAAGAGACAGAAAGTAAGCAAACACTTTCCTTTTGACCTACCTGCCAGTCACTTTTCAAGAACTTCTGAAAAAGACTAGCCTTTCAACCTGTAGCTTTGATTTGAGGGGAAGAATCGATTCCTCTTTAAGTTTAGTCTGCTAATAAAAAGCAGAAAGCTCCAGTGGCAATTTCAGTCATATACTTTTTCTCCAAGTATTTTCTACTTTATTTCTTTGTTTTCAAGGGCCAGTTATGGCTTTCTACATTCCTAATCGAGCTTTATTTTTAGGCCAATTGTCTTCATGTCTTATAAACTTGAAGTGCTCTTTTTCATATCTGTGTACAGCTCAAGAAGAGGCTTCATTTTTTTCCCTTTAGGTTTTGCCACCTAGTGAAAGTCATGTGAAATAGCTTCAAATGCATTTTTATCAGGTCTCTCTCACTGTTTATCAACCCTCTGATTTTTGCAAGATCTTACCCCAAAATGATGTAATTTGATCCAAAGTGGTACCTGATTTATTTGATTTGTGAATTACAGTTTTATAGTGGAGATTAGTTAAGAATGTCAGTTTTTTAGAGCTTTCCACCTAAAACAGCTATTGAAGAGGTGTTTTTAATTCATTCTAGGAGATTGTGCTCATGGAATGTTCAGTGCTATAACAACACATAAAATATTTTTAACCAAGAAAATATCTGATTTTACCACACCAAAACTTATTTAAAAGAGAGTAGAAACAAACTCTTCTTTGAAAAATAGAGGAGATCCAAGATGACGGACTAGAGGGAGGCTGTGTTCCTCGTCACTCTGTGAATCAGGATTCAAACAGAGGAAAATCTGTTTCTCCGTGAGGCAGTCTTTATTCCTCATTGATCCCCTGCTGTTTCCCACATTTGTCTACCTTAATTACCTGCATTCTACCAGCATAATGACTACATTTGAGTGCAGATTGCTCACTGACCGCTGCCTCTCATGGGTCACTTGCCTGTTTGCGTGCTTCTAGCCTGCCCATCACCTGCCTTTCACCTACCCATTGCCCACCAACCGAGGTTCATCTGTTGATAATCCGCCAGTAGCCTACAGAGTCTGCAGATGGTCAGTGGATCACCAGCTGCCTGCTGTTGCCTGGAAGTTCACTGTCACAGTACCCAAAAGTTTGGTTACACGTGGCTGCCACCATTTTAGGGAAAAAAAGCCAGGAGCTGCAGGACTGCCTGTCTGACTGACAGCACACCACCTCCAGGGGCCCAGCCTGACTGACTGCACCCCACACAGACTCGGCGCCCACGCCCTGCACTGCATCTCCCCATTTACCAACAAGTTTGGAAGCCAGTGCAGCCATCTTGGATTATCCGCAAAGGGGAAACTGTCATTAGGTGGGGCACATCCCATCCTGAGATGCCCACTGGAGACTGGAAGCTCATTGTCAGGTACCTCTCATGCCTCAGGTTACTAAAGACTGCGAGGTTTGAATAGTATATGACTGTTATAGTGTAGATTTTTTTCTTCTTTGTGAAAATTTTTAAATTTTTATTTCTTTACTTTTCTTTCTCTCTACTTTTCTTTTGTTTACCTGTTTCCTCAAGGGCTTTTTCTCACTTTTCTCATGCTAACAACCAACTTCTTTTGACTACACTTTCACTCTTCCTATGATCTAGAACTTCTTCATACTCTTTTCTTACATGGTTAACAGTTACATCCTACACTCCTCCCCATCCTCTTTGTCCTCCATTAGAAACTGTACTCCTTATTGCAAATCTGTTTGTTATACTGTAGATAATAATTGAACTCATCCTCTCTGTTTATTATGACAATATTGTAACAAAAAGACTACTGCAGCAATAGTCTTCATAGGGGCTATTTGGTTTAGAGCTGCATATTTTCTGTACTAGGGGTTGCTAATATTGATTCCCCCCTTAAAGAAGAGGTTTCAGAAAACTATAGGTCACTAAGTCTATAGGGCAGAAACTATAATACCCTAGATTTGCATTGCTAGAGAGGAAGATACATGAACAACATGTAAAAACAAGGGAGAAAAGTGTTCCAAACAAACCAAGATTCTACACTAATAGAATCAAATGACACCATGGTAGAAGAAAGGCCAGAAAAGGAGTTCAGAAAATACATGATTAAAATGATCAAAGAAACAAATGATGAGTTAAGAGAGCAAGTGCAGTCAATGATTGACCATTCCAATAAGCAGCTGAAAGAGCAATTACAGGAAACACAAGATCACCTCAACAAAGAGATAGAGATTCTGAAAAAAAACCAACAGAAATCCTTGAAATTAAGGAAACAATAAACCAAATTAAACACTCAATGGAAAGCATCACCAATAGACTAGATCACTTAGAATACAGAACCTCAGAAAATGAAGACAAAATATTGAATCCTGAAAATAAAGTTGCCCAACAGAGAAGATGGTAAGAAATCATGAACAGAACCTACAAGAACTATGGGATATCATGAAAAGACCAAATTTAAGAATTTTTGGGATTGAGGAAGGCACAGAGATACAAACCAAAGGAATGAACAACCTATTCAATGAAATAATATCAAAAAATTTCCCAGACCTGAAGAATGAAATGGAAATTCAACTACAGGAGGCTTACAGAACACCAAATGCACAAAATTACAGCAGATCCACACCAAGACACATTATAATGAAAATGCCTAATATACAAAATAAAGATAGGATTTTAAAGGCCGTGAGAGAAAAGAAACAGATTACATATAGGGGGAAATCAATATGGATATCAGCTGATTTCTCAGCCCAGACCCTAAAAGCTAGAAAGGTCTGGAACAATATATTTCAAGCTCTGAAAGAACATGGCTGCCAACCAAGAATCCTATATCCAGCAAAGCTAACCTTCAGATTTGAAGATGAAATAAAATCCTTCCATGACAAACAAAAGTTAAAGGAATTTACACATAGAAAGCCTGCACTACAGAACATTCTCAGCAAGATATTCCATGAGGAAGAAACAAACAACAATGTAAGTCATCAAAGGGAGGAACTACCCTAAAAGAAAAGCCAATTAAAGGAGAAACCAAGTCAAGTTAAAAAACAAATCTAAGCCAAAATGAGTGGAAACACAAATCATATCTCAATAATAACCCTGACTGTTAATGGCCTAAACTCGTCAATCAAAAGACATAGACAGGCAGACTGGATTAAAAAGAAAGACCCAACAATATGTTGCCTTCAAGAGACTCATCTCATAGAAAAGGACATCCACAGACCAAAGGTGAAAGGATGGGAAAAACCTATCGCGCACACAGACTCAGTAAAAAAGCAGGGGTTTCCATCCTCATATCAGATAAAGTGGACTTCAAACCAAAGTTAGTCAGAAGGGATAAAGAAGGACATTTCATACTGCTTAAGGGAACCATAAATCAAGAAGACATAATGATCATAAATATTTATGCCCCAAACAATGACCCATCCATGTGCATCAAACAAATCCTTCTCAATTATAGGAATCAAATAGACCACAACACAATAATTCTGGGTGACTTTAATACACCACAGTCACCACTGGACAGATCTGCCAAACAAAAACTAAACAGAGAAATTATAGAACTCAATAACACAATGAATAACTTAGATCTAACAGACATATATAGAATATTCCATCCATCAATGAGTGAATACACTTTCTTCTCAGCAGCACATGGCTCCTTCTCTAAAATAGACCATATGTTATGCCACAATGCAGCCCTTAGTAAATGCAAAAAAGTAGAGATACCACCTTGTATTCTATTGCATCATAATGGACTGAAATTAGAAATCAATGACAAAATGAAAAACAGAAACTACTCCAACACCTGGAGACTAAATAATATGCTATTGAATGAAGCATAGATAACAGAAAACATCAGAGAGGAGTTAAAAAAATTCTTAGAGGTAAATGAGAATGATTATACAACATATCAAAATCTCTGGGACACTATGAAAGCAGTACTAAGAGGAAAATTCATTGCATTGAGTGCATTCAAGAAAAGACTAAAAAATCAATGACCTGACCTTACATCTCAAAGCCGTAGAAAAAGAAGAACAGAATGACACCAAAAGTAGTAGAAGAGAGGAAGTAATTAAAAAAAGAACTGAAATCAATGAAATTGACAAAGGAAACAATTCAAAAAATTGACAAAACAAAAAGTTGGTTCTTTGAAAAAGTAAACAAGATAGATAAACCCTTAGCCACACTAACAAAGAGAAGGAGAGAGAAAACTCAAATAACTAAAATTCTTGATGAAAAAGGAAATATCACAACAGACACCAGTGAAATACAAAACATAATTAGAAGTTACTTTGGAAACCTATACGCCAATAAAATAGAAAATCTTGAAGACATCGACAAATTTCTAGAGACATATGATCCTCCCAAACTGAACCAGGAGGAAATACACAATTTAAACAGATCCATTTCAAGCAATGAAATAGAAGAAGCCATCAAAAGCCTACCAACCAAGAAAAACCCGGGGCCAGATGGATTCTCAGTGGAGTTCTACAAGATCTTCAAAGAAGAACTTATACCAATACTCCTGAAAGTATTTCATGAAATAGAAAAGGAGGGAACCCTTCCAAATTCATTCTATGAAGCTAGTATCATTCTGATACCAAAACCAGACAAAGACACATCTACAAAAGAAAACTTCAAGTCAATATCCCTGATGAATATAGATGCTAAAATCCTTAACAAAATTCTGGCAAATCTCTTACAAAAACATATTAAGAAGATAGTGCACCCTGATCAAGTGGGGTTTATCCCAGGGATGCAAGGTTGGTTCAACATCCAGAAATCAATAAATGTAATTCATCACATCAATAGACTTAAGGTTAAGAATCATATGATTATTTCGATAGATGCTGCTAAAGCATTTGACAAAATACAACACCTCTTCATGCTCAAAACACTAGAAAAAATAGGGATGGTAAGAACATACCTTAACATTGTAAAGGCTGTTTATGCTAAGCCCACTGTCAACATCATTCTGAATGGAGAAAAACTGAAAGCATTCCCTTTAAAAACTGGAACAAGACAGGGATGCCCACTGTCACCACTTCTATTCAACATTGTGCTGGAAATGCTAGCCAGAGCAATTAGACAGACCACAGAAATTAAAGGTATATGAATAGGAAAAGAAGAACTCAAGCTGTCACTATTTGCTGATGACATGATCCTATATTTAGAGGATCCAAAAAACTCCACCAGGAAACTTTTAGACCTACTTAATGAATTCAGCACAATAGCAGGATATAAAATAAACACACATAAATCAAATGCATTTATCTACATAAGCGATGAATCATCTGAAAGTGAATTGAGGAAAACAACTCCGTTCAAAATAGCCTCACATAAAATAAAATATTTGGGAATCAATCTAACAAAGGAGGTGAAAAACCTCTACAATGAAAACTACAGAACATTAAAGAAAGAAATTGAGGAAGACCTTAGAAGATGGAAAGATCTTCCATGTTCTTGGATAGGCAGAATTAATATAATCAAAACAGCCATGCTTCCAAAGGTGTTATAAAAACTTAATGCAATTCCAATAAAAATTCCAATGACATTCCTCATAGAAATAGAAAAAGCAATCATGAAATTCATATGGAAGAACAAAAGACCCAGAATAGCCAAAGCAATCCTGGGCAGGAAGAATGATGCAGGAGGTATCACAATACCAGACCTTAAACTCTACTATAGAGCAATAGTTACAAAAACAGCATGGTATTGGCACCAAAATAGACAGATAGACCAATGGTACAGAATAGAAGACACAGAGACAAACCCACATAAGTACAGTTATCTCATACTAGACAAAGGTGCCAAAAACATACAATGGAGAAAAGATAGCCCCTTCAACAAATGGTGCTGGCAAAACTGCAAATCCATATGCAATAAAATTAAATCCCTATCTCTCACCCTGTACAAAACTCAAAATGGATCAAGGATCTAGGAATTAGACCTGAGACTCTTCGCCAAACAGAAGAAACAGTAGGCCCGAATCTTCTTCATATTGGTTTAGGACCAGACTTTCTCAACATGACCACTAGAGCGCAAGAAATAAAAGGAAGAATCAACAAATGGGACAAATTCAAACTAAAAAGCTTTTTCTCAGCAAAAGAAACAATCAAGAATGTGAAAAGAGAGCCTACAGAGTGGGAAAAAATCTTTTCCACACACACTTCAGACAGAGCACTGATCTTCAAAATTTATAAAGAACTTACAAAACTTTACATCAAAAATGCAAAGAACCCAATCAATAAATTGGTTAAGGAACTGGGCAGACACTTCACAGAAGATGATATACAGGTGATCAACAAATATATGAAAAAGTGCTCATCATCTCTAGTAATTAGAGAAATGCAAATTAAAACCACCCTAAGTTGTCATCTAACTCCAATTAGAATGGCTATTATCAGGAATACAAGCAATAATAAGTGTTGGCTTGCATGTGGGGAAAAAGGCACACTCGTACATTGTTGTTAGAGTTGCAAATTGGTGCAACCACTCTGGAAAGCAGTATGGAGATTCCTCAAAAAACTTGGAATGGATCCACTATTTGACCCAGCTATCCCACTCCTTGGTCTATACCCAAAGGACTTAAAATCAGCATACTACAGTGATGCAGCCACATCAATGTTTATAGCAGCTCAATTCACAATAGCTAGATTTTGGAACCAACCTAGATGACCTTCAATTGAAGAATGGATAAAGAAACTGTGATATATATACACAATGGAATATTACTCAGCCATAAAGAAGAATAAAACTATGGCATTTGCTGGTAAATGGGTAGAGTTGGAGAATATCATGCTAAGTGAAATAAGCCAAGCCCAAAAAACCAAAGGCCAAATGTTTTCACTAATCAGTGGATGCTGGTACATAATGGGAGGTGGTGTGGTTATGGGGGGGATAAGAAAAGAATGTATGAAGTGTGGATGGTGTAGAGGAAAATGGGACTGGAGGGGGTGGGGGAAGGAAAGATAGTAGACTGAGACAGTATTACCCTATGTATATGTAAGATTATATGAATCATGTGAATCTACATTGTGAAAGAAAAGATATATTCCCTGCTGTATAATTATATCAACATGGGTTCTACTGTCATGTGTAATTAAAAAGAATCAATAAAAAAAGGAAAAAAGAAAAAAAGATGTGAATAGGGCAAGGATGGGGAGGGAATGAAGAGCTTCCATCCTCTCTCCAGGTACACCACCCTCCAGGAACCTCCAGGTGTTCTGCTACCTGGAAGCTCTCTGAACCCTGTCCTTGTAGGTTTCTATGAATGCAGCTTCATTTTTTTTAAAGTACTGAACCCAGAAGCCCTTTACCATTGAAATATATCACCAGCCTTTTTTAGTTTTCATTATGAGGCAAGGTCTCTTTAAATTACACGGGTTGGCAAGAACCTGTGGTCCTCCTGCCACAGTCTCTCAGGTAGTTGAGATAATATGCATGAGTTACCATGCTTGGATTATGCAGGATTTTTTACATAGGCATGATTGATCATATCACTGGCCAATAATGACCAACAACCTTCAATCTCTCTTCCCTACCCACTTCCTGGAGGTTGGGAACTGGAACTGAAAATTCCCAATGCTCTTATCCAATCTTGGCGTCCTTCCTGTGACCAACCCTCATTCTCAAGTTATCTGGGGTCTGCCAGTCATCTCAGCATACAAAAGACACTTATTGCTTTGAAGATTCCAAGGATTATAGGAGTTATGCACCAGGAAACAGGAAGACCAAATATACATTCCACAATATCACAAAAAAGAAATGCTATTATGTACGCACCCTAGAAGATACATTCCTAAAAAAAAAAAAAAAGGAAAAGAAAAATAGAATATTATGGTTCTAAATAAGTAAGATTGACATACTCTAACAGGTATTGGGACACAAATGTCTGCCAAACACAAGAGCTAAAAAATCAATTAAAAAATTAAAAAGATCAATTAAATTAAAAAGCTAAAAATCAATAATCCTACTCATTCAAAAAATTTGAAAAACATTTATATCATCTTGCTTTTACAGCGTTATATTTTATTTTTAAATTTATAACTTTAGCTGGGCACGGTGGCAGATACCCGTAATCCTAGTGACTTGGGAGACTGAGGTAGAAGGATCACAAGTTCAAAGCCAGCCCCAGCAATTTATCAAGGCCCTAAGCAACTTAGCAAGATGCTGTCTGAAAATAAAAATAAAAAGGACTGGGGAGAGGCTTAGTGGTTAAGTGCCCCTGAGTTCAATCCCTGGTATCAAAAAAAAAAAAAAAATTATAGCTTTAGACAAATACAGAAAAATTCCATATCCATGAGCCCAATCAGGTCATGGAAGAGTTCCCTTGTCCCTGCTGCATTCCTTCCTTCATATTAAAACCCTATCACTATCTTTGTTTTTGTCTCTGATATCTTGCCCTTTCCAGAGTCTCAAATAAATAGAACCATACAGTATATAACCTTTTGAGGTTAGCCTTTAAGATTCATTCATATTATTTTATAATTATGTACAAATAGTTCATTCCTTTTGTACTGCTCTTTCACTGTATGGATCTTCCACATTTTGTTTATTTGCTCATCCACTGGACATTTAAGTAATTTCCAGTTTTAGGTGATAATAAAAGATGCTAGAAACATCTCCGTCAAATTGTGTGTGTGTGTGTGTGTGTGTGTGTGTGTGTGTTTTCAATTCTCTTGTGTATAAAATAGTGGTGGAACTGCTGATTTTGAGTCAAATGTAAATGTATATTTAGCTTTATGAAAATCTGCTAAACTATTCTGCAGAGTGGCTGTACCATTGTGCATTTCCACTACCAATGCATAAGAGTATCAGTGGCTAAAAAAAATAAAAAATTCTGTTAGTATTGCAGTGTATCCTAATGTAAGTTTCAGATTGCATTTCCCTAAAGACTTTCCATTTACTTTTTCTTTTCAGTCATTAGCACATCTTCCTTGGTAAAATATCTGCTCAAATCTTTCCCCCATTTTTTGTTTTCTTTTTGAGTTTGAAGTATTCTTTATATATTCCCCTAGCAAGTAATATGTCAGGATGTGATACAAGTATTTTCTCCTAGTCTTTAGCTTGTATTTTCATTCTTTAAGTAATGTTTTTCACTGAACAGAAGTTTTCTTTCTTTCTTTTTTTCCCCCCTAGGGATTGAACCCAGGAGTGCTTAACCACCGAGCCACATCCCCAGCCTTATTTATTTATTTATTTATTTATTATTTTGAGACAGGGTCTTACTGAGTTGCTTAGGTCCTTGCTAAGTTGCTGAGGCTGGCTTTGAACTTGAGATCCTTCTATCTCAGCCTCTGGAGCCGCTGGGATTACAGGTGTGTACCACCAGGCTCTGCTAGTTTTTAGTTTTGATGAAGACTGATTTATCCTTTTTTTTCTTATGCTTTTTGTGCTGTATCTAAGAACTCTTTGCTTAACCCAAGGTCATTAAAATTTTTCACATCTTTTCTTCAAAGCTTTTGGATCTACAATGCAATTTGAGTTAATTATTTATTGTAATATTATTCATTCTCCATTCATTTTTCTTTGTCAAGACCAGCTGATAGAATTCACAAGAGAAAGCATTTGGGTCTGGAGTTTTCTTTGTTGGCAGGATTTTAATTACAAATTCAATTTTTTCAGTGTATTGCAATATCCAGGCTGCTTATTTCTTCTTGAGTAGGTTTTGGGTCATTTGAAGTTTTTGAAAGGAATTGCTCTCATTCCCATTGTTGAATTCATAGCTATGAAGTGTTCTTTTAGGATTCCTTTATTATCCTTTTGATGTTTTAAAGATTTGTGATGCATTCTTTCATTCTTGATATTAATAATTGTACTTATTTATTTATAAAATAAATAAATTTATTCATTTACAATTGTTTTGTTAGACTAGAGACTTATCAACTTTATTGACTCGGTAAAAATAGAAACAATTTTTGGTTTCATTTTTAAACTTTTATTGATTTATGATATTATAATCATTTATTCTACTTGATTGGAGTTTAGTTTGCTCTTATTTTCTAATTTTTAAGTGGAATTGTACCTTAATGACTTGAAATACTTATTCTTTTCTAATATTAGCCTTAAAGATCATAAAATTTCCCTCTTAGCATG
Organism: Glaucomys volans; assembly: GCA_020662805.1. Taxonomy (NCBI): domain Eukaryota; kingdom Metazoa; phylum Chordata; class Mammalia; order Rodentia; family Sciuridae; genus Glaucomys; species Glaucomys volans. The sequence continues at coordinate 1,314,297 of JAJEJO010050467.1, forward strand.
ACTTTAGTTGCATCCAACCCATTTTGAAGTGTTGTATTTTCATTTTCATTTGGTGAAAAATATCTTCTAATTTCCATTAGACTTTTATTGACTGACAAATTATTTAGAAGTATTTTGTTTAATTTCCAAATATTTGGAGATTTGTCTAGTTATTTGTGTTGTTGATTTCTAGTTTGATTCCGTTATGGTCAGAGAACATATTTTGTATGATTTCAATTCTTTTATATTTGTTAAAGTTCATTAGACAAGATGCAATATGGTCTCTTTGCTTATGTTCCATGTGCACCTGAAAACAGTATGTATTCTGGTGCTGTGGGGCGAAGTGTTCAGTGAATGCCAATTAGGTCCACTTGGTTGTGGTGTGGTTCAGTTCCTCTATATTTTTCTCATTTTCTGTCTATTAATTCTATTGATTATTGAGATAAAAGTGTTGGAAGATTCTTAATATAAATGTGGATTTTTCTGTTTCTTTTGGTTCCATTAGTTTTTGTTTTGTGTACTTTTCTAGGATTGCATTCAGGAGCCCACAAATATAAAATTGTTCCCTTTCTGGTAAGTTATGTGATGTCCCTGACTACCCTTGATAGTTCTGCATGCTGTAGAATAATTTTTTGTTCAATATCAATGTAGTCCTCCCAGCTCTCTCTTGACTAGTGTTTCCATGTAGATCTTTTCCCATCTTTTAGTTTTACCCTATACATTTCTTGTTTTATCTACTCTGATAATTTTTGTGGATTTATTGCTAAATTGCCATTTTCTTTCAATGTAATTGTTGATATGTTGGATTTAGGCCTTCTGATTTTTATTTTTGTTACCTTTTATCCCCTCTATTTAAATTTTCTTTCTTGACTTCTGTCGAATTATTTGAATTTTTATTTTTGGTTTTCTATTTGAATTTATCTATTGATGTTTGACTAAACTTGTTTATATTTTTTATAGTGCTTGCTCAAGAGATTACAATTGACAGGCCTAACTTTTCACAGTCTATTTAAAATTAATATTTTACTGCTTCAAGTCAAATATAGAAACTGTAAAAGCACAGCAATCCCTTTAATGTCTCTTCTTTTGTTGTTGATGACCTATTTATTATTGCTATATAATTTTAAACCTCTCCAGGAAGTTATCATTTTTGCTTCCAGCAGTCATATTAGTTTAAAGAACACAAGAGAAGTATAGTTCTTTAAATTTGCCTAGATATTTACCATTTATGTTACTCTCTCTTTGTTTCTGATATTCCAAGTTTCCTTCTGTTAACATTTCTTTACTGTTTGAACCATTTTCAGTGATATTTTAGAGCAGATGTGTTGATTATGAGTTTTATTAGTTTTCTTTGCCTGAGCATGTCTCCCCCCATTTCCTTCATTTATGAAGGCTATTTTCTTTGACTATTAGACTCTTTGTTGGCAGTCCTTTTAGTTCAGTATTTAAAAAATGTTCCATTGTACTTTGTTTTCCATGATTTCTGATGAGAAATCTTCAGTCATTTGCTACTTTGTTCTCCTATATTTAATGGGTTGTATAACTGTTATTATAGTTCTTTTTTTTTTGCTTGAAAAAATGGTTTTCAACAATCTGATTATGATGTGTCTAAGAGAATTTTTCTTTGAGTTTATCCTGTTGGTGTTCACCAACTTTGTATATGTAAATTTATATCTTTCATCAAATCTGGGAAAATTTTAGCCATTATTCAAATGTCTTTTCTCTATATTTTCTCCTTTTGATACTCCATTACTCTGAATGTTGAAATATTGAGGTTGTTTCACAAATCTCTGAAGTTCTGTTCATTTTTCTCCAATCTCTCTTTTGTCTCCGTTGTTCAGATCGGCTAATTTCTATGGGTCTGTGATAACGTTGCTTCACTCTTTACTCTGTCATCCTGTTTTGCCATTGGGCCCATCTCATTAATATTTTATTTTAGCTAAAGCATTCTTTTAGTTCTAAAATTCCCATTTCTTTCTATAATTTTTATAGTTTTATAGTTTTTATTTGGTAAGCAAGTCTTATCTTTTCATTCACTTCAAGAGGGTTTGCCCTTCCTTCATGGGTATGCTTCTAATAGTTGCTTTAAAGTTCTTGTTTGAGCTGGGAATGGTGGCATGTTTCTTTAATGCCAACCACTTGGGAAGCTAAGGCAGGACTGTAACTTTGAGGCCAGCCTCAGCATTTATAGAGACTGTCAGCATTTATCAAGACCCTCTACGACTTAGTGAGACTCTGTCTCATAATTTAAAAAAAGAAAAAGAAAAAGAAAAAGGAGTAGCTCAGGGTTAAAGTGCCCCTGGATTCAATCCTCAGTATCAAAAAGTAAAAAAAAAAAAAAAGTTTTTGTTTTATTAATCACAACATTTAGTCATAAACAGATTGGTGTCAATGAATTATCTCTTGTCTTAGAGAATTGTTGGGATTTTCCTGGTTATTTTGTCTAATGTTTGGTTGTGTCCTGTTAATTCCTCTGGAGAAAGGCAGCAGTCAATCTGGTTCAGTGTAGACCATGAGTCCCAATTTACCTTCTGTGGGCTATTATTCAGACATCACTGAGTCTACAAGCCTTGATGGAACTATTCCTGTGTAAATAAAGATTCTCTTATTTCTGTGTTCTGTTCCTGGACAGTTGATTGTGGTTTTCAGATGTCTTGGTCTATGTCTGCTTTTGTGACTCAGAATTTTGTGAGGCTATTTCCTCACACCTTCATGGCTTTTGGGTGTGCTTCTGTACTTCTAGGTCTTGATCTTACGCTATCACAGTCTATTCATGTCCTTCAGGCCCCAAATTAGGCTACATTAGAGGACATTGCCTGCTTTGCTTTCTTTCTTAATTGACTGACTCAAAATCTTTTATGCCTCATGCCAGGCATTGTTTTAGAAATTGGTGGATACCAAAATCAATGGCACATAGATCATCACTTTAGGAAACTCATCCTTTAGCAGAAGATATAAATGCCCTTGCTCTCAGGGCAAAAGAGAGGCTATGGGAATTTAGGAAAGGCTGGGTTACTTCTTACTGAGGAGATTAGAGAAGACTTAACAAAGGATTTAGTAGAACTGGCCTGAGAGAAGAGCCAAATTTAATCATGTAGAGGGAGGAAAATAATCTTTTTTTGAGGAAAGTGTATGAAGGAAAAGTCAAAGTCAAGGAACTAGAAAAAGCACAAGTTGGGAACATTGGGAGAACCTCATTTACTGAAAGTAGGGGATTCACAGAGAGTAGTTTTTGCCTTCTCATGGGGCACAAGTGTGCCACAGATATCCATGATCTGTTGTTCAGGTAACATCTTTATGTCCTTCCATCTCTTCCTCAGTACCTGGCCCTTTCTGAGTCAGGTTAATGGTAACAATTAAAAAATCAACATGATACTGAATGTCAAGTACATATAAGAGTTCAATATTCTTTAAGAGAATATTTCTCCAGGTGCCGGTGGTAGGGAAGCACTCTCAGGCAAAGGACCTCCACCCTCTCAAAAGCATGGCTCTCATAACTGAGAGGGCACTACTTCTAGAAAGACCTAAAGCTAGCTCTCTGCTCTTCAGATGTGGCAGATTCTCCCTTACATTGACTTTAGATTGAATTCTCAGTGAGAACCAAGGACTGATGGTGGTAGTGGGGTCTCATCAGCCATCTCTGAAGGCAGGTTGAAAGAAGGGTTTCTAAAACATTCCAAGCAACTACAAAGATTTTTGAAATAAGCAAACTGACTCCTAAGATGACAACACTCATTTGCATATAAATTTTCTGGTCTATTTTTATTTTAAAGCCTCATTGTCTCATAGTTATCCTGCATATAGCTCAGAGCTGCCTGCTTCAGTTTTTTTTTTAAAGTCAGTTTAAGAAGGCTAATTGTCTCAATTCCTCTTACAACCTGCTATTTATTCCAAAGTGCATTTACAATAATGCATTAAATGGTACCCTAGTGACCTGAAAGAGTTAATGCACCTCCCCTTTTGACGAACTCTTTTTACCTTAGAGTCACTTAGGCACTTAGGGAATTTTATTCAGTGAATACAAAATAATCATGTTTGACCCAGGTGCAGAAAACACAGGCTTTTAAAACATGTTAAGACAGGGTTGTCTACTGACCTGTGGCAAATATCAGAGAGTCAAAGAATAACTGTCTACTCTATCACAGCTGTATCTTCCACTGTGGGGAAAAATCAAGTCATAACCAAGACTGGAGATTAGCAAACCAAATCTGAGCAAGTAACCAGTGTCAGGGTGTATGTAAACGCAAAACATGCAACAAACTTCAAAAACTGCAAACCAGATCATTCTGCTTTCCTGTTTAAAACCCTTCAATGATTCAGATGAGTCTTAAATTTTTAGCATGACATAAAAATCCTTCATGGACTGGTTGCAAACTCACCCTCTGATCTTGTTTCTTGCAGACACACTTGTAGTAATTGCTAGGGCTTCCAAAACAAAAGATCACAGGAGGGGGTGGCTAAAACAACAGAGGATTATATTCTCTGGAGGTTGTAAGTCTGAGGTCAAGGTGTCAGCAGGGTTGGTCTCTTCTGAGGACTCTTTCCTTGGCTATCTTCTCTGTCTTTACATGGCTTTCCTTACCCATTTGTGTCCACATTTCCTCTTATGACTAGTCATATTGGATGAGGGTGCACCCTAATGATCACATTTTAACATAATTATTTCTTTAAAGACCCTATCAAATGCAGAGCCAGGGCCAGAGAGGTGATCTGTCAAGGGTCCATTCTAGGCCTTCTTTACACATGACTTTTCTTGACTACTCATTTTGCTAATTCTAGGTTACCTCTAATGACACAGTCTCTTCCCCAGCAAACTTTCAAGAAGACCTTCAATCCCCATTCACACATACCAGAAGACAGCACATTCCCATGTGAGGGAAGGATAGGTGCTGGCCTATCTCCTAGGGCTAAAGAGGACCCAAGAGAAGAAAGTACTGGACCCAGGAGGGGAGAGTAGGGTGGGCAGAGGAGAGGAAGCTAGGCTTAAAGAAGTTAGTCTCCACTTGAGAGCAGAAGGCTGTGTTGCTGGACTGGAATGGCTCCATCCCTGAGAGTGTGGGCCTCAAGGATGGGGAGTGACTTTCTCAGGAAAGTGCTGAGGATGGCAGAGGAGGCCATGTGCTGAAACCAGTCTTCCATTGATGCTCTCTCAGGCAGGGAGAGAGACATGGCCATTTCAGAAAGAAGCCCAGGAAGAGAGGCAGACCCCAGCTGAATGGGCTCCAGGGAAGTGAAGCATGCCTCCACCCAAGTCCCCTCTGAATCATACTGAATGCTATGGAAAAGGTCCCTGGATCACCCCCTCCCCAACTCTGAAGGTAGGAAGAGAGCCTGGGCATGCTAGAATAAAAAACTTTGCTTACTAGCAAGGTGCACACTTGCACTCACTCATGTAGTCTTTGGAAAACAGTCCCAGTAAAGTCTGGGACCTGTAGAGAAACTCAGAGCAAGCAGGGCCTCACCCTTCTTCTCCCTGGACTCCTTGGGAATAAGTCAAGACCTTAGCTCTCCTGATCCTGCCCTCTGCACCCATACTTTGCCCAACTGACCATCCAAGATGTTTCCTGTACTCATATCCTCATCCTGAAGCAAGATTGAAGTAGTCCCCACACTTCTAGAAGATTTTCCTGCATGCTTCTAGGTTCCAGAGAGAGGAATCTCATGTTTTCCTTTCTCAGACTCCAAGGTAAATCTACATAGCATTTTCTCCAAGAACCCTAACACAGAACATCAGGGGCCACTTTAGCATCCCCAACAGAAGGTGCTTCCCAGGGACAGTGTCCTATCCCCGGAGAAGCTGGTGCAGCATTTCAGAAGCAACTCTTTAGGGCAGGCTCTCATTTTTCAGTGAGAGATGCAAGTTTCCACAGCTGGAAGCAGGTAATGGAGGTTGTGTCTTTTGCCTCTTTGACCACCTTCTCCTCTGCAGGTGATGAGTTTGATCTTCAACTTTTCTTGGGGCAGAAGACACTATGAAAAAGAAGGAAGCTAGAAAAAGCAACAAAGCAGTTGGTTAAGCAAGAAGAATTGAAAAGACTTAAAAAAGCTCAGATCATCCAGAGGCAACTGGATTGCTGCAGAGGGCTTCTGAAATCTGAACTGCAGAAAGTGTTGAGAAGAGAAGCAGCTACCACATCCCAGCAGATCTGGAGCAGGAGGTGTGTCTGTGGTCTGAGAACAGTGCTGACCTAACCACTGGGGAAAACAATGAGATGTTGTCACATGTTGGGGATCTGTCAACATGGACATAGGGTTTAAAATCCATAGCAACTGCCTTTTTTTTCTTTGAAAAATCAAACTGGTGAGACAATTTGAAATTCCTAAGGGCACTGATCTGCCCATGGGCGTTATAACTGGGTATCTGGTCTGTCCAGACTCACTTCCAGCTAGTGTGAATGTTCTTTGCAATTCAGCAGCCAGGATAAATTCAGGAGAAATACTTGGTTGTGCAAGCAATGCTGGTAGTGATTCAAAGCCCAGAGTTAAAGTCTTTATTTCTCTCTTTACTACCTGTATGACCTTAGACCAGTCATGTTAAATCTTTATAACCTTTCATTGTCTCATAAAAATGGGGATAATAGTGTTTTTCTACCTTACAGAGCTGGTGAAGGATTAAAAAAGAATTTATATATGATGCTTAAGTCAGCTCTGCAGATGGCCCCAGCTTGCTCTCACTTTTGCTTTTACACCTGTAGGTTCTTTCCATACCCTTTTCCTGGTCAGCTCCTGCTAGGTTTCAGCATCACCTATGTCACTGCAAGATTGTGATCTGGGAGCTTACACTGTGTCTTACTCACTCCTGCACCAATCAAAAGTATGCTCACCAAAATATCAATTTTAGGAAGTGAAACAGATACTATTGCCCCTTCTTCTGGCTTATCCCCCTTCCACATTTCTCCTTTTTACTGATACTTTGTCAATCCAGGGTCAGTCCAGGCCAGGCTTTTGAGTCCGTGTCTGGCTTGAGTTGAAGCTGGGTGATCAACACATGAGGTTGGATGCCATGGTGAGGTAGGTCCACGTGGCCAGGAATCTAATCTGACCAATACGGCAGCAGCTGACCATATGTGGTCATGTCAGCTTAATGACACAATTAAATAGTGTTAGTTGGCAAAAGAATTTCTACTTTGATCCATTCCCGAGGCTACAGAAATATTCAGGGAGAACTGTTGCTCTAAGTTTCCTTCTGTACATTCTGTTCTTTTTCAGAGGGTTATGGTTTCCTTTTATAGTTACCAAATATTATTTTCTTTTTTTCTTACAAATACTTGATTTTATGGAAAAGTTTCATACTAATCATTTCTTTCTTAGCATGGGCTGATCATATTACCTTGCTCTGTGGTACAGAATGGAATAACCTCTTAGGCTTGGGTTATGAAATGTGACTCTACTCCTTCCAGCTGAGTGAGCCTGGGAGATGTTCTGTTCCTTTTGAGTCGCTGTTTCCTCTGCTTTAAATGAGGTCAATAATGTCTACTTGGTATTGTTGTTTTTATGTGGAAAAGTGTCCAGCACTTGCCACAGTATGTACATATTGAAGTTAGTTTTCTTTAATTATTTTTCTTCTGTGAAAGAAATTTAATTATTGGCAAGTCACAGGAGGAAGCTCTTTTTAGGGTGTGGGGTGCCCTGTGGGAGAGAGAGCACCCTTTTGTAGGAGTCCTGAAAAATATTCCCAGACTTAAACTTCTCTTTTGCTTAAGGTCAATTTGAGCCTGGAAAGAAACACAAAAAGTGAAGCATTGTTCGGGCTCCTTGGGTTTTCCTTCCACAGCTGGTATGTTTATGATCTAATTCCTTTTACAATAGCATGAGGCCCTTTATCATGAACAGAAGCTTCACGCTGAGAGGAGAAAGTTACTTCTGGAAGTGCCGAGAAAAGACTTAGAGTGGCAGTTCATTATTTCTGGTAGCTACTGTGAAAATAAAAGGCGGATCCAGCCCATGAACAGATTGGATTTGCTGGGTGTGGCTCTGCATCTCTGGCCTGTGAGAAATCCATCAACTGCACAGCCAGGTTAGGGCATCAGCTGACTGCCCATTCTTGGGAACCCTTGCCGAGAACAAGACAAGGCGATGATTCATATCAATGTTGAGTGAAGAACTTGGTACTGAGGGACAAATTTACTTACTTACCTATCTATTTTACTCTGGTGGTGCTGGGGATCAAACCCAGGCCTAACACACATTGAGCAAGTGGTCTACCACCGAGTTATATCTGGGGCCCTACTTTTTATATTGTGCTTTTAATTGATGCTTATAGTTACCAATAACTAGAAAAAAACTGTAGATGAAAGATAGTTGGAATAGAGCCCCCTAATTCCAGCATGAAGAAGCTGATTTCAGGACATTAGCATTTAAAAGAAAGCTTTGCATTTTAGGCGAATTTTCTATTGTATAAGAACAAAATTATGAATATTCCCCTTGTATAAGAACAAACCTGTGTGTATAAGAACAGACTATTTCTGTTGCTGTGACAAAATACCTGAGAAAAGCAACTTAAGGGGGAGGAAAGGTTTGGGGTTGGTGGTTCAGCCTAGCAGGTGCCTAGCACATATGAGGCACTGAGTTTGATCCTGAGCAAGACATAAAAATAAATACACAAAATAAAGGTATTGTGTCGACCTACAACTAAAAATATTTTAAAAATAAAGAAGGAAAGGTTTATTTTGGCTTAAAGTCTCTGTCATGAGGCAGAGCATCATGGTGGAAAGGTAAAGCAGAGTTGCTTTCTTCATGGTAGCCAGGAGGGTTGGAAGGGAGAGAGAGAGAGAGAGAGAGAGAGAGAGAGAGAGAGAGAGAGAAACGCAGAAGGGTCCAGGGATATGATATACCCTTTTTGGATACACCACTGTTGACCTTCTTTCTTTAATTATGCCCCTCCCCACCTCCTAAAGATTTCATGACCTCTCAATAATGCCATTAAATTATGAATACATCAATGAATTAATCCACTGATGAGGTCAGAGCCCTCATGATCCATTCGCTTCTAAAAAGACCCACATCTGAACATTACTGCATCGGAGAACCAAACCTTCAGAAACACATGAGCCTTTTGGGGGACATTCCATATTCACACTGTAATAAGCTTATTTTTAAAGAAACAACCTTGGTTGATAGTCATCATTGACAAGAAGAAGGTGATACCCTGAAGTTATAAGACAGATGATGAAAATGAGAAGCTCTTCATATAAAGAAACAAGAGCCTTCACAAACTTTCTTCCCAAACTGAGCTTAATGTAACTGGTTCTACCAGATAATTATTTTAATTGTGCTTTTCGAAGACGTATTTTAAATTTGAAAAGCACGTATTTTAAATTTGAAAAGCACATGTGAAAGTATTACAATTAAGATTTATGTGCTGCTGTTTTATTTGTTTTCTTGCTTTAGAGCAATTTATTTCATAATTCAAAACATGGTAGATTCAAGCTTTCAGAGACTGATAGCAGCCCTAATAAGTGAGATAGAATTACTTCTTGAAGGGTTGAAAGTGTTAATCCAATAATGAGATGATAGTTTGATAGATTGGATTGCACATTATTTAGTGTGTCACTTCTTGTATTTACTAACATATATGGTCCTTTCTCCAGCCCCTGTGGATGAAGAAAAAAACATACAACTCTGTCCTCATGAAACTTACATTCTTGAAATAATCTCCAGATCTGCAAGAGCTTCTTTTGAAGCATTTAGGAAGATTTGCCATAAACCGTAAAGGATAATTCAATTTCTCTGGTTTTCAGAATACATTCAAAAGTGATTTCCATCTACTTAATGAATTCCAGACAGTCCATTAGCTAGGGTCTGGGAAGCCCCAAACTTGAGATCACTGTTCTGGTGAAGTGCCATAAGCTTTTCTACCTTCAAATCTCTTATTTCAAATAAAACTTATCTAAAAACTTCTATGGTTATATCGTCTAAGAAACTAAAACTCTTTTTTCTTCTTTTCCATTTTATTTTTTGCACCTTGACGGATTGTCCTATTTCAGCACTTCCGTTAGAATGTTCATGAGATGAATGCCATCCAGATACTGATTCATCTTATTCATTTAGGTTCTGAAATTTGCATCCCTTTTCCTCTGACAAACAATAGATGGCAACATGTTCTGCATCCAGATCACAGCCATCCTGTTTTTCTTCTGCTTGATACATATTTCAGTTCCCAAGCACGAACTGTCCAACTTGCAGCCCATATGTTAACAAATTAGGTGGCAGGATTCAAAATGCAGGCAAGAGAGCTCTCCTACTGACATCCGCTTTACATAGATCTAGCATTTATGAATGGGGAATGCCAGGCAAGTTTAAAACGATTCCTTTGCAGTGATACCTTTTTTTGAATATTCTCCACTGTGTTACTCTTTATCATGGTTTGCCGAGCCATACCTAGCAATTCAGACTGCGAATAACTTAGCAAAGAATACACCAAATGATACCAGGAAAGGGCCTGATGGGTGTACAGGAGCATTTTCAGTTACATACTTAATTTTTCTTTTCCATAATAAAAGGAGAAAAACTATCCTTTAAATGACATAAACTTGTCATCTATCATTCTAGTGAGCGGTTTTTCTTGAGTGTAACCATTCTGAAGTTTGGCTTCTGTGCCTGTGAGACTCTTGGTGGTAGAATGGGGATTCCAAATTTGATGGCAATATTCTCCTTTTAAAGATGTAGGTTTCAAAATGGGAAACTGTTGGCAGTACTTGTTTACTGCTTATATCTAGGTCAAGAAAAGCCTTCGTTCTTTTTTCCCCTCCTTTTTCTTTCCAAAGTTTCATTCTCAAATATTTAATAAATATTTTGTTAGATATTTATACAAATATACATTAAATGTAGTTATAGAATATTGTTAAATATATATAATGCTCTCTGTAAGATGGTATTGTTGGGAATAAGAATTACTATAGATAATAGGATTATTATAATAACTAAAAGTATCATTCACTACCCATTTTTGCCAAGTCCTTTACATGAACTCCACATTTTATTTAGGAGAAGTTGAATCCAAGGGAGATGATTGATCCCTGTCTTCAGTGAGGGTGTTTATGAAGATGCTGACCAATTGCATTTCAAGGCACCAGAAGACAGACAGAAGGAGATGGACTTAGGTTAAAAGAGGAGATGTGAGTTAAACACGGCGAAGGGCTTGACTGGGTGGTGGAAGATGGAATGAGCTCCTCAAGGAGTTTGTGTGTCTCCATTACCGCAAAAGTTCAGACAAAGCAATTAACAACGTCTGTTTTGGATGTTTATTCACTGTGCAAAGATGGAGGCAGGAGGAGGGAACTGGGGAAGAGGGGCACGGTGCAAATGGTGGTCAAGGCAGTAGAGGCAACTGATCCAACAGTGGGGTGGAAGAAGGAAGGAACAAAGTTCTTGGTTGAGGGTGGGAGTGGGAGCTGCTCCTCCTGTGGTTCAGAGTCTGCTTAGCAGCATTCCCAGTCCTTCCTTCCTGTGCCTTTTTTATCTCATGGTTTGGTGAATAAAGTATTTTGGCATTTACTGTTTTGCCTTCTTTCTGCTGGAGAAGCCAATTAATTTATTCTCATCTTCCTCCCCAACTTGAAAAGGTTTACCAACTTGGAAGCTAAGGAAAAGTGCCATGAATACAGACCGTGATGGATAAGGCTTAGGAAAGAGAGGAATTGTGATATGGGTATAAAGTAGGCATTGGGATAGAGAGGGAATGAGAAGAACATTAAAGATCTTACCATATTTGTAACAGACCTTAATAATAAAAATACCAAGAAATGTGTTCGTTTAGAACACATTGACAAGTAAAAAGAAGAAAATAAAATCACCTAATAACGACTGTAAACAATTTTATGTGTAACTAATTTTTCCCTTTATATTTGTATTTGTGCTCATTATTTTCAAGCTGCATTTAAATTCTTATAATGTCCAACAAATATGTCTATATTAATATATGTGTATGCATTTTATATACACAATGATATAGATTATCATTGTTATGACTGAATGTCATAACAGTTTATTTATTCAATTTCTTATGGTTAAGTTTATAGGTTTATTCTATTTTTTTAAGTTATAAATTAACTTGATGAACATCCTTTTTGCTTATCACCCTGCTTATGTCTTATTATTTTGTTAGGATAAGTAGGCCAATTCATAAGTTTAAGGGTATTTATACTTTTATCAATTTATATATATATTTTCAAAAGGCATTCTAGAAAATTTGTAACAAGTTATATCAGTAGTATAAGAGATTGTTTATCTCACTAGACTCCAAGTTTGGTTTTAAGGATTTAAAAACATTTGTCAACTTGGTAGTGAAAAATGGTGTCTCAGTCTTAGAATTTTATTTCATTATTATTGAGAAAGAACATTTCATCATTTATTTTACGGCTATTTGAAATCCTTTTTTAGTGAATTGCCTCTTTATTCCCTTTGATACTTCATCTATTTGGATGATTTCTTTTTATTGAGCTTTGAAAAACTTTTTAAACACTCAGGGCATTAACTGTCAAATGTGTTATAGATTAGTTTTTACCAAGTTTGTCAAATACTTTCAAAATTTTTGTCAGTGTTATTTCTGAATGTAGTACTCTGTGGCAAAATTAACCAGTCTTTCATTTTCTTGATTCTGATTTTTGTGTTTTGTGTATAAAGTCTTCTCCAAGCACAGTTAGAAAACTTCATCACTGTTTTATACTTTTATGGCTTCATTTAAATAATCAACCGATCTGAATTTATTTAGAGTTAAGCTTGAAATAGTGACTTAGCTTCATTACCTTTATTAAAATTGTCCTCTAGGTATCCCAATGCCATTTGTGGTAGCCATTATTTTCCCTCTGATGGAAACTCCATCTTTCTTAAACAGTAGCTGTGTTTCTGGACTTTGAACTCCCCTTGTTTTTCTATTTTAGCACGATTACTATGCTGAGTAATTGCTGCATTCTTGCTGCCTGGCAGGGCAGCTCCCTGTATTCTTTTTCTTTTCAAACTTCTCTTGAATAGCTTTTAAGTTTATTCTCTGATTCTTTCAGAAGAAGTTTAGAATTATCTTATCAAACCAAGGCCACCTTCCCCCCACCAATTCTTCGAAAATTTGATGGCAATTTCATTAAGCATATTTATAAATATGCTGAGACTTCTTCATAAAAGCAAGTCTTTTCATTCAGGAATGTGGTCTCTCTCGAGTTAATAAAATCTTTTATGTCTTTTGGTTAAGTTTTATCATTTGGTTCACAAAGGTTCTATGTATTTCAATTTTCTATTTTGCCACCGAGAAAGGGATTTATTATATTTTATAACTAGATATTGTTGGTATAAATAAAAGCAATAGCTTTTTGTTACATTTATTAGATATTGACCACCTTCTAAGCTTGCTTGTGAAGTTTATTTGTAACAGATGAGATCACTGCTGATGTTTTATTTTTTTTCTTTTTATATATTTTATTTATTTATATTTTAATTTTTACAGACTTCATTTTGATTACCCCATAGGGTACAAATTTCCATTTCTATGGTTGTACATGATGGACCTTCATATCATTATTGTTAATCATACATGTATGTAAGGTAATGATGTCTCTCTCATTCTACTATTTTTCATACCCCCAACTGCTGATGTTTTAAAGAGGAAAGCACAAACCCCAGGAACCAGAGGAGGGATAGCTTTCTGACTACCTAAGAGAATTTCCAGGTTGTGAACCTCATTTTGTGTAGCAGAAACTGGTTTCACCATACCTTCACAAATAGATAAAAACAAAATGAAACAAAACAAACCCACATTAGCAGGAGACCTGAATGGCAATTTGTTGACATACCATGGAGTGACATCTCTTTGTATGGATGGAAATGATTGTATGGCTCAATCCAAAGTACTCTAATTCTTTATTATGAGAAGTCTGTGAAATATAATTAGCCATGAAAAATTTCCTTGGGGTACAGGCTGAGATCAATGGTTGTGGAATTCATTTCAGTTGGGTCATATTGGAATTGATGAATTTCTTCAAATCCTAAACAAAGAACAGCAAACCCTTTTCCAGGAATGTCAGAATTCTGCTAGGCAGTCTTCCTTCTCTGAGCCTGTGCTGGACATACACTCCTGAGTTTGGTCTTCTGGACCCAACATTTTTCTGCTGGTCACTCACTTCTTTATTTAGATGCATTCTTACTACCAAGGAAGTTGGTACTGTTTTTAGAAAAGCAAGACTTTCTAGAGGGACAAAGAGACTGTCTCCTCACATTGCATGTTGATTTAATTAGATAATTTTAGAAGGCATCCCTTTCTTTTCTGATTTCCAACTTCAGTGTGTGTGTAGGAAAAAATTAAGTAATGATGAACACTTCCACCATGGTTCTTATAGGCATTGTGAAAAAACAGAAGGATTGTTGGCTAGGTTGGCTTCCATACTTGTTTCTGTGAACAATTGAGATTATTAAGCACCCAAGGGAAGAAATAAATAGATGCATTTTAATGAAGATGGGAATAGTGCCAAATGGAGGGAAGGGATGGGACCAATAAAGTTTGGATGTATGTACCTGTGACCTTCTCCACCTCAGCTCCCTTTCTGTGGCCAACACCAGCACCACATCCATGAGCATCCTTCAATGACAACTGGAGGATGCTCTCAGAACAAAAGGCCTGGACATTTTGAGAATATTTTGGATAATGGGAAAAGCGTTCTCTTCCTGTCTGTGCCTCAGGAGAATATGTTGTTGTTTTCCTCTGAACCAGAAGAGGAGAATTAAGCCCTTTTGATAAAAAACAAGCAGATAAAACTGCTCACCAACTTAATAAATAAACATCACCTCATTACAGTTTGGTTTCATGCAATGTATTGGAGGGAGTCCATGGGGTGTTGTTGGAAACATTTGCCAGAAAAACTGTTTCAAGTAGGCTTGCTTAAGCTGAGAGGACACACAAAATATTCACCACATTTGACATAAATATAAATTAAAGCAGGATCCAGATATAAAATAACACAACATTTTGCAAGTAGCAAAGGCGATTTAGCCTAGGTAGGTGCATTTTACTTGGTCCTATTAGTTGTCTTTTCCTGGCTCCTTTGGGATTCACATATTTGCTGTTTATATATCATGGATAGACCTCACACATGCTGCTGGTGGGGTTGAGGGTCTTCTTCACAAATAGGGAAGGTCCCTTTTTACAGTGAAAATGCAAGAGTGAGCAACCTTCCTAGAACCCGAGTTTTGTGTGTCCTCTTTTCAGTACAGTGCATTTAGCTGTGTGATTTTCACCAGGCAGGCGCTCACACATGTAGCCAGTCCCGAGAGAGTTTCCATGTTTGTTAGAATAAAGATTTCAGGACCTGAAGAAGAAAGCTTCAATAAATTGCTGTTGAATATTAAAAAAAGCCTTCTAAATGGGGCTGAGTTTTACATCACTGGGAGTGCCTGCTGGCAAACAGTAAGGGTATGAAGAATGTAGAAAACCAAGAATAGACCTGAGCAAGAGGGGGATCCAGAAGAGGAAGAAGTCAGAGAAGTCAGAGAAAGGAGGAAATTATGGAGGGCAGCATGATTTGGAACACATTGGGAAGAGAACCAAGAAGAGGCCATTGGAGTTTGGAATAAAGAATTCACAAATGGTACTGGAGGAGGAACTTCAGCAAAGTGAGCAGGGCAGGGTCAGACCATGCAAGGTGAAGAAGGAAAGGGGCCATTAGGAAAGTGGCAGCATGCTGCGTGGTTAGCACAGACATTGGCAGTTAGTGAGCATGGGTCCAAACCTGCATTCTGCTATACGCTAGCTCTGTGGTTCTGATGAGTTACTTGGATTTCTCAACATGGTTCCCTATTTGTGCAGATGAACTCATGGCAGTACCTACCTCAGGAGTAGATGTGATAATGCATATAAACACTTAGCACCATCCCAGGGCCACAAGAAACATACTACTGATGTTAGTTGTTACAAAGAAGTAGGGATGGTACATTAAATTATATTTTTATTTTAATTTAGATGTTTGGGAAGAAGGAAAGGTGATCAAAGAACAGAAAGAACTTGAGAATGTTTGTAGACAAAATGATGAGTGTAAAGAAAGACATTGGTGCAAGAAGAGAGGAAGGGTAGCCAATGGAGGGGTGAGAAGGCAGTGAGGGCCCAATGATGAAGGGGAGAGAGGAAGAGGCCTTGACCAGGTCCACCTTTGCAGACAGAGTACACAGAAGTGGAAGAATTTGCTCGATCACCCTAACATTCAGAGGAAATGCTCAGAGGTAAATTTGCTAATGGAGAGAGTGAGGATAAGGTGAGTATTTAGGGAAAGATTTTGATCAGTAGGCATAACTCCTGCTATAGAAAATTTAATGAAAGGGGAGCACAGGATAAGACAGACAACTAACCCTGCGGGCCAGGCTGATGACAGCCTGATTTTATGGTGGACCATACAATCAAATGTTCAGTTAACACGCTGACATTGGCAGAGCTCCCTGGGCAGAGGGAAGGTGCACAGAATGTAGGCATAGGGGTTCTCCAGAATTGGGGACTGTGAGTAAGGTCAGGGCAAGGTCTAGAGAAGAGAGGTCCTGGAGTGCATATGTGAGAGCATTGCTGACTGTGCAGTTCAGGTGGGAAACGAGCTAAAGGATGCTGAAAATGAGCTGCTGGACAGAGAGCAGGCATGGACGGTTAGGTTTAGGTGGACGGCATGATAGATATTTTACTGCATCCTCTCAGAATTTACATTAACCTGCATGGAGTTTTAGAGTATTTTAGATCAAGTTTTAGAACAAAACTAAGGTAATTTTTCAGAGAAAACTTGGCAGTCTTCACTAGCAAAAGAAATAAGCTTTGGGTCTGTCTCCTTCTGATAAAAACTGAGGGAAGACAGAGGTCATTCAGTTTTCTTGACCAAATACCCTCTTTGAATATAGCCTTCAAGGTCGGGAAGTCAGAGAATTACATAAAATTATTATTTTTTAATATACAATTGTTTTTAAAATTATCTATCCTATGGGGACACATGGAAAATAAATTTGCTCCACATCTGGAGAACTGGTTACACAAAAATGAACCCTATAGTTAAGACTTCCTAAAAATCTGAAAGATCAAATATAAGCATTTTTTGGCATACAGAAATAGTTTTTGTGTACATAAGTTACTTCTCAGAATTATTTTAAAAATAGTCTTCTCTAATAATAAATGTGGTCACAATTAAAAAGTATTTTTAATCCATATCATTTCCTACTTCTGCTGCAACAAATTATCACAGCTTTAGTGGATTAAAACAACTCCTTCCTTCCTTCCTCCCTCCCTCCCTTCCTCCCCAGTGCTGAGGATCGAACCCAGGGCCTTGTGCATGCTGGGTAAGCTCTCTTCCACAAGCCACATCCCCAGGCCCCTTCTTCTGGCAACATGGCATCTTCAAACCTCTCTTTCTGCTTTCCTTGTCACATTTCTCACTCTGACTGACCCTGCTGCTTCTCTGTTAGAAGGACTCTTGCATTCATACTGGCCCACTAGGATTGTCTAGGATAATCTTCCAATTTTGAGATCCTTAAAACTCATCTGCAAAGTCCCCTTTGGCATGAAAGGTAACAATATCCAATTCTGGGGATTGGAACATGGATGGTTTTGGGTATCATTGCTTTGCCTACCTCAGGAGCAGTTATTGACCCACTTTGTGCACGAAGACACTGAGACTCAGTGTTTGAGTGATTTTCCTGAAGCCATGTAGCTGGTGATGGAAAATGAAAGATCCCATTCTGCATCCAGAGATCCCATTCTTTCTATGAGTTCATGGCTATTTCCCTAGTTATAAGAACATTTTGATTTCTATATTTTTATACAAGCATTACATAAATACGTACATGTACATTATGTTCTTAATGATTTGGCCCCTGGGACAAATTTCCACAAACTTGATGTTTTAAAACTCCAGAAATTGCTCCCTCACAATTTTGGAGGCCAGAAATTCAAAATTAGATTCTCTGGGCCCAAGCATGGCTTTATTTCCATGGAAGTTTTAGGGGAGATGTCTTCTTTGACTCTTTCTGCTTCCTGTGGCTGCTGGAATCATTGGGCTGTTGGTCACATCACTTTAATCTCTACCTTGGTCTTCACATTGTCTTCTTTTTTATGTGTCTGTCTGATCTCCTCTGTCTTCTTCATTTAGGCACCCCCCCCCCCAGGTCATATGGGATGATCTTCTCATCTGGAGGTAACTACTTGTATCCACCAGAGAAGCCCAATCAACAGGCATCTTTCTCTCTCTGAATTGGCTCAGATGCTTCTAGGGGCCCACAGGTCCCAAATCGGAAGGACAGGACAGCAGGTGGAAGCTCTAGGGAGCTGGTGCTGTGTTGGGGTTTTTAGCCCCTTCGCCCCTCTCGACCCCGCGAAAAGGGGAAAGAAGCACGCCCTGACAAGGCCAAACTGGGAAAGGCAAAGGCTGGCTGACTGCCTGCACCCAGCCCTCCAGCGGAGGACAATCAGAGGAGTCAGGGAGACCAGTCACAGCAGGAACTCGTTTACTGAGGAAGTCACACATCTCTTATGCAGGATGAGGGCCAGGAGGGGACCAATCAGCTTAAAAGTTAGCAGGCCATAAACGGTTCATGAAAGTTAGCTCCCATATGAAGGTACAACCAGCATGAACTGATCACGTTCACGGAACTATTGTGGGCCAAGCCCCAGTGGTGGTCTGATTCGCCATCATTACCTCTGGTTACTCCCCAAGGCCTCAGGTTGTGTCTGCACTCCAGGAAGTAAGAAGCAGCTTAAGAGTTAGGTATCATTTTCCTAGGCTAAGCCTGCGAGTTAAGCTTTGTTTCTCTCTTAGCTGACGTGTCCTTCATGGCTCCCAACAGTGCTGTAGTCTCAAGGCAGAGCTTTTCTTTTCTGTGAAACCTCATTTTTGTTCTTAAGGCCTTAAGCTGATTAGATGAGGCCCATCCACATGATTGAGAGTATTAACTTAGAGCCAACTGACTGAAGTTATTAATCATACCTCCAAAGTGCCTTTATAGCAACACACAGATTAGCACTTGCTTAAATACCTGTGCACTATAGCCAAATTGGCACACGTATGCTACCGAATACATGTCTTTGGCAGCACTATTCAACCTTACTGTGCAGCAGGTTAAAAAAAAATCACTATTTAGATAATGTAGAAAGTTAAAGAGTTTAAAGGGAAAGTCCCTCTGCCATTTGCTGCCCCTGTTCTATTTTCCTCAAAAGAAACCACTCTCAGCTATTTGGTGTCTATAAATTCAGACCTTCTTCCATAGATTCACATAAGAGACAGATACAGGCATATATCTGTTCTATAGCATTATAATTTGACTTGCTTTAAAAATATTGTCTTAAGGTTTTTATGTGTATACACTTGGGCCTGTTTCAATATTTCATGTTCCAGGCGTATGTGTATTGTAACATGTGGAACCACTTTCCTCAACCACAGGCCTTGATTTTCACTTTTTTTTTTTTTTTTTTTTTTACTCTGAAGAACTCTATTACAGAGCATAATCCTTGATCCTGCAATCTAAGTGTAATTATATCTCTAAGTGATATCCTTAGAAGTGGAATTGTCATGTCAATGGAATTCCCATTTAAAAAATTTGATAGTACTCAGAGATACTTCTAATTTGCCCTCACAAACAAGAAGGTGCTCATTCTTCCTCCTTCTTGCTGGCACTGGGACTCACACAGCTTCAATATTTTGCACCCCGATAGGAGGGAGGAATGATATGTCATTGATATTTTGATGACTTGTTCTTGATTACTATGTTATTAAACATCTTTTCAAGTATTACTTAGTCTTTTAATTTCCTTTTCTAGGAATCACTTGTGCCTGTCTGCTGATTTCTCATTGATGAGTCTTTTTGTTTTCAAGAGCTCTTTATTTATTAGACACACAGTTGATTTGTTTTTTATATGAATTAAACATATTTTAAAAGTGTTTTTCATTTGCTTGTGAACTTTCTTTTTGTTTTGTTTTAGGAATGTTTTTGAATCTCTCAATTTTCTATGTTTTACTTTTTGCTTTTAACTGATACACAAATACATAAAAATTGTACTTATTAATGCAGTACCATGTAATCTTTGAAATGTGTATATGTTGCCTAATGTTTAAGTCAGTTTAAATGTATTTATCTTCTCAAACATTTATCATTCTTTGTAGTGAAAACTTTAAAATCTTTTCTTCTGTTTTTTTTTTTTTTTTTTTTTCTTAATGGAACTAGGGTCACTCTACCACTAAGCTATATCTTCAGCTACTTTTATTTCTTATTTTGAGATAGGGTCTTGCTAAGTTGCTGAGGTTGACCTTACACTTGTGGTCCTCCTGCTTCAGGCATGCACCACTATGCCCAGCCTGTTCTGGCTTTTTGAAAGTATATTACAGTACATTATTGGTATCCATAGTCACCCTACTGTGCAAAAGTACCCCCAGAGTTTCGTGTTCCTATTTAACTGTAACTTAGTATTCATTAATCAACATTTTTCCATGCCTCCTTTTACTCTGACTGTCTTTGACCTGTGGCAACCAACATTCTACTCTTAACTTCCATAAACCGCTTTTTTTTTTTTTTTTTTTTTTTTGGAGGTGGGTAGTGGTGCTGGGTGTCAGGCTAGGCAAGAGTTCTATCACTGAGCTCTATCCCAAGCTCCTTAACTTCTATACTTCTATAAGATCAACTTTTATTTTCAGATTTCATGCATGTGTGAGATCATGTGGTATTTGTCTTTCTGTGCCTGAATTAATGATCTCCAGTTCTACCCATGCTGTTGCAAATGTCAGAATTTTATTTTTTTATGGCTTAATAGTATTACATTGTGTATATGTACCACCTTTTCTTTTAATATATATATTTTGTTGTCTATGGACACAATGCTTTTATTTTATTCATTTATTTTCATGTGGTGCTGAGGATTGAACCCAGTGCCTTACCCATGCTAGGCAAGTGCTCTACCACTGAGCTACAACCCCAACCCCATTCCACCTTTTCTTTATGCTTTCATCAATTGATGGGCACTTAGTTATTTTCCATATCTTCGTTATTGCTAATAGTGCTGTAATGAACATGGGAGTACAGATGTCTCCTTGACATACTAATTTCATTTCTTCTGGATATATAGCCAGGAGTGGGATTGCTGGAACATAAGATAGTTCTATTTTTATTTTTGGGGGAACTTTCATGGTGTTTTCCAAAGTGGCTATAATCTGTTAATATTTCAATGTAGGTATATCTGTCAATATTTTCTTCTATAGTTTTTTGGGTTTGTGCCTTTTTAAATGAAGTCTTACTTACCTTCTATTGGGCTGTTAAGAGAAAACTTACAGAATGCATATTTTTTGCAAAGAGTTTACATTTGATCGGCACAGTGCTGACGAACCCAGATGACTTTGCAGGGGCTTGATAGTCGGCTGCAGTTGTCATGAATTCCCATGGACCATTGTTCTGAAAGAGCTTTGACAGAGCTCTATAAATATTTTTGCTTTTTAAAAATAACTTTTATATGGAGCTGCTATTTTAATTTGTTTTCTGGAAATACCAGAAACAGGTTTATTCAATTTTTTATCTTCCATCCTGTCACTCACCGATGTAGCACTTTTGTTTGCGGTAAACTCAATGCCAAAGAAAGCAAAAGGGTAGTGCATAAACCCAGTCTAACTTCTGGCATTATACTAATGTTCACTGTTTTATAGCCTCCTCAGCATCATCTGTTGGCTTTTTCTCCCTGTCATTTTATTGATCGAGAGTTGGTTCCTTCTACTTCTACATCTATCATAGTAAGGGTCCCCAGTTGGAGATGGTGTCTGATATGGAAATTGGTATATTTTTTCTTTCTTCAAACAACACCTGCCATTTCACACTGTAGAAATTGGCCTTGGTCACTGTATCACCAGGAAGTTACATGACTTCAAGTGACATTCCAAAATGCCAGGATACACTAAATTTGAATGATTACCTTGCAACATGGTATAATGAGTCTTCCTGTTGGGCTGTAATTGAATGCTCACAACTTTTAAAAAATGTTTTGTTCATTTGAGAAGGAATTTCAATGACATTTTTATACATGATACTGAGGCAACTAGACTATCCCCTTTAAATGTTTATTTCCTTGAATTTCCTAGTGATATTTGTTGCCTGAGAGTTAGGAAGGATAGACTTTTGAACAGTTTCAAAGTCTTTTAAAATTACATTATTTATTGAATTTTTCAAAGCATGAATATTTTCTAAGGAGTGAATTTTGAAAGCTGTGTTTTTCAAGTGACTACTTAGGGTCAATTTAGCTAAGCGATCATAAATAAGAATCTAAGATATGGGAAAGGGAAGGGAAAATCAGTAAGAATTAGAGTCAAATTTCTTTGAAGAATTTTATCTCTTTAAAATAAAAAATTAAAACTTTTAAAATAGGTAATACATTCAAATAGTTTAAAACTCCAAGTTACTAAAGGATACACAGTGAGAAGCATTTCTCTGTCCTTTATCTTCCAGCCACTAAAGTCCCTCCCAGAAGGCAGACAGCAATATCTGTAAGATTGCAAAGTCATGTGCAGACAAAGACATCTCTATCTCTGTCTGTAGGACAGATCGTCAGAAAGGGCAGGTTGGGAGTCTCAGATGCTTTCAGTGTAACACCTAGATCAGTGTCTGATAGCATATAAATTGGCTAGTATATAGCCAAGCTGACACAAAACTGACCATCACTATCCACTTCTCACCACTTGGGACTCACACATACCTTCTTTAATTATACTTAATTTTCAATAAAGACCATGACAAAGTCATACTTCTACATAATGTGATACAACTATTTCCTGAAGATAGTGAAAACATACTAACCCTTTCTCAGAGGAAAATGAAGTCATTAATGATGTCATACTTGTTCTCCTATAACTTAAATAATGTGGTATAAAATTAAGTGTTTATTAGATGATAAGGGAATAAGATGGAATAAAATAAACATATTTGCTTAAAATATACATAAACATATTCATAACAAAATAAGAAAGATGTTCTCATAACCATTACTGTCCTCATTTCTGCAACTGGTCATGTGGTCATAGCTGGTATTTCTAGCTACTATCTTCCACAAGGCACCTCGTATTCTCTTTGCCCTCAGCAAGGACTTCAACTTATCAAGACTCTTTGCCTAATGGAATGACCTAAATCTTCACCTGAAGGTTCTGGGCCAATAACATTCTTGCCTGAATTGAGTTATTGTAGTTTTCATTGATTTTAGTCAAAAGACATGGTAGTACAAGAAAACAACCAACAGCATCTCCTGTCTGGAATGTCCTGTGTAGTAGCAATCCAATTTCCCCTTGGTAATTAGGAACAGTCTCTTCAGTCAGTACGATAACTCTCTTTTTGGCTATTGATTCAGAACCATGAGGAGTAAGTGACTGAGTGGTAGTCTTGACTTCTAGTTCAATGGAATAATTGTTATGTCTGCTGGTGGGAGTGTTTCACCCTCTGAAACTAAGGTCTTTGGACCAACAGGGCAGAGGATTGGAGATCATGAGACCAAGAAGCAAAAATTTTGCTAGTAGATGATCGGGACTAATAGAGTGGTGCCAATCCCATTTCCACCCCTTAATTCCTGGACTTGTGACTTCTGGCTATTAGATAAACAGCACCATATCTTGGACACTGATTCAGAGCATATATAGCATTCTGAAGAACATTTTGCCAACCTTGTGAAATATTGACACCTAGTTGGTGCTGTAACTGATTTTTCGAAAGTCATTCCCTTGTTCTATTGAGCCAACTACTTCAGGATGATGAAAAATGTAATAAGATCAATGACCTTAATGAGCATGGATCCATTCCCACACTTCATTTGCTGTAAAGTGAATTCCTTGATCAGAAACAAATGTTGTGAGGAATTCGATTGGATAAGACATTTCCTAAGTCCATGGATGGTGGTTTTGGCAGAACCCCACATGCAGATGAGACAGAACCATATCCAGAGGATGTGCCTCTTCAATAAGAGCAAAGTGCTGCTTGTTCCATGATGGGAGAGGTTCAATATAATCAACCTGCCACCAGGTAGCTGGCTAGCTATCCAGGGAATGGTGCCTTTTTGGAGTCTCAGTGTTGGTCTCTGTTGCTGGGAGATTAGTGATGGTAGCCATATCAGCCTTGGAGAGGAAGGATACCTGTTACTGAGCCCACACATAACTCCATCACTGCCACCATGGCCGTAGTATTATAAGCCAATTGGGCAAAGGCAGCACTAAAGGCTGAGAAAAGAGTCTGACTAGTATCCATGGTCATGCCACTTACTTGAAGCACACCCAATGTACTTGTTTCTTCTTTATTTCTTTCACTTAGTAAGTAATTGGCAGATTTACCATATCACTGCATGTAGATTTTAAAGAAAACATATCCTTCTAAGAGATTGCTTTTTATTTTGTATAATGTGATGGTCACTTGCACTGGATTTACAGTCATGCCACTTAGTGGAAGTGCACCACAAGGGCATGTCCATCCTAGACTTGAATTTTGTGGTACCTGCTCATATATTGAGTGACCTCAGAGACCTAGAAATTCTCAAATCCTGAGCAGAAAGTTTTGCTATGAAGAGGTTAAAGAAGTTTTCAAAGTTTCAGAGTCCAGTTTTGGTCATGATTGTATAGAATTTGTATGGTACAAAAAAGCATTCACCCAAATCAGTGACAAATTGTGGTGATCTTTGTCTCTTTCCAATGTCTCTTTAGCTCAGTGATGTCCATTCCTTTTATTCATTGATCTGTGTATCCTCTCAGTAATCATGTGGGCAAAGATTTTGACTTAATCATTTCTGAATTCTGAATGCCCAGAATAATGCCTGATACATAATAATCTTCATTTGATATTCACTTACTAATTCAACAAATATTTTCTGAGTTCTTATTATTAATACACATTAAAGACACATTTTTTTCTTATTTATTTTTCTGGATATAACTAGGTCCTTCTTTCTCTTTTTATGTAGCTTAAAAGGGAAATAATTCTTATTGAAAGACAATGTAGGTACGATTCAATTCTTCAAAAACTTACTGTGTGCCTATTTTGTGCAAGGCATAGAATTTGGCTAGACCTTCCTTCAAGGTACTGCCTTCAGGAACATTAACACACTTAAGTATATAAAAAGTAATGTGGAGAATGCCATGATGGGATTATGATTTTGGAGCTAGGAAAGTGTTCTGCTGTCAGATGTTTAGTGTGACAGAGGAATTCACAGATAAAGAGTTACTAGGAATAGCAAGAACAACTGCATTTATATAGTGATTATACTATTGTTGGCAGTTTATATATATTGTCTGTTATAACCTTCACAATAGCTCTAAAAGATAGGTACTACTGTTATCCCTTTTATGATTGGGTAGACTGGACATAGAGATGTTCACTAGTGTGGCAGAGGTCCGTATCCTTCTCACTCCCTGCCCACCATTTTGTATTTCAACCAATGGCCAACAAGAACTGGTGTATTAATAATAAATGAGTCTTGCTTCTCAGGTGGATAACTTGCAGGTCAGATAACTCTGATACAAGACTGTTTGTTTGTTTGTTTTTGGCCAGGTATTAAACCCAGGGCCTTGTGCATGCTAAGCACTTGCTGTACTACTGAGCCACACCTGCAGCCCCCAAGAGTTCTTCAGTTCTTCACTATTGCTTAGAGTTTCCCAGTGAGATGTCAGCCATCCACAGAGGTGGCTGACTTGATATCATTCCTATTATTGGAGACTCATTTCTTCCATTTCTCACTCTTTCATTCTTCTACTGGTATTTTATAAACTGCTCCCCCCAAAACAAAACCAAACCAACAAACCCAAAAGCACTGCTGGCACTTGAATCCTTATCTCAGCCTGTTTCTAAGTGAATCCATAGTTTTAGGTGAATGCTATCCTTGCAGCAGAAGAGCAGGGTACAGATAGGACTTGAACCCAGGCATCTTGACTCCAGAGTTCATGCTCTTACCCCTACTGACACTAGAATGCAGGCTAGGCAGAGATTGTGGGCAATGGCAAAGCTTGAGAAAGTCTATGTTTGAAGAAGTTCAATATGAGTACAGAGAGTTTTGGGAAGTGGGGAAACATGAGGCCAGCAACTTTAGATGAACACATGAAGTTCTTGTAGGTCAAGTTAAGTTTTTTGAGTTTTCTCACAAGGGTAACAGGAGATTGCTCAACTACTCAGGGTATGATTTGATCAGATATCCATTTGCAAAAGTTACTGTATGGAATGAATTGGGGTGAGGAGCAGGGGAGAGATTGCAGGTAGAAAAACTAATTCTGAGGCTATAGCAACCAGATGAACAACTGCATGAACGGAAAAGAAGGGACTAACTTGACAGGGGCTTAGGGCATAGAATCAATGTGTCAGAATGACTGGAACTGGTTAGGTACAGGAGTAAGGGGAGAAAGATGGATAGGGTGATTTTGAGCATCTGGGTGAAGGGTGGTAGTGACTTTGACTGAAGCAAGAATATGTCAGGGAGGCTTGGACATGTGTGGGTATGTGTATTTGGGTGGGTTTAGAAAGAGGATCAGTTTGATTGAAAATATTGAAGTGCTTGAAATTTAACCAAGCAGAGATGTCCAGAAGCAGGTAGAAATGGTGCTTTGAGATTCAAGAAAGAGGCTGCAACTGGATATACAAATTTCAGACTACAGTTGCTATTTGAAAATATTAAAGTCTGGGGCATGGACAGAATTCTTTGACAAAAGGAAAAAAATAATGCTGTGAACAATATATAGAATATTTTCACACAGAATATCTCATTTGAACCTAATAGTAGCCACAAAAGGTACTGAGACACAGAGAGAGGTTGGGGCATTAACTTCCAGTTACTCTTCCAGGGGGAGAGTTGAGACAAGGACTAGGTGTACTGACTTTGCATTCAGTGCTCTTTCCATCACATCACACTGGCCTCCTAAAATACGTTGGGATGGCCTATTGAATGATTTAGATCCTCACCAGAAAAGTTATTTTTCTATATTGTAGAAATTTAGCATATGTCAAATCATGATGCATAATGTTCTTTTCTGTAGTCTGTACATTTTTTAAAACTGATAATTGGACAGACATTCAACATAATGGTTGAACACAGGCATACATGATGCCAAATCCCACTTTTCAAGGTAGGGCTTGCTTTGCACGTGAATTCCCAGAGGCTTAGTTAATACTGGGTTGTTTTTCTCGGTCCATTCATTTCTGCATCACCTGTCACCATGGTTGTCTCTTTTTGATTATTTTTGACCATGTGCTAAGCATCCAACACAACTCCTTAGAATTAAGTTTTAGACTCAAATAATTCACATTTATTCAGTGACATCCTGAATGTCCACAACAAATCTTCCTGAGGTTTTTTCTCTTCCACCATTTATGATCTGGGGAGAGTACTCCCTGAATAGCTTTGTAAGTCATGTCAGGAAAGGACCCTTGGAATATGGAGGGCCCAACCATTTTTGGCCAAGATTTTTAAAACCAACTTCCCTTTCTTATTTGCCTAGAAGACGATGTTGATCTTTAGAAAATGCTGCAGAAAAGGTCCTGTATGTGACAAATTGTGACATCTTTTATTATGTGATTTGTGGCATATTTTATTTATTTGGGGTTGAAAATCTGACAATGACACATATGTATAAATAAGTCAAGTGCTTGTGACATTCTTAGGGCAGCCACCATCACAACTTGGTCAAACAGACTGAAAGAATGGCAAGAGCAGAGAGCAAAAGGGGCTTGCCCTTCTCAGCTGTGATTGGCAATTTGTTCTCATGCCTCTTTAAGGACTTGGTAAGTAGAGGTGGAAAGAATGGTCCCAGCTATGGCACAACACCCTCTCTGTTGTGTTTTTCAGCTTTCTGCTGTTTGAACTAATTTCCAGTCAGTTATACTGATGTCTGGGTATATTAGTAGTTTTGTTTTAGGCAGAAAAGCATTGCCATCCAGATCCAAATGAGGGGGGGCGGCGGGGGTATGATAGATGGTGGAATGAGATAGACATCATTACCCTATGTACATGTATGATTACATGAATGGTATGAATCTACATCTTGCACAACCATGGAAATGAAAAGTTGTACCTCATTTGTGTACAATGAGTCAAAATGAAGTCTGTAAAAATTAAAAGAAAATAAATAAAAAAAGAAAAAAAAAAGAAATATTTTTATTTTCTGCATTTGTAGCTCAGGTTTAGTTCCTTAATCTCATTAAAATAATTGCTGGGTAATTGCTGTGTGAGCACACTTAAATAAGGCTTGTGATAATTAGAACTCAGTTTCTTTTCTAGGGAAAATTGAAGAACTTGGGTCCAGCATCTTTGAATTAGAAGTCCAATGTGCTACCCATTGCAAAACAAAGCCCAGTCACTGGTACTCTTGAACACAGCCTTGGCATTAATCATTCTGGCTTAAGTGCATGCTACATTCATGCTCTGCTCCTCCTCTGTATCTCTCTGTATACATATTTGGGTACTTTTGAGCCCCTAAACTCAGATGCTTCCACCTCTGATGCTTCTAGTTTTAAAAGAGTTTCTGGAATTTCAGATACACTAGATGAAGTTCAACAATGAGACTGAATCCTTTCTCTTACCCTGTGGGGGAGTGGGCATGAATCCTCCACAGATGTTTCTGCCCCAGAGAAACTGAGAGCATGTGATAACATCTCACATTAATTTCTTGACATCCTATCTCCAATGCTCTGTTGAGGAGGGTGCTTTTAAATCTCTCTGGAACTGAGCTTAGGTGTGAGATTGCACTCCGTAGTTCTGAGGCTGGGTCAGTCCTAGGCAATACCATAGGAGAGATGAAGCTTGTCTTAAGCATCTTTTATAGCTTACACTGTGTCCTTCTTTCTATTTTTGTCTTCAACTCTGTTTTCAGCCTTAAGGATAGTCTCTGCCCTTTTATTAATCATTGTAAAATAATTGCTTTTATTTCATGAGTGCTTATTTTGTGCTAGACCTTTGCAAGCATTTACATATCTCACTTTATCTTATGATTTCGGTACTACTATTCCCATTTTCCAGTTGAAAAAACTGATGCAGAAATTATTAGTAGAGTGAAACAGACATTATTACCTCATGTACATATATGACTGCATGATGGATGTGATCCTACAACATGTACAATCAAAAGATTGAGAAATTATACTCCATTTTTGTATGATTTATCAAAATGCATAAATTCATTCTACTGTCATGTATAACTAATTAGAACAAATAAATAATAAAAAATACTACATCATACAGCTATGTATAGTAAATTAAATACTTGATCACAATAATGAAAAAGAAAAGGAAATTATTCCCCCAAATGTCTCAGCTAGTGAGCGTGGCAGGACTAGGAGTCAAAATCATGCTTAAAGAATTTTAACATCTGTGTGCTTAGTCACTTGTTTAGACTGACTGACCCTTCTTGGGTAATGTTTCATTCCATAAATTTAAGACTTTGTCTTCTGTCATAAATTCCCTTTTAAGTTCCCTAATAGCCCTGCTCTTAGGTTTCTGGGGTGATAGATGACTCTAGGTACATTGCTGTGCTGAGGAATGATTGGTTGAGGGAATTAGCCGGCCATCAGAATCTACAGTAAAATGAACAGATCTCTGATGGTAGTCTTCCAGGTATTTTGTCCTGTGGGAAGATCTTCAGGTCACAATACAGATAATCTATTATTGCCTCCTTTTAATTAATAATTCAATCATTCATTTATTCACTTTAGTAACATTTACTGAGTTCCTACTATGCACTAGAATTTTATTGGACTGGGGGACAGAAATATAAAAACAAAACAAAATGAATGAAAAAGTCCACACCCTTGAGAATCTTGCAAAGGTAACAGAGCAATAATCCAAAACCATGGTGTGATTTGACAAATGTTTCTATAGAGGGGTGCAATTACATAGGTGTTATTGAAGCACAGAAGATGAGCAGTTAGACAGGGCCTGAGAAAAAGATCCGGAATCTCCTCCTGGTGCAGACGAGGTTTGAGCTGAACCTTAAAAGAGGAGTATAAGGTTAGTCAGGTGGAGACAAGGGAGTCAGAGAAGGGAGTCTCTGGCAGAGAAGATGGTAAATGCAAACTCCTAAAGATGTGAAAGAACTGGAAACTTAGGAGGGTCTTTGACAGGAATGACTGAAACTAAGAGATGTGGGATGGTGGTGGGGTCAGACCTGAGAGCCTCTTCACTCTGTGATCCATGTCAACTGCAGCAGCAGAATGTTACTAGTTTTTCCTGGAGTGTAAGTCTTTCTTTATAAAGGCTGATCCACAGTTCCTTTTTGAATGCAATTCTCCTTTGAACTTGCTTGATTTCCACCACACAGAAGCAGAATCTGGGGAATGACCACATGAAGATGTCTTTTAATTTTTCCAGAGGCTGCTGTTAAAGATCTTGCACTACATTGATATGAGAGGAAAATTGCTGGGTTTTACCTGGTCTTCCAAAGAGTTCTGTGTTCCAGTTCTCCAGAGTTTTTCTGAATTGACTTTAGTAGTAAAAGTTGGCAGTTTCTGGTCAACTATTAAAATGCTTTCTTCTTCAAAGAGGAGACAGTTGCTAATCTCTAATGTTGGATGATCTGGATGTGTGGCTTCTCCAGCATTCCCAGTGGAATCTTCTAAACAGTCTTGGATGTTTGCCAGGCTAACTTCAGAATTATTAGCATTCAAAAGGTTATTCATTCAACCAGATAGTGTGGCATTTGCAAAGAGACTGAGAGTTGGAAAAGGGAAAGTTTTTTTTTAGTGTTGACACAAAGCTAATCTGCTACAAGAGGTCTCACATGGCCGAGCTAGATCTGGCTCCTGGGGTCTCTGTTGGCAGATTCCTAGATTGTATTTAGAGTACTCTCTCTCTCTCTCTCTCTCTTTTTTTTTTAGGAAAACTGAAATTTCCAAGATAATTATGACTTTCTGGAGATGGATGTAAATGTAGCATTGGCACCAAATTCTGCATCGATCACAACTGTTGGAGAGGAAGATATATTTTACACACATCTTGAGTCTCCAGTCTGAACTCCCTGCCTTCTCAGTTTTGTTAGACGTTAGCTGCAGCAGCTGACTGCTTTTGGTTAGAGATACATGCTGTTGACTGCTCCAAAATGATGCTTCTGTCTTGCTCAAGGATGGCACAGGGAGGGCCTATTGTGTTTGCTCAACATGAAGAGGAGATAAGTGTCAGGGTTTGCAGCTGCCTGGTAGAAACTGCTGGAATTTTAATGCAGCAAATAAAAGGGTCGAGATTTGATGGCTCTGATTAAAGGAGGCTGTGGAGTTTGGACAGATGAGAGTCAAAGGTATCAGATCGATATTCAGATACTGAAGTAACTATGATGTTGCAGATGGAATGTGAGGTTGCAGATGGTCAGTTGTGCTTCCTGTTGATTTATGTTTGGCAATAACCATCACCGGATTGTCCAAGGATGAATCATTTTCTTAAATGTTATGATGTGGGAAAAGCCTAAGACACCGGCAGAACTCATCTCTTCATTTGATTCTTAAGCAGGGAATGATGGCAATTGAATCCGTGCTGGGCCAATTAGATAGTCTGCAACCCCAAAGGATAAGAACTTCAAGAAAAAAAAAGAAAAAATTTCTTAATTTGACGAATAGGAATAGTTGCTTAAATTAAATTTTTAAAATTCCTTTTCACATATGTTATTACTCTTCTCCCTTCCTTTAAACTAGTTTCTGTTTCCTATCAATTCTTTCTTCTTATGGTGACATCAGGTGCCCTAACACCTCTCTCTGAACAAACTTCTTGTCTCCTATTAAACCAAAGTATTCCTGTACCTTCTATTTACTGCATCTTTTATTTAGTGAAAATAAGAAAAGCTCTTTTTTTCCCCTTCTAATTATGTAACTAATGGAATCACAGAAAAAATGCAAATTAGATTCTAAGCACTGGTTTCTTTTGCCCCTCTATTCTTTCAATAATACTTGTTTTTCTTCTCATATGTGGTACTCTTTTTCCTACAACCAGACTCTGCTGGGGGAATCATCTAGTGTGAGCTTATCCAGGTTTCCTGTCAGGGACATCTGCTGTTTGTAGTTGCCTGGCACCCATTCCTCTGATTTTTAACCATACAGTCTTCCTTCAGGGAATTATTTTACTCCCATCTAGTAGGGCTGTAAATCACATGCCTTGCCTCCAGCATTTCAGAGGTGGGTCATGTAGTGCTGTGCTATGAAGTGTGGCCAGTAGGCGTTGATCATCTCTTGGGCCATATTTGGTGATCCTAGAAGTGGGTGAGTGATAAAAAACAACTGGATTTTTTTTTTTTTTTTTAAGATAGAGTCTTGCTCATGTGCTGAAGGTTGGCCTTAAATTCTATCCTCCTGCTTCAGCCTTCCAAGTAGCTGGGATTATAGGCATGTGCCACTGCACCTGGCCTGAGAACAGGCTTTACTGAGTTCTGATATTAATTCCGGGTTTTACTTCTGTGATTACAGACATTGGGATTTTGTGAACACATAGTTTGCTGAGGTTAATTTTTGCTGTTCTGTGGAGATTAAGAATGTAACCAAGAGAAAAACAAAAGGTGGGTGGGGAGGGAGGGAAGGAAGGGGAGGGGGAGGGAGAGAGAGAGAGAGAATGAGAGAGAGAATGAGAGAGATAGATATTAATTTTTTATGAAGAGAACTTGTGTCTTCTACAAAAATAAATTTCTGGTTCTGCCTATAGTTGGTGGAATTGTGTTGAGGATTTTGAAGCCTTCTCCATGTCCTGATAGACTATATTGGTAACAAGTCACAGCTTGCAAGGACTTGGGAATTTAATTTATTTAAATAGGTTGAAGAATAGTTCTGGAAAACTTAATTCAGTTAGTAAATTACTTGAGTGAGCCACTTTTTTTCTCCCTAAATGGAATGCTCATAAAGTCACAGAAGAAATTTTACAGATTGACCATTTCTTCCCATTCTTGTTTCTATTTTCTTTTTTGCAGTGCTGGGGATTGAACCCAGGGCCTTGTGCTTGACAGGCAAGCACTCTACCAACTGAGCTATATCCCCAGCCTGATTTCTTCCCATTCTTTAGCATCTCCCTGAAGAATGGTACCTTAGCCAAGACAATCACATGGAAATTGTACCCAAATTTTGTGAGGAGGACATCTGTGCTCTTAGGTAATTTTATTCTGGTTGTCATAAAGCTGAATAAGAACACAAGGTAGAATTTCAGACAATGTTATCTTTTAGGAAGCCAAATTGTACTTGAGAGGTGGCATAGGATTAAAATTCATGAGGCATCAGATTTAGCTGGTTCATCAATTTAAATCACCCATGAACATTAGGTTCTACTAGATATATCTTTAACCATTTAAAGTCGATATCATTTATACTACCTTCATCAATCTCCTTTATGTCACTATTCTGGCTGAACAGGTTTATTTTCTGTGGTCTTATATTCTAAACCATT
The DNA here is from genome assembly GCA_020662805.1 of Glaucomys volans. Taxonomy (NCBI): domain Eukaryota; kingdom Metazoa; phylum Chordata; class Mammalia; order Rodentia; family Sciuridae; genus Glaucomys; species Glaucomys volans. The sequence continues at coordinate 1,347,613 of JAJEJO010050467.1, forward strand.
GGAAGTTGTTCTTTCCTCATCCCCTCCTTCCTTCATTTTTCAATAAAATAACACTCATACTATAAGTCAGTGGCAGGAGTATTGAGTTTATTTTGTGCAGATTTGGTAGGTAGATATTGTGGTGAGGCAGATTCCAATTTGTTATCTGTGGAATTTTCTTGTAATATGTGGTGGTTTCTCCCAACAATGGCAGGATTCAGGTCATAACTGCTATGGCTTGTGTAAGTGTCTCCCAAAGACCCTTACATTAGGGTTATACCCCTAGGATGGCTATATTGGGAAGTGTTGTGGACCTTAAGAGTTGGGGCCTTGTGGGAGTCCTTAGGTCACTGGGGGTGTGCCCTGAAGGGGACTGTGGGACCCCAGACCTGTTTTCTCTCTGCTTTCTGGCTCCAGATGTGACTGCTGAGTCACAGAGGCATTTCTGCCATTGTCATCCACTGTCATCCTCAGAGGCCCAAATCCCGTTTCGGTTTCACCAATCACAAACTTCCAAAACCATGAGCTAAGGGAACCCTTAAAAAATAAGTAGACTGTGTCAGTTATTTCATCATCATAACTAATACAGTGACCATCCATATGGGTAGATTATCCCTGCTAACAATATTATAGACGGGATTTAGGGATTGGTGTGAGTTTTAGGCAAAATGATATTTTTGAACTATTTTAGTTCCAAGAGTCTCTATATGGCTAGTAGTAATGTGAATGCTATTAATACTGCTTCCACATTTTATTATTGATAGTTAGAGTTACCATTTGGTAATCTTTGATTATATGCTAGGTATAATGCCAGGCATTTTACATATATGTATTGCAGGTAAGCCTCATACCAACTCTAGATGTTGTCGCCATCCATGTGAATTAGAGACCTGTTATTCTATATTTTTTTGATGTGTGTTGTTTCAGCCCTTCTAGTGGATTACAAATTATTTCTTAATATACAGGGTAATGTTGGACACTTTGGTTTATTCTTTCTAGGTGCTGCAAGCAGAGAAGGTTCAATTTAGAGATTGTCTGTTCAGTCCCCCTTGCACTTGTCAAGCTGGCAGAGTCTTCAGGCAAGTCCTGACACTTTGTTCCTTGAGTTCAGTTTCCCACGTGGTCCATGCCTTGGGGTGGTTATTGTAGGACTGAGGCAGTTCTGGCTGAATTTCTTTATAAGGGAAGATGGAAACCAGAAGAAGTTAAGGGGAGAAGGATCAATGTCTAACCTTTCGTCATCCCATTTTTCCCATCAAGACAATGAAAACTCCCTAACCTTCTTGAACTTTATTCATTTCAGTATTTTGTGGAGGAGCAGGGCAATTTAATTATGCTTATGTGGTAACAGATCATTACCTTAAAATTATTGTTTTAGCTCCACTCTAGTTGATTACTTAGCTATTTTACTCTCCTATAGGTCTCTTTGTTAATGTCAATAAAATTGTTTAGTGTCAAGATATTTCTGTTACAGGAATGTGGTAAGATGTTCATGGCTTGATATACTGAAAATAATATTCAGGTTTTTATAAGTGCCCTGCATAAGTATTTTTTGGTCATTCACAGCAAACAGAAAAGGCAATATGTTGGAACTCTAAATATCGCAAGGTCTACATAAGAAGTGTTTTATGATCACCTACACATTACCATCAGCTGGTAATGTGTAGCTTCACCAGTAGCTTTCTACAGAATCATATCTTTTTATTATAGCTATTTGCAAGCAGTCATTGGTGCATTTATCATTTCTGGGTTTTAATACAATGGCAACTCAGAGAATCTGAAATCAATAAAGTTTTAGATGGGATGTGCCAGTTGGATAATGAAAGTGATTTGGAAGCATAGGCATTCATAACATTAGGGGAAATCATTCTTGTTGAATAATGTGGAGACTCAGAACTCTGCTTTTGGCATATGTAAATAAGACTTTGAGTCCTAAGGAGGCAAGTGGCTTATTGGGAATGTCAGCAGGGTGGCTTTTTCTTTTTTTTAAATTCATAGATTAATATGTACATGGTCTATTTGAGAATCAGAACTGTGCTCTGAAGATTGAAGAACAGTGTTCATTCTTTCCACACATCTAGCATGTCAGCTAGCCTTACTACCTAACTGTACATTGAAGCAGTCAGCAGACTCAGAAACTTGGTCACCATATCTTGAACAATGTCTTGAAGTTCAACACTCTTTCTTCTTCATCCCTTGAATCCCCTCCAAACCTCAGAATCCTTTAGTGTAATCTGAAGGCCTCAAAGCCATGGAAATGGCTGCTCTAATGGGAAAACAAGGCGGTGAGTCTATCTCAGAGTCTCAGCCCTTGGTACCTGTGACCTTGGCGATGTGATTTAACATCTCTGAGTTTCAACATTCTTATCTGTAGGACAAGATAATACTAGTGCTCCCTTCAATAGGGTTGTTAAAAAGAATAAATCAGTTAAAACATGCAAAGAATTTAAAGCATTTCGCCCTGATCTTTCTCCTGGGTAACTATGCAAACATCTAAATCACCTAAATGGGCTGCTGCTGAATTGGGATTCAAGAAGATACTAGTTAATATCTGTTTGGTGTCATTTTTTTGAGATTCCTACATTCTTATGTAAAATGTCAGTTGGGAATTTTTAATAAAAATTCAGAGGAAAATTAAAAAAAAACCCTAATAATTTTACTTACACATGTTTTACCCTTGGATCACTTGAAGGGAAGCCCAAGGAATACTAAAGATAACAAATTATCAGCCCCATTGACCTGAAGATTTTGCTGTTATCTTCACAATTAAGTTTTTAAGATAGAGTAGAAATAGTTTTTTAAGTGTTTAAAACATTGTATGTACGTGTTAATGTGTAAAAAAAGGAAAAATTTTAATTTCTTGAAATACCTAAAGTTACAAGTTTTACTGCCATGCGTTTGCCAGCTCAGAATGCAAGAAGTATTCAAATCTTGTGATTAATGAATTTTTTAAAAAAAATTTTAATTACACATCTGAAGTCCTGATCACACCCTAGGGATTTATTTGCTTATGAAACGTCAAACTATGAATTACAATATTGCAGAATAATTTTTACATCATCAGATTATTTTTACCATTCATTCCACAAGTGATTTGTAAAATTTCATAATACCTAAAAAACTTTGATACTACATTACAAAAGGTACTTAAATATAATGAGAAAGATAGATGTTTGTCTTCTCCTTTTGATAGTGATAGTAAATAAAAGATGGAATGTTTTTATTTAAAACCAATCCCTCACTTCCCACCCCCCAAATACAATAAGTAAATAGCAATGTGAAGAAAGGCTTCCTTTAAACCTGTTATTCAGTTCAAATGTGTGTTAAGAAAAAGTTCTATTCTGTGTATAAAATATAACAACAAAAAAGGGGAATTATAATTAGAAAAATAAAACATGTAGAGGAGACAAATATTCTGTGTACATAGCTTTAAAGTCCTGACAGAGAACATTTGTCAGAGGACAGACCACACATTCCTTAACTTAATCATAAATTCCCATGAAATAATTTCAACATGTTAATTTAGCACAGTAGATTTACCCATTGAAACCAGTTCTCCAGTCTTTACCAGCAAGCAGCATCTTAACTTGTACCATCGAACAGTTCAGTTGAGATGGAATAAAGATTTTCACGCAAATGTCATGGTACCACAGAGGTTCCTGCATCTGAGTGGAGCACCCACCAACATTCACTCAGTCCAAAGATAATGAATCCTTTGTTAGTATCATCTCTTCACACAGTAGCGGGTCTTAAAATGGAAAAGAGCTCTTAATTTTCTCTTTAAATCATAGGAAGCGACTACAGAATTGACTAATGAAAAAAGCTTGTCTTTTTATTTTTTATTTTTGGAAATCAGTTTTAAAAATCTAAAGCTGTGAATAAAAAGTAATGAAAGAAAAGTAACTGGCTAGGTTTCCCTTCTTCTTAGTCACATGGTAAAAATACAAGGAAAATGCTTAACACCCTTTAATTAGAAAATCCAGTCCTTTCACTTGCTACAGGGCTCAATTTAGATTAAGAAAGGGAAAAAATATTTTTGGCTATAGCTTTGGTAAACAATTAATGATGAAAAATCTTGTCTTTAAGAGATCTGAAACCTCAGAACACAGACCTTAGCACATTGATGTTGCTACATTCTTTCATATAGCTTGGCAAATAAATAACTGAGCCCTATTTTGGCAGAAGGAAGGAAGGAAGGAAGGACACACTAGTTCCAGCAACAAAACAAGACTATGAAAAGAACTGACCAACACAAAACAGTGTTTCTTCTCCTGAATAATAAAGACATCATGTTTGCATATAGAACAGCTTTTGCATTATTGCTCTACATATAATAATATATTAAGGAACTCATAACAGACTGCACGTTACAAACTTAAGGTTCTTTGGTGAAGAATGAAAGAAAACAGTATTTGAGCTTTAAAGAAAACTATTTCATCCATGTTCGCTTTTATCTATTGATCCGCTGGATCCTCTCGCAGAGCAGGGAGAGGTACTGTGTGAGTTTCACCATGGCCACGATCACCACGCCCCCGGCCATCATACACGTGGGCCAGAAGAGTGAGTGGAACAGCACGTTGGAACTGTAGAGTTTGGTTAGGATGACATTCTTCTGGTTTCCTTCCGGGTCAAAATAGCAGGAGAAGTGCTGGTACTTCCTGAAGTTTTCCATGACCACATTCACCAGGGACATGGACTCTTCAAAGCTTTTTTCACACTTAGGTATGTAGGAGCACTGAGGAGAATGAGAATAACTGTTACCAAAATGTGTGTGACTGTGAAAGAGATAGAGAGAGAGAGAAAGAGAGAGAGAGGGAGAGGGACACAGTAGGAGGGGTAGAATACAGCGACCAACTTAATTTATCAGTGAAATAAACACTGTGGTGAGGTTATTTATTTTTTTGGTACTGGGGATGGAACTCAGGGGCACTCGATCACTGAGCCACATCCCCAGCCTGATTTTGTATTTTATTTAGAGACAGGATCTCACTGAGTTGCTTAGCGCCTCGCTTTTTACTGAGGCTGCCTTTGAACTCACTATCCTCCTGCCTCAGCCTCCCCAGCTACTGGGATTACAGGTGTGCGCCACCCCATTCAGCCACTGTGGTTATTCCTTTTGTATTCAGACTGGTTCTTCTAGAAACCCTACAAAATCCCTATATATTGTTTAATAGACTGTTTTAGCGTATTTGATCAACAAGTTCCTTGATAACCCACCAATGTATTATTAAATTGTTGATTAAAATAAAATCAGGGAAATGTTAATTAGCTTGATTTAATCATTCCATTTTACATACCACACACAAAAAGGAAAATGGGTCTTTTTGCCCCAGCAAAGTGTGCTGGGTTTTCATTATTTCCTATTTTGAACATCCTTCTCCGTGGAATTAGAGTGTTAACTTTTCTGGCTTTGTTCACATCTGTTCATGTGATGTCTATAGTTTGTAGTCATACCAATATCAAAGTAGTTTGTTCTTTTATCTTGGCATGGCTCCCTTTGGTTCTGCCAAGTCACTGGTTACCGTCTCTGCCGCATAGTTTGCCAAAGAAACTTTCCCCAAAGTAGACCCCAGTCAGTTTATCTTCAACCACTCCCAATTTGAGAACTCACCATGTTTTTCCTTTGATCTTCTCTCCTCTCTTACGCTTCTTGCTATCTGATCTACACCTCTCTCTTCTCTTTCTTTCTATCCTTTGCTCTTTCTCCTCTCTCTTCCCTTCCTGACCATCCCCCAATGTCTCTACATCCCAACTTTATCTTTTCCTCTCTGTTCCCTCTTCTTGTCCTCCTTCTCCTCTTCTGGATAAAGATGGAATTAAATAACTTAAAATTATATGCTAGGTATATTTGAATACATTTCCCCCGATTTAAAGTGATCTCTGAGGACGTGGAATCTGTGACCTGCCTTCCTTGGTCTGTTAGGTGCAGTGACAAAACTGTCAACAGTGTTTTAAAAAGTTGGGGAAAAGGTGATGGAAGTCAACTTTCCTCAGAAATGCAAGGCTCCTCGGTTAACTCTTCTCCCCTTCTGTGTTAAGCCCCTCTTAATAGATTCTCTGTTTCTCATTATGTATATAATCTGACTTTCTGAATTAAAGTGATTTCTGACAGAATCACCACTAATCGATACAGTGTTTTAAAAAACTATGCCCATCTTCAAAACACTATTGTTTCAGTTGGAAAATTATCATAATAAACTGATTTTAGGAAAAGCACCCATATATTATTGTTAATGGTGACCATAAATATTCACATTCTTAACTTACCGTGAGACTGGTATCCTCAGTGTTGTGCAGTGCACAACTTACAATACTGTACTCAGAGACACAGATGAGGTGGGCCGTGGGTAAATTTCGAGGTACCTTGGTAGAGGATATGGGGTGAGATTCTTGAATTTCAGAAAAATATAGACCTATAGATTTCACAGGAATAAAATCTAAAGGAAATGAAATGAGTTTCTGTTAATGGAGTGCATTTGGATTACTCTTCCTCCTGACTTTATTAGTGGGTGCACAGGCACTTTGTTTGCTGAGCTGTAATCATTGGATTATTTGACTATGAACAGCAGGAAGTTTCTTTGATTAGTTAAGAATGGACCGTGGCATGCCAAGCATTATTATAAGCCATGCTTAAAGTGACGTTCTTGTAGCCAGGTCTTGCTGACACCTTGAAATTTACCCGGTGAAGAATAAATGTGAGTGCACACACCCTGTGAGTCCAGCAGAGTGCTGGCGTTAGCACAGCATGAAGAGGCTGACAGCGTCCTCAAGAAACCAGAAGTTCACGGTGACTTATAACGAAGCATGGCAATTGGCCTGTGACTGCCAGGAAGCAAATTCTCTACCAGGTGGACGCCTCTGGATCAAAAGGCTCTAAGGCACTTATGGGGATAGCGTTTTTTATTCTTCTAAGCTTCCCAGATCATGCTTTTAGTTTTTAAAATACTTTTTGAAGAAAAGTATTAAGAAAAAAGCAGAACAAATATGGATAAGCCATTTACGACTGAATTCAAACTGAGCCAATTTAGATTATAAATGTATCAGGCCCCCATGTATTTTTGTGCCAAGATAGTTTATAGTAGTAGTTTCGGTGGCTAACAGCACTGAGTTATTGAATTGATCTCAATAAAAATGGCATTCTATTAAAAATAGTTTTTTTTCTCCTTTTCTTATGCTCTTATGAATTGATTTGGCTTAAGAAAAAAAATGATCTTAAAACTTTTTTTTTTTTTGCAAAATGGCCATAATTCTCTCACTAGGTAAGATTCTTCCAAATAAAACAAGATATAAACTACCATTGAGACCATCTAGCAAGGTTGTAATGCAAGAACTACTTATTAAAGTTTAAAGATATCAGGGTCTGAAATGTGTACATGTGGCCTGGCTGTTCCAAACAAGATCTGATTGGGGTCCTCAGGGCCAGTGGCACATGGAAGTGCAGCAGGTAGGTGCTTGGAGAGAGGACCCTCTACCGTGATGTTTTTAGCTTTTTCTAACTTGTCACCTGCCACTTTTCAATATACACACCAATTGGCTTATGCTAGACCATTAACCACCTATGAAAACTCTACCATATGTCAACCATCCATTTCCTTTTCTTATTGATTTTGTTTGTGATAATGAATGTATGAGGCAGTATAAAAAGATCCTGACTTGTGTTTAGGAGATTTGGTTACTAGGTTACTGTAGGAAAATTGTATGGCCCCTGAGAACCAACTTCATGTATACCATGGGGTTACTAGAGGTTTCCTCAGCGGGGTTAAATGATAAATAAGCTATAAATTTATTTATAAATTAAATGTGAGCTTTAAACGATAAATAAGCTATAAAGCCTCCATAAATTTTTATTACCACATTTTCTCTTGGAATATCATATATGTCCATGTGATCTTCTAAAATCTTCAATCAATTTCCATGTTCTACGTCATGAAATGACAAAAGAGGGCAAAATTAGCAGCTGCATGATTTCCACAGGGACAACGCTGTTCAGTAGCTCCTGTCTCGTGTCCCTATCTTTGTGTCCCGTTCAACTTGCAAAACTCAGAATTCTACCTTTGGATTCTAGATTTCTGTTTCTTTGGCTCAAACTATCTTCCTGAGGTTGGTAGGAACTGGGCGTGAAGATTTAGTTGCCTTATGGTTGCATCATGTGTTAGGAAGATACTTTCATGTGATTGGTCTAGAACATATGGAATGCATTTCAACAAATGACATTGATCAACACAATTGGAAAATGTAATGTAGATTGAAAAGATAAAGACCTTGGCATTTTTAGACCTTTTTAGTTAGTGAAAGATATGGGAATGGAAAGATTTGACTTTTAGACTATATGCTATATATAACAGAAAGGAACATATTGGTAATTATTTTATATACACAAGCACATTAATATTTTTACCCTGGTCATAGGTAATTATTTCTTTTGTGCTTTAACATATATTATATAAATCTACCAAACCTCTGAAGCAGAGGATTTAACTCACATCTCTCTTCTTAATCTTGAGTTTTGTTAATCAACTTTACTTCTTTTCCCCAATCCCTTAGATACTCGAAAGACAAACTTTTTTTTGGTATTGAAAGCCAGAAAGATGTCCCCTGGCATGACCTTTCCTCTCCTACTTATGGAAACCTGGATCCTGAATGTGCTTTCTCTGGTCAGTGAGGATCTAGCAATTGTATTTTCTCTCCAGTTCTTTGGAACATGACTGAAAATTTCCTTTTCTTAGCTTCACTTCCTGGATCTTTTACATCCACAGTCATATTTTTTTATTCTCATGATGGACAGAAGTTTTGAGAAACTACCTGTTGGGGTTTTCTTATCAACACGCTTCACTAGGCATGTGTGAAGCAGAGTGACATGCCTTCATCCCAAAGATAAAAGATGCAGGGAGGGGCGGGAGCAGTGGGCGTGGGGTCTGGCTGAATAAGCTCACTGTCAGGAGGAAAGAGCTATCAATTTCTCAGGACCCCTCAGGGGAGGAGTTTGTCCTTCATTGGCATTTTTATAAAAAAGAAAATATCTTATTTCAGAAATGGGTCAGAAGTTTAATAAAACCCGATCAATATTTATTGAGTGGCAGTGAATATTGTGCCAAAGTGCCTGGTAGCATGCTAAATATAGGCATCAAAATCATAAGCAATACAAGATGGTTAGAAATGGAGAACAGAAAAGGGCATGCTGATGAGATGCGGCAGGAACGCTTTCATCAAAGCCTGTCCCCTCAGAGTAGATTACAGATTTGTTCTCAACCCACCAGTAGCCAGGGCATCCTACTTTACAATGTCCATAAATTAAACAAACAAACAAAATTGATCGTGTGAACACACATATTTTTCGTTCCGAAGTCAGATGGAATTTTTTCTAGTGTGCTTAAACAATGAAGATTTCATACATATTCATGAAGCATATACAATTTACCAGACTTTGTGTTCTATGCTAGAGAATAAGACATAATCCCTATACTCAGAAAATGAGCTCCTCAGCTGGTGGCCTTGGGTTATGCTGGCCCACAAGTATACTTTGAACTTTAGAGTTCTTTGAACCTTAGTGATAGACTAATGTTGAGAGAGCAACTGGGACTTTATTTTTCTTTCCCTTTATGAGACTTCCAGATCTTTATCACTTTTAGGGTAGTAAATCCTCATGCTTACCCCTTTAGTTTAGATCTGATTAGTTTGTACTTGAAGTATCTGCTTGATACTTCTGCAAGTGGGACTGTTGGAAGTGTTTGTTAGAGAAATGAGAAACAGAATTCATGCTCTGCTATGTAAGGCATTTTTTTCCTTTCCTGTATTTTCCCAAAGTTCTTATATTTATTATGGCATTTCTATTTGATTTGGAGTAGAGAACTAGCTTAGAAAGGATGAGATAGAAGCTGTCTAGAGCTTGGAATTATTCAATATCTGGAGTAGCCTACGCAATGGAGCACCAAGGTCTGCAATGTGTCTGATTTGATTCAGGGTGAGTCAGATATCTAATCTGATGTTGACTCTTTGCCATTGTCCTCTTGGTATTGGGGAGAAATAGTTTCTTTTCCCTGCTTTTCTTCTCCATGCTCAGAAACATAATGTTTACGTAAGCCTTTTACAGGCACACCCTTCCTTTCATTTCTCCATGGAGGTGTGCTCAGCTGTCTCAGAATTCAGTTTTAGTGAGTATTGACTAACTTTGTCAATCACAGAAGAATTTCTGAATCTGTGGTTGTTATGGTTTGGATGTGAGGTGTCCCCCAAAAGCTCATATGTGAGACAATGCAAGAAGGTTCAAGGAGAAATGATTGGGTTGTAAGAGTCTTAACCCAATCAGTGAATTAATCCCCTAATTGGGATTAACTGAATGGCAACTAAAGATGGGTAGGGTATGGCTGGAGGAGGTGGGCATTGGGGGTGTAACTTTGGGGTATTATTTTGTATCTAGCGAGTGGAGTCTCTCTCTCTGCTTTCTGATCATCATGTGAGCTGCTTCCCTCCACCACGCTCTTCTGCCATGATGCCATGTCTCACCTTGAGCTGAGGAATGGAGCCAGCTGTCTATGGACTGAGTCCTCTGAAACCATCAGCCCCCAAATAAACTTTCTACCTCTAAAATTGTTCTGTTCAAATCTTTCAGTCACAGCAGTGAAAAAGTTGACAGAAACAGTGGTCCATATGCAATTTCAGCAAAAATACTTAAATATCTCAACATTTAACATGCTAATTATGGTGATGTCAGAAGTCAAGTTTTAGGGAATGTTTCCCAACTCTTTTTTACCATTTTCAGAATGAGCTTCTATCTATTTGTATCTACTGTGTGTCCTCTGGCACTGAATACACAACCATGACTTTCTCTGCGGAGCCACAGAATTATCTACACATAATTCCATTCCTTGCTTATGGTCTTTTACTTGATCCTATGAACCTCTTGAAAATTGATGGAGCAATGCAGATTATCACCTGCTCATCAAAATATGCCAATAGAAGGATAAATATTTCATAGAATTTGGATTTTTAGAACTCTTGTCTTTATTCTATCAAGAGGATTCTCTGAAGTTTTTTTTCTTTAGGAGACGGTGTGATGGAGTAGAGACACAGGTTTTAATTCAGATCTAGTTAACTGGGAGGTGAATAACAGGATATTTTCTAAACTCAGCATCATTACTGTAAAGTAGGGATAAGAGTGGTACCTAACGTGTGATTGTCGCTACAATTAAATGTTAGTTTGTGTAAAATATTTAGCAATACACAGTGCCTGCACTGTAAGCTCATGATAAAATTTGGCAATTATAATTTTAGGAGGAGTAATGAGATATTCTTAATAAGATAGTGCTGGGAGCATAATATATAGTGGATCCCTCTTATTTCTCATTTCGATTCTCAACTTTATTTTCTTTATTCCTAGCAATGTTGTGCAGAGAAACCTAGGAGCTCTTCATAGAATTTCAGGATTTCATAGCATTCAAAAGCAAAGTTAAGTAAAATGTAAGCAGTGATTCTGCCGCGGTCTGGAAACATTTCTAGTCGTCACAGCTAGGCTCATCACCTAGCAGCTTGAGGCTAGAGAGGCTGCTACACAACAGACAATGTGCTGGCAGGTCCCCACTTCACCTTCATGAAAAAAAGGAATTATCCTACCCACAGGTCCATAGTGCTGAGTTGAGAAGCTCTGGTTTAGATATGTGCATTCTCTGAATTTAGAGACACTATTAAAACCTTAGAATGGGCAAGAAAATGAGGGGTGATGCTGTTTGGGGTTGTAAGTAATTGGTTAATTTATGAAACTTATTCTTCACTAAAAAATCATTATCTTCCCCATGACAGTGATATAAAATGTCATACATGGTATTACACAATACACCAAAAAATGGAGGCCGGGCGTGGTGGCGCACGCCTGTAATCCAAGCGACTTGGGAGGCTGAGTCAGGAGGATTGCGAGTTCAAAGCCAGCCTCAGCAATTTAGTGAGGCCCTAAGCAACTCAGTGAGACCCTGTCTCTAAATAAAATACAAAATAGGGCTGGGGATGTGGCTCAGTGGCCAAGTGTCCCTGAGTTCAATCCCTGGTTAAAAAAAAAAAAAAATGGATATAGTTTAATGTTTTACACCACACTGCATTTTGTATTGAGACTTTTTTGAGAATCCCTGGTTCTCTGGTGAGTAAAAGAAGTTAAACTTCCAAAGAAGATCAGAAGTGAGGAATTCACAAGCAACAATCACAGTGAATTAATACTTAGCTGCTATTTAGGATTCTAGCAACAGACTTGTGGCCAAGGGAGGTAGGGGCCCTTGAGCCCAGTGCAGCTCCCAGAGACCATTAGTCAGCCAATGGCTCCACAAGAGCATGCCAGCTTATCAGCTTAAGCAGCTTTGGTTGTAATGTTGACAAGAGGCTGGGCACAGGGTTTAAAGGCAAAGAAAAAATATGAGTGTGAAAATTTAAAATTAAAATCCTTTTGAATGTCTTTCTACAACGATACAGACAGCTTAATTGAATCCTTTTGCCTCCTGGTGTCTCAGGTCAAACCTTGTTAGTAGTTCCTTATGTATCTCAATAACTGAGTTCAGAGGCTAGGAATGTAGCTCAGTGGTAGAGGGCATGCTTTGCATGCAAGCATGAGGCTCTGGGTTTGATATTCAGCACCAAAAACAAAACACAACACCCACATACATACACACAAACCTATACCCATTTTAATTGGGGAAAAGACCATTTCTGGTCAGGTTGGGGGAGGGTAACAGAAAGAGGAGGTTGACATTGAGAATATTTTTATGTTACTTTTTTTTTTTGCCAGGAATATCCTAAATTCTCCTTATGTTGCACAAAGATGGTTAAATGACCTTGTGACATGAAGATAACTGCATTTTCAGAATGTATATTTCTGATTAAAAGGAGAGGCTATGCAGAGAGTAAAGAACTTCTGGGCCAGAAAACTGGGTTGAGTGTCTCGTGTCTTTCCTTCAAGAGTGTTTGCTAATTGTGGAAGGTAACTGAGTCTTTAAGATCCCGGATGGGACATTTTGAGAGACTTGAAGAGCTCTGGGTAGAAATTATCATTGAAGGTCTATCAAATGGGGGCCTAAAGGACCCCCCCTCTTCACTTTTGGGATAGGTCTCTGAAGGTCTACATTCTAGGCACAACCCTAGGAGCAACTTCAGCCTCACAGGTACACAGGTCCTCACAGGGACTGCAGCTCAGATTTGAATATCTTAATTCGTGAAGTTAGAATGTAGGGGTCCTAAAGGGTTGGTGTCCTCAAGGACCTGGCAGAAACAAATGGAAATACTTTTTGGAAAAGATGGCCATCATGACATCATCCCATGCTTAAAATTAGTTTTATAAATACTTTAAAAATATGATTTCCAAAACCAAAATTATCTAGGAAGCACAAAACAACATAAAAAGAAAGTAGAACCATTACATGGGGACTTCAAATATTGCAGTCATCAAAACAGACTTTAAAACAAATTTACTTTTTCAATGAAATATTTAAAATACAAGAATTAGAATATTGTAGGAAAGTTGAAATAATAAAATAAGACCCAAGTGGATGATCTAGAACTGAAAATAAGAGAAATTAAGAACTTTAGATGAGTTTAATAGATGAAACTTGTCGGAGTTGAGGAAAGGATTGCTAGTCTAAAGGATTGCTAAGGAGAAAGCCTAACATAGGACCACCTGGAGTCCCAGAAGGAGAAGAGGGAGGAAGTGAGGATGGAGACAATGTCTGAAGAGACAATGTCTGATGAGACGATGTTTTAGTCCCTTCTAAGAATGACAACATCAAGGAACAGGGCAAGAAGCCTGGGAGCTAAGAAATAACCACACACTTTGGGCCCACAGCTGTTAAACTGTAAAAAGGAAAAGGAAACAATCTTTAAATTAGGCTAAGATTACCTTCAAAGATGCAGAAATTAAGCTAAGAACTGATTTCTGAACAGTGACAATGTTTACCAGCTGACAACAGAAACAAAAGAACAGCCAACTTAGAGTTTGCAGCTCAGAGAATGCATCTTTCAAGAATAAAAATGGAATAAAAATATTTTTAGACAAATGAAAACTGAGAAAATTCTTTAGACAAAATACTGCACTAAAATAAAAACTAATTAGAAAGTATTCTTCAGGCAGTGGAAAAAGCATCCAAGATGGAAGATCAGACATAAGGAACTGAAGAAATTAAAGTGGAAAAATTTGGGGGCCCATATAAATTAATATTTTCTACAATACAACAGAAATAATAATGTTCACATGAGTATATCTATATAATAAAAATAATATGTAAATTGAGAAAATAACCACTAGTTAAAATATTTTAACTTTCTCAATTAGCCAAAACTGCCATTATAATCTCTAGGCTAGACACTAAAAGAACACTTGACAGATTAGGTAGTTTCTGAGAAAATAGAGGGGAAAGTAAGATTCTAAAAATAATCCAGTGAGGACTTTAAGAATAGGTGCTGGATTTATGGCTGTTCTTATCCATATATATATATATATATATATATATATATATATATATATGAAGAAACTCATAATCTTGACCCTACATAAAATCCATTATAGGTAGATTGTACTCTATTTGTGAAAAGAAAAATAATAATGCTTCTTGAAGATAATTGAGGAGAAGACTTCATGACCTCAAGGTAGGCAAAGACTTATTCAAGAGAACAACAAATGTACTAAACAAAAAGTAAAAGGTTGACAAAATTGAACTACATTGAAATTAGACACATCTTTTATTGAAAGATATTGTTCAGAGAATGAAAAGGCCACATAATGGGAGAAGATGTTTGCTGTACTTAACCAACAGAGGTTTGGTATTTAAACAATTCCTACAGTGAATATGAAGAAGACAGAACCCAATAGAAAAGGAGCTGAGGGACTTGGGTTGACACTGCACACAGGAGCACATCCAAATGACCAATAATTAAACGAAACAACAATTAATTGACAACATTAGTGATCAAAACCAGAAGGGACCATCAACACATTAGCAAAAGTTAAAATTATAGATGATACCAAATGTTGGTGAAGATGTGGAGTGATAAAAACTCTCATGCACAGTTGGTGGGAATATGAATTGGTATAGAAAACATAGAAACATTTAGAAAACCATTTGTCATTATCTATTAAACTTTAAGATATGTAGACTCTATGATCTAGAAAGTTCATTTCCAGGTTTATACCTGACAGAAATGTGTCTGCTTGAGCACCAGGAGACATTATGAAAATATCCAGGGCACTGTTATTTGTAATAGACCCAAACTATAGTTAACTCAGAATTTCTGTCAATAGTACAATGAATAAATTGGCATATTTATACAATGGAACATCGTACAATCATGAAAATGAACTACAACCAAATGGAATCACTCTGAAAATACACTGTACGAAGGAAGTCAGATATAAACAAAATTATTCTGCATGATTTCATTTATATGATTTTTTTTAAATGAGGCAAAAGTAAAATACAGTTTTTAAGGATATATGTTTAGGTGATAAAACTACAAAGAAAAATGAGAAAGCAGTTGCCATAGGGGGCAGGACAGTGGTTATCTTTGGCAGGGGGCAGAACCTACAGTTATTGAGAGAAGGTATCAAGGGTGTTTTAGAGTGCAGGAAATGTTTTATTTCTTTATTCTTATGGTGTTTACATGGGAGAATCTCTAATACTTAAGCTGTATATTTTCATTTCATGCTTGTTTCTGGTTGGGTGTTATAATTTCCATTTAAAAACAAGGTAGTAGGGCCAGGTGTGGTGGTGCACACCTGTAATTCCAGTGGCTCAGGAGGCAGAGGCAGGAGAATTGCAAGTTTGAAGCCAGCCCTGGCAACTTAGTGAGGCTGTAAGCAACCTAGTGAGAACCTGTCTCAAAGTAAAAAGGGCTTGGGATGTGGTTTAGTGGTTAAGCACCCTTGGATTTAATCCCCAGTACCAAAAAAAACCAAACAAACCAACAAAAAACCCAAGGTAGTGGGGCAAATAATCCAAATAATGACCTAGAACGTTCTGAGAGCAAACAAGATACTGGTCTTAAATATATAACTGGGACTTTTAATGGTAATTTTGCTCCCTGTTTATAGCCTGGATAATGTGTTCACAGAGCTGCAGTGATCCAGTGTCAAAATGAGAAAATGGAAAGATTCCTACTTTTTGGTGCCTATTTGACTTTGGCTCCTTTTCAGTTCCTTGGATATTTGAAAGTTTTATAGGTATGCATTATTACAGGTCAGCTTTGATTTAAAATACTGACTTGAGGGAAGATCTTGAAAAACAAACACCTTGTGAGGGTGTTTGCAGCACAGATTTAGGATTGCTATTGTTTGTGGCTACTACAAATGAAAGGAAACTCAGAAGAAACATTTTCAAATAACATTCTCTGAAATATTCATTAAGGTGAATCCTCAGAGATAGTTGCAAGAATTCTCTGAAGTTTTTGTAACTAAAATGCAGGGAGAGTTTCAGATATATTGACATATATTCTACTTACTCTCTCTGTTTTAGTATTGAACCTGCAAGCGACTGCACACCCACCTCCCTCCATAACTAGAAGCTGTATTATTTCAGTCCTGGCAATTGTAATTAAGATTTTAGAAGAAAGATTATAGAACATGAGAATTGTATCCTAGAAATAAGAACTCATTGTCCTATTGGAGAGCGATATTAGATTGTCTTGGCAAATGAAAGTATTCTGTACATCTAAATTGCTACTATAAAACCAAAACTCAATATAACTTAAAATAGATAATGGCAGTTTCTACTGAAACTTACTGGCTATCCCAGATGTTCTTAATGTAAAATTTATGTAGACCTTTAAACACAATACACAGTTGTTGAGCATGATTCTATCAGTGCTGGCAAATCCAGCCTCTAAGAACACAACTTACATGAAGAAACACACACACACATACACACACACACACACACACACACACACACACAGAGTGACCATGGGTTGAAGATCCCTCCTGTGCTAGGTACTGGACTCTGTTCAACACTGCATACTCTGTTCTAATTCTCACAATGACCTTGCAAGGTGATTATTTCTTATCTTTTTAGAGAAAAGGAAGCTAAGACTCAAAGAGGTTAAGTTATGTCCCTAAGGTCACAGAACCAATTGACAATGATTATGGAAAAGCAAAGTATAGTAATGCAGTTTTACCCTTTGGCTCCCAGGTACATGACAAATACTTAGTTTTCAGTGTGCACATCTCTAAGCTCTATGACTATTTTGAAAGACTCAGCCTGCTTGTGTATCTATCTGGACACATTTATTCTTCCAAATGGAAGGGCTAAGTCTGCACTACCACAAAATGGGGCATGACTTGCCTATAGCTTGAATGGAAAAAAAGTATTTTCCAGGCCAGAATCAAACAGCCAGTTCTGTGAATGGAGGAGGCAGGGGCTACTTGCTGGTGGTGTTTTCCTTTGAAATGCTAGCAAAGGGGAACTTCGGAGAGAGATGAGTGGGACCTGGAGCTCTGTGGGGGTGTGTGGACGCAAGTGTGCCAAGCTCCTACCTTCTGATTGATTTTCATTGTCTCTTCAGTGTGGTAGAGAAGGAGCTTTTCCCCGGAAGAAGTCAGGTTCACGTACACCTGGAGGCAGGGGTACTGAGAGAGTTTCCAGCAGTCTGGCCCACAGCTGAAGGAGCAATTAAATGTCTCCGTGATGGACGCATTCAGCAGGGTACACTGAGTCTCTTCAGTCCATACACTAGAGAGAAAAGGAAGAGTGAGCATAGGCCAAGAGCTGCTGGCAAGGAAGATGTGAAGAGAGGGGATGGTTGCTCAGCTCCTGGGCCTGAAGTCTTTTCCAAATCTATAACATGATTTGCCTGTGTAAAGTTTATGCTTTTGAATAGAGCCACTTTACAAAAACTCTAACTTAGTGGAGACAAACTTTGGAACCTGAGAATTTTCTCAATGACTTCCGTTGGACATAATATTCTTCCAGGCTTGATTTGTTAATTTCCTTATTGAATTTGCTGGTCAACACAAAGGCATATTTCTAAATAATGACCCGTGCTCTCCCTGTCTTTCTGCATGTGCCACTCTTTGCCTTGCCTCATCCTTACCTCTGCTACGCCTCCCTCGGTGCTTCCTTCACCCCAACTCCCACCCCCGCCCAGTTTGTAGGTTGAAAAGGTATAAGGGCAGCAGAGAGGAAAGAAAGGGGTGGAATGGCTTGGGGTCCAACTTGAGAGATGGGAGGACAGAGATATAGTGTCTTAAGGTCATTCTAAAAGGAAAAAATGATGACCCCTGGATTATGCTAAGAGCAATTACTTATTGAATCCTTTTAATTCCAATTGGGGCTTCAATAAATTATCTTCTTTTGTCCTCCAACAATCCTGCAAATTGGGTATTAATTCCTTTTGAAGGTGAGTGAATTGAGGGTCAAAGAAATCAGGTGACATGTGCAAAGACATGTAGCTGGTAACTGATCGAAGTTGTGATTTAACACAATCCAGGGTTTCTGTAAGCCCTGGCTCATTCTGTTGTGCTGTGCTGCCTTCCCATAAAAGCAGTAGAAAAGAAACCCTTCTGTGCAGACTAATGGGTTAATAAGGATGCCCCGAGGCCTCTCAGCTGGAAAAAGTCTAGCTGCCCATTGGTCACCTTTCATTTTAGAATGCCTTTACTTTTATGATCAAGGTTAATATTTGTAATTAGAAAGTAACACACCAGCAATCAATGCTTTGCTTCTGGATATAAACTGATTACCATAGTGATTGGAAAACAACATGTTTTTGTGCAGATTAAGACTCTTTCCTTTTGTTGGACAGACATCCATAGCGCCCTGCACTTTTGCATGTGTGAAATTCTATGCCAGAGGCAGGATACTGGACCTGCTCTGTTCTGCTGTGGCAAAACTGTATTTCCCTGGAAAATGGATGGTCATAGTTTACTTACACGGTAAGGAAAAAGTCTTAGATGGTTCCAAGCAGATGTGAGGATTCGAAAGGGGTTTTGGAATCAACAAACTCTGGGGGCCTGAGGCATCAGCGCTTTAATTGAAAAGGGCACAGCTGAAGGTCATCAGAGAAACAGAGCAGAACAGCCACAAATGTGAAAGACGATGCCTTAATTTCAGCAAATTACTGTATTTCAGTTACATTTTTGCTTCTAAAATGAAGCTATTAATTTAGATTGAGAAATGAATGCCCCCAAATGGTTTGATTTTCTTTTGGATGGAAACTTCAATTTTTTATTTGAGAGGGTCCTGTTTCTTTAAGCTGAACTGTTGTGAGGCTTCTCGCATTAGTATTAGTGATGCTGGGCTCACCTGTGCTTCAAGTGTCCAATTTATGGTCAACAGTCAGCTAGAGATGCTGCTGGGATTTATCCCATGGCTAACTCAGGAGGGAACATACTAACTGTTTCACTATTTATTTGCCTCCCTATCTATTTAGTAAACCTAGAGGCATTAAATAAAAAGGGTTCAAAATCTGTTATTTTAAAAGGTCGATGCACAGCAGTGTTTCTCAACCTTGACAGTACATTAGTATCCCTTGGGGAGTTTCAAAAGATACTGATGAATGGGTCCCACTTCAAACCAGTTTAATATGACTTTCTGGGATGATGGTGGGGGCTGGGCATCAGCATTTTTGAAGTTTTTGTGGGCTGTGCAGTTGAGAAGTACTGATGTGGAGGGAGATGGAAGGGTGACTTGGGGTGGCAGAGGAATGCAGACAGATGTGAAGGAGCAGGAACAGGGATGCTGCCATGAGTGGACTGTGCTTTTACAGGCTAAGGCTTGGCCACATGCTGTAGCTAAAGCTATCTCTCTTTTGAACCTCAGTTTTCCTATTTTTATGATAAGGATATTCATACTTACAGTGTAGTCATGAGACTAAAACAATGCAGGAAAGGTCTTTGGCAACAATAGGCAGTTTATATATAAAACTATCATTATTATTAGAGAGCATTATTAAAAACATGTAAGAGGCACTTCTGGAACTTCTCATTAGGATAGAAAGTGAGTAAGATGACTTCAGGGTTGACTGAGCAATGGGGGAGGAGACAAATGGCAGTGTCCCAACTGCCCAATGGCATTACCTCTGCATATATGAGCGCAGGAGTGTGATTCCCAGAAGGAAGTACATCATGATGGAGCACACCATCATAGCCAGTCCCAGGAGAATGGCTCTGTCCTCTCCAGCCTTCAGTGCTGTGACTGTTTTCCTTTTGTCCAGGAGGTCGTGGTCCCTGATTTTTTGGTAGATATTTCTGAAGTTGAAAAACGATGCAGTATTATATAAAGTTGAAAGTGGCATGCCCCTGGAGAGTGGGCCAGTTTCTACCTCTGTCTTGCTGGAGCTGAGAGACCCAGAGGAACCTTCTGAACTTGCCTGAGTGCAATCAGATTCCAGCATGTGCCCGTCTCCCCTCCCACATACATGTGTGCACTCACACACACACACACAGAGCACACAGCACACATGCACACATCGCATTAACCTGAGCACACAGGAACCCTCCTTCTTTATGTTGGGGCTCACATCTAACAGTAAATTAATTTTCCTTCCCTCCAATTCTAGAGGAAAAAAAGCAATTCCTCAACCCTCAAAATAATGCTTTGGGTTCATTGATTTTACCATCTATCAAGTTATTTACCATTGATGTATTTTGTAATTTCTGCATAACTAATTGAGCATTAATTCAAATAAATGGCAACATACATCAGAAATCTATCAATTTAATCATGCTATTTCCTCAGGAGGGATAGACAGAGGCTGTTTTGGTTAACATTTTTCTCAAGCTTAGGATTGCTTAGGGCTCTTTTGGCTTGAGATTTATAAGCAACATGATGTGGGGTCCAACCTACTTTTTCTTATATGTGTAAATACTTGGGCGAGTTAGAAAAGTTTTACTCAAATCAAGGCAAATCAAGGCTGGTCTCCATAACTTTGGAGTTTTACTAGTACTTTCATTTTGAGTTTTAGAGCAGCAACATAGGAACATGAGACTGAAGTCAAATTGTGTCCTGAGTTCAAATCTAAATTTCACTGTTTACTAACTGTGTGATCAACAAAACATTCCTTAGCCTTTTCAATCCCCAGTTTCCTACAAAGTGTAAATAACATTTAAATGCTTTGTAATGGCTAAATGGGATAGGGGTAGGCTAATCATCTTGAAAAGTGACTGATGTAGGTATTTAATAAAGGTTCTCATTAAAAAAATGGGGTGGACATAAAATCAATAAAGATATCTCCAACCTAAGAAACTCTGTAGATCAAATGGACCTAATGGACAACTACAGAATATTCCACTTCAGAACTGCTGAATTTATTTTTCTCTCGGATGTGAATGGAATATTTTCCAAAATAGATCATATTCTAGGTCACAAAACAAATCATAGCAAATAAAAAATAATGTAATTTCATGTATGCTATCAGATAATAACAGAATGAAGCTAGAAATCAACAGCAAGAAAAATAATAGAAACCACATAAACATATGGAGATTAAACAATACTCTCTTAAATGAAGAATGGATCAAAGAGGAAGTGAGAATAGAAATCAAGAAATTCTTGGAACTAAACAGGAACAGAGATACAATATATTAAAATTTCTGGGACAGTATAAAAGCAATTCTAAGAGGAAAATTTATAGCACTGAGTGCCTACATTAAACAATGGAGACCCAAAATAAATAAGTTTATGGTCTACCTCAAGGCCTTAGAAGAGGAAGAACAAACTAACCCCCAAACCAGTAGAAGACAAGAGATAATTAAGATCAGAGCCAAAATCAATGACACTGAGAACAGGAAAATAATACACAGGATCAATGCATTGAAGAGTTTGTTCTTTGAAAAGATAAATAAGGTTGACAAACCTTTATCCAAACTATCCAAAAGAAAGAGTGAGAAGCTGCAAATCAACAATATCAGAGTTAAAAAAGGAGATAGCACTACAAACCCTTCTGAAATCCAGAGGATTATCAGAACTATTTTGAAAATTTACATTCCAATAAACTGGAAAATCTGGAAGACACTGAAAAATTTCTAGACACATATGACCTGCCCAAATTGAATCAGGAAGATATAGAAAACTTAAACAGAGCAATATTAAATAATGAAATTAAAACTGCAATTAAAAGCCTTCCAAAAAAAAAAAAAAAGAAAGAAAGAAAGAAAAAAGAAAAGCCCAGGACCTGATGGATTCTTAGCTGTGTTCTACAAGACCTTTGCAGAAGAACCAACACCAGTCTTTCTGAAATTATTCCATGAAATTGAAAGAGAGGGAATACTTTCAAATGCATTTTCTGAAGTCAGTATAACCCTGTTAACAAAACAAGACAAAGATGTATTAAAGGAAAGAAAACTACAGACCAATACGCCTGTTGAACATAGATGCAACAATCCTTAATAAAATATTAGCAAACCACATTCAAAAACACATAAAAAAGATAAGACACCATGATCAAGTGGGTTTCATTCCAGGAATGTCAGGTTGGTTCAACATACACAAATTAATAAGTTTAATTCATCACTTATACAGAATTAAGGACAAAAATCACATAATCATCTCGATAGATGCAGAAAAGGCCTTTGATAAAATTCAACACTTATTTATGTTAAAAATGCTGGAGAAGCTAGGAGTTGAATTGAAGGAACATACCTCAACATCATAAAGACCATTTACAACAAGCCCAAAGCCAACATCAAACTAAATGGAGGAAAACTAAAAGCATTTCTCTAAGTCAGGAACAAGACGAGACTGTCCACTTTTACCATTCCTATTCAATTCAAAACATTAGCCGGAGTGATCAGGTAAAGAAAGGAAACAAAAGTGATGCAAACAGGAAAAGAAGTCATCGAACTATCTCTGTTTGCCAACAATATGATCCTATACCTAGAAGACCCCAAAAATTCCACCAGAAAAATTCTAGAGTTTATAAGTGAGTAGCAAAGTAGTAGGATACAAAATTGACACCCATAAATCAATTGTTTTCCAATACTCCAACAGTGGTTCAACCAAGGAAGAAATAAAGCAAACCATCCCATTCACAATAACCTGAATATATATATATGTATATTCATACATACCTATACATATACATACACAGGTACATATTTACATACATACATATACATATATTTGGGAATTAATCTAAGGTGGTAAAAGAGCTCTACAATGAAAATTACTGAACACTCAAGAAGGAAATTGAAGAAGACCCTAGAAGATGGAAAGACATCCATGTTCTTGGAGAGGCAGAATCAATTGTCAAAATGGCCACACTACCAAAAGCAATATACATATTCAATGTAATGCCAATCAAAATACCAATGACATTCTTCATAGAATTAGAAAAAGACCCAATTCTTACAGTTATTTGGAAAAATAAGAGATCAGAAGAACCAAAGCAATACTAATCAAGAAATGCAAAGCAGAAGACATCATGCCTAATCTGAAATTATGTTACAGAGCTGCAGTAACAAAAACAGCATGATGTGGGCATCAAAATAGACATGAAGACCAATGGAACAAAATACAAGACACGGAGACAAATCCATATACCTATAGCTGTCTGATATTTGACACAGGCACCAAAAATATATCTTGCAGAAAAGGCAGCCTTTTTAAAAATGGTGCTGAGAAAACTGGATAGCTGTATGTAGAAAAATGAAATTGGATCCCTCTCTCTCACCCTACACAAAATTCAAATTGAAATAGATCAAAGACTTACGAATTAGACCAGAAGCTTTACAATTGCTAGAAGAAAAGGTAGGGTCACTACTCCACCATAGAGGGACTGGCACCAACTTCCTTAACAAAACTCCAAAAGGGAAAGAAATATAATTAAGAATCAATGAGTGGGATGCCATCAAACTAAAAAGCTTCTGTACAGCAACGGAAATTTATTAAGAGTGAGAAGGAGAGAGACTACAGAATGGTGGAAAATCTATGATGGGAGGTTAATAACCAAAATATATAAACAACTCAAAAAATTTACAACCAAAAGTACAAATAACCCAATCAATAAATGGGCAAAAGAACTAAACAGAAACTTCTTAAAAGAAGATACACAAATGGCCAACAAATAAATGAAAAAATGTTCAACAACTCTTACAATCAGGAAAATAAAATGCAAATCAAAACTACACTAAGACTTCATCTCACTCCAGTCAGAATGGCAATGAGCAAGAATGCGAACAACAATAAATGCTGATGAGGTTGTTGGGGAAAGGTGTACTTATTTATGGTTAGTGGGACGGAGGACAAGTACAACCACTTTGGAAAGCAGTATGGAGATTCCTCAAAATACTAGGGATGGAATCACCATATGATCTCGCTATCCCACTCCTTGGTATTTTCCCAAATGATCTAAAATTGGCATAGTATGGCAATACATCCACCTCCATATTTATAGCTGCACAATTCAGAATAGCTAAATGATGGAATCAACCCAGATGCCCATCAATAGATAAATGGATTAAGAAATTGTGATTGACACACACACACACACACACACACACACACACAGAATTCTATTCAGACATAAAGAAGTATGAAATTCTGGCATTTGTCAGTGAAAGGATGGAAATGGAGAATATCATGCTAAGTGAAATAAGCCAAACTCAGAAACTCAAAGGTGGAATGTTTTCTCTCATATGTGGAAGCTAGAGTGAAATAAAGGAAAGGGGGAGGGAACGATAGGATAACATAGAGAACCAATTAAATATGACTTCATAGACAAGCAAAAGGAAGTCTAGTAGAGTAGAGGAAGGAGAATGGGAGAGAGGAGGGAGGACAGGAGGGAAAAAAGGGAGACGATGAACTGAAATCAATTTCCATACATGTCTGAATTTGTCAGGATGAACCCAACCACTGTGTATAACTATAAAGCTCTTATTAAAAAAAAAGGGGTGGGAGCTATGCCTTAGTGATATGAGTGTTGAACATCCTAAAGTTTCTACTGTTCTCCAAGGAATATCTGCAGGACAAAATGGTAAGGAAATGATTAATATATAAAGCCCAGGAATGGATGATTGGATTTGAAGCAAGCAGGAGAAGGAAGACAAGGTGAGAAAGTTCTGGGGGTGCTGGTGCTTGGGGAGATGTGTGGTAAGTAGGGGTAGGAAGGCAAGGCTTGGAAATTCCAGACTCCTGGTGATCCAGACACACCTTGGGTGCTCTCAGTTTCTATTTTGATAGGGAGCTTTGTGTGACCAGGCAGTGGAAGTGGGCACATTGCTGGCCTATCCAATCTGGAAACAGGACAAATGGAATACTGAAAACAGAGAAGGAAGCTCTCAAGCCATTTTTCAAGCTTTAAACAAAAGCCAATATGCACAAGACAGATCACGTTTTCCTTTAATATTTTTATCACTGTTTACTCATGTTTCTTGGGAAAGAAACCAGAGTAGAATCCAATGTGGAATTTGCAGGGGAAAAAGCAACACCCACTGTTTGCACAATTGTGTATACATTTGGGGCTATATTTAGCTTTGTGCTCCAGAATGACCTTACTGTTGTTTATGGCTAATATCTGTTCTGATTAGCTGGTTCATTCTGGAATGGTCGTTAAATATTCTGCTTACCTGTAAAAACTTGAAAATGTGTATGTATTTAATACATTTCCAGAAGGTTTCAGGGTAGAGTATTTATTAATCTAGTTACCAGTGTATGAAATTAATTGTTTAGCTCATTGCTATCCTCATTATTTTAAAGTTCTCTTGATGAAATAGTTTATACAGATCTTTGATTTTGTGGGAGGAGAATCACAGCTACCTTCATGTCTTCATTCATCATTTTTTCATGGCCTGTTCTTCTGTCTTCCTGCCACCCTCACTCACACTAGGCTGTTCGTTATCACTGCCAGAGAGACTTGGAGAGACCACATTTTTCATTATCCTCCAGCTCCCAAGCCCAGTGCCCTTGGATTAGCTGGCCTGCCCTGCTTTTGACTTCCACAGACGGGTAACCACCCACCTTCTGTCTCCCCATTCTTTTTTGAGATTTTCTTTGAAAATTGTATGGTTTACATCAAAGCTCTTTAAGCTTGACCTTTTATGAACTTGGAAGGAAAATCAGTGCCCATTAGCAGCTAAAGTCAGTGGGCAGGAAGACTTCTGAAGTAGGCAAAGATAGGCTGAGATTGAGTGGCTTCAAAGACCTGCTGTAAAATAATAATCTGATGATACTTCACTATTATTTATCAACATGTATTTAACTCTGACGGCTGCCATTGAGATTTGCATTTCCTGCAGATGGAAGCCAGCAAGGAGAGAGCAATAGTCTCATCGTTCTAGAGTATTAGGCTGTCACGCAGCATTTCTTATGTCACTCTATACTCATAAAATAGATGAGGAATAATCAGTCAGTATGTCACCAGAGCAAGAACCATATAAAAATGATTCAAACAGGTAATTTAAAAACAAATCACTATTTGAAAATGGTTAACAAATGCTCTTCATATATTCTGGAGTGGGTGGGGTGGGGGGAGAAGTGACTGGTTTCCATATAACTCAAAGGCATCTAGAAAATCAGGATATTACCCAGTGAAATGAAAGTGGTGAGCAGGGTGAGCCACATCCAAGGCATCAGTCAATAAATAATTGTTGAATGAAAGGATAAATGATAGAAATGAATGAACAGTTTGAAAGATCAGAATGTTTAGTTAGATCTATAGATTTATCTTGAGTGCTGGTAACCTCTTATTTCTGGGGAGAGGGTCTTTGCCCAATTAGAAGACAGACATAAAAATAATATCAATGTATGGTGGTAAGTTCAATGATGGAATTACTCAGTATTCCCCATATTGAGGGAACAGGATAGGGAGTTAGGATTGTGGTTTGGGAAGGCTTCCTGGAGTAGCATCTTAAACAGACTCCTCAAGTTTGATTTGGAATCAGTGCAATGAGACAAGGAGTTGAGGACAGTTCAGATGGAAGGGATCACATGAACAAATGGTTTGGCACCTATCAGAAACTACAAGTCTGTCAGTATCACTGGGGTGACTGTGGGTCAGAGGAAAAGGGGGAGATATGTTTGGAAAGGTAGGCTATTCAGGAAGTGTTCTGTAAGTCCTTCTAAAGAGATTGGCCTTTGTTCTGTAGTTACATGGGAAACTGTCAGTGGGTGACATGAGCAGAACTGAGTTTCATCATGACCACGGTGGCTGCTGTGTGCAGATTAGATTACCAATGGGACAAGATTTTAATCAGAGAGAAGAATTGGGAAATTGTAACAGTAATGTTGGTGAAAGATGATCTGCCTAATCCAGGATGGAGGTAGGCTAGAGAGAAGAGGATGTTTGGAGAAATATCTTGGAGATAAAATGTCAGAATCTGGTGATTGATAGAATAGAGAACCTGATGAGGGGGTGAGGAGAAGGATATGGCTTTAGATCTATATCTTAGTGTCTGACTTGGACAACTGAGGGGATGGTGGAGGGTGTGAGGCAGAACCCTTATTTTTCTACACTTTTCAGGTTTCAAAGAGAGGTTTTTGCTGACCTTGCTAGGTAAGGAGGGAGAGGCTGATTGCACATTTATAGATTCTCTTCCCCCAGGCTTGGTGTCCTGAGCTCAGGTGGAGGAGTAGCTAATATGATTGATGAGAAGGGTGATAGCCTGATAATCAGGGGACCAAATCTATTTCTTTTGGGTGAGTTTGAAGGTCAATGCTCTTGTGTGGCACAACCTATTATTATTTTAAAAATTTCTTTCACACTCTCCTTTGCCTTTCAATGTGCGCACATCCTGAGTGTGGATAGGCTGGTGAAATGGTCCCTTCTACACCCAGTTGTCTTCAGTGGTAGGTGGGAGGAGCATGGTGCTGTTTTGGGCCTCAGGCCTAAGCCTCATCCTTCGTACTAGGAAGACTTGTACCTTGGGGGTTGCAGTGCCACTAATATATGAGCTGATGTTTTGTCTCCTTTTAGCTATTCATGTCTATGCTCTATGAATCAACTTAAGAGGACAAGGGATAGGGCCTTGGTGTGAGAAATCAGGGAAGGATTGTGAGTACAATTTACCGAAGTAGAGAGCTCAAGAGGAAGAATGAGTCTGGGTCATGATTATGAATTCATTTTTGGGTGGGTGTGCTGTTAGTAGGTATAGAGAAGAAATTTGACTTTATAAGTTTGAAGTGGATCTAGCCTTGGTGTGTCCTGGCAAAGCTAAATTAAGCTCTTTTTTTTTTTTTTTTTTTTTTTTTTTGTGGAACCAGGGATTGAACTCAGGGACTCTCGGCCACTGAGCCACATCCCCAGCCCTCTTTTGTATTTTATTTAGAGACAGGGTCTCACTGAGTTGCTTAGGGCCTTGCTAAGTTGCTGAGGCTGGCTTTGAACTCGCGATCCTCCTGACTCAGCCTCCCAAGTCACTTGGATTGCAGGCATGCGCCACCACGTCTGGCTTAAATTAAGCTCTTTTGAGGCAGCGTTGGCTCCCTGGTGAACCATGAATCACCATGGGGGATAAAAGTGAATATTAATACTATTAATAACAAATAACAGGCATGTAGTCGTTACCACATACACAGGAAATATTCTGTCCAAATAATTTTAGAGAATGGAAATTATTAATAAAACTTACAAGTCCAAGTTAAACAAAAATCTTTGTGATAAATATTCTTGTAAACAAAAATTTTCAAGTTGGGCCCAGTGGCACACGCCTGTGATTCCAGCAACCCAGAAGGCTGAAATAGGAGGGTCACCAGCCTGGGTAACTTAATGAAACACTGTCCCAGATAAAAACTAAAAAGGGATGGGGGTGTAGCTCAGTGACAGAGCACCACTGGGTACAATCCCAGTATTGCAAAAAAAAAAAAAAAGAAAAGAAAAAAGCATTTTCAGTTGTCCAACAAAGTCTCATTTTTACCCCAAGCAATAGTCAACACAGAACAATTTTACTTCAAACACCATATTTGACACTTTCTTTAAATTTGCTATTTAAACTTATTCTATAATTCATAAGAAATTAGTTATGAGGACACACACACACACACACACACACACACAATGGACATAAAGAGTACAAAGTGCAATAAAGGCTTCTCTTTGGCCCTCACTCATTTAAAATCAGATTTCCTTAGTTTCTGTTCTATAAGGAGAAAGGTATTCAGGTTAAGGCAGGGCAAAGGCCATTTATGAATTCATTTGTTAATTTGTTAGTCAATATTTTAAGTCTTCATAAGAAGAACCACAAGGAGCTAAGTCCTGGAGACACAAAGCGAAGGAGACGAATATTCTGAAAGAGCTGAGTGAGATGTTAATCATTACAAGGCCTGGTAATGGACTGATTAGAGAAGTGTACAAAAGGGAAGAAAAGAAAGCCAATATGCTGAGGGCCAGTTTGCCAGAGGGTCAGTTACTGAATGGCTAATTCACAAAAAGTCAATTTATTGAAGGATGGATTTACTAAGTGAGTACAATTCGTCTATTTTGCCATACTTAGAGATTTAACAGAGATTTATTTTAAGCAGTATTGTTTTAAATATAATACATGAATATGAATAAATATTTCCTATGAATGTTTTAAGACTGCATTTTAAAAATGCATTTAATCATCAAGTATGTTCTTACTAATATATTCCTCTTAGCAGTATTTTAAAATTGGCCTGATTTTTTTAAAAAGTCATTTCCTAGGGAGGCTTAGTTTCTTTATAAATATGTTATTAAGAATATATTTATAGATATATCTTTCTTGAGAATATGTGTAAATATATTCTGCTAATAGATATAATAAACATTTAACATTTCATTCAGGAGCCTTTTAGTTTATACTGATTTCTTTTTCAA
Organism: Glaucomys volans; assembly: GCA_020662805.1. Classification (NCBI taxonomy): domain Eukaryota; kingdom Metazoa; phylum Chordata; class Mammalia; order Rodentia; family Sciuridae; genus Glaucomys; species Glaucomys volans. The sequence goes on from JAJEJO010050467.1 coordinate 1,377,319, forward strand.
ATCCTTTTCAGAGGCATTTGCTATTTTGCTAACACTTAGGCATCACTCAGATTATTGTGGCAATTTCACATTGTGACAATTTTGTTGAACTTGTCAACTTTATCCATTAACCAAAATTTGTTTCTTTTACCTATTCACAAAGGATACAGTAATTGATTTGGGATGGGAATATTTAACAGCTTTTTCAAAATTCAGTGAAATTTTAATTTTGTCCTTATGACATCAGTTTACTGAATGTTCAGTTTGTCTCTGGTCCTGTTATTACAATGGGGGGATCGGGGTGAGAATGGTGGGACCCTCTGCTGAAGGAATGTTGAAGAGGAAAACTAGCAAAACGCACAGTCCGGCCTGCTGGCCTAGAGGGAGTGGAAACCCAGGCAGGGGAGGGGAGACCAACAGCCAGAGAAAGCAGGAGGGCGTGGCCACAGTGGGGGTTGATGGAGGACCAGAGGACAGAGAGAAGATGGGACTGGAGACAGAGGGTGTCTGGGACACAGAGGGAAATGTAGAGGAGCAGAGAGAGACAGCAGGAGTCTCCAAATAGGGGCCCTCTGGGGCCTTACTGGTCTTTGCTAACCAATTTAGTATGGATTATGATAGAACAATGTAGAGTCACAATGGTCATACAGATTTTTGGTTCATAGCCAAATTTGATAAATTCATCAAAATGATGAATTGGGAAACAGCTTCTTTGGCAAACTGGCTTTAGGCACATTGACTGTGCTAGGCATCCCTTGATATGAACATTCATGAATCCATGGCAGATGAAGTGGCCCAGGGCTATGGTTAGGAGGATGAAATGGTTTAGAAGACTGTCATTTGGGAGCCATTACTCGATGTAAGTGGTAATGGCTGAGGGTCCTGTGACAGACTGAACTGGATCTTGGGAGAGCAAATGTTTGAGAAGGGGAGGGAATAGGGGTGACTGGATTCCAGGATCTGGTGGTTGGGGGATGGCAGGCAGTTAGCTAGTTAGATTGAGAGGGGCCAAAAATATAGGATCTGTATGTCCTCTGAGGTTACAGGAGACATTAAAACAATTTAAGCAAGTACAATAATTAGATTTGTACTTTAGAAAGATCACTTATGTTAGTGTTTGTTGTTTGTTATCTAGAATGGTTTATATCTCCAGGCAGAGATTGATTCTGAAACTTTTCCAATGTTTTAGATATTAGTTAAAGAGGGATTTTTAAAAGAAGTGGCAGAAGAGATGAACAATTAGATCTGGGCATCATTTTTAACACTGGATTTTAATGAGACTGTCTAGCTAGTCAGAGAAACAAAAGATGGACTTGGGTACAAGAATACAGGAAGGGTAAGAAGACAAGTCTGTGAAGGATCCTGGCACTGTCAGAGAGGTGAGGAGGTGCCAGATGGGTATAGAAAGAGAACTAGGGAAGATATGAATTAGAAGTAAAGAATTAGAAGTAAAGACCTGAAATTACTTGGATGACAGCTCTTCAGGAACTTGCACATAATATTTAATATACTGAATGTTTGTATTTATGTCTCTATGGCCCAAGGAATACTGACCTGAACAATGAATCAAAATGCAGTCTGTAAAAATAAAAAATAATTAAAAAAAAGATAGAGACAGACCCCATGCATCTTTGTAGAATCAATCTCTTGCACTTATTAGTCTTATAAAACATGTTTTTATATGGACTGTAAATAGCTACAATAAGCATAGATCTTGGAGTAACCTGCATAGGGAGGCTGAATAGACAATTAAAACCAAATAAATCAGAAACCATGGGTAGAACAGGCTCCTGGCTTCTTGCTTCCTGTCAGTGTTCCTTGGATTCTACCACCAACAAATTTAGTTCCCTTCCAGAAAAATTCAGTCTTTCCAGGCACTGAGAGCTCTAGTTTCCAGGATCTGCAAGGAGGATCTCCTTCTATGGGAGCTCATTAGGGGAAACATGCAGGGCAATGGATTGCTGGAGACCATCTGAGCTGAAATGAGCAGAGCTGCTGTCCATTTATGCCCTAGGAGACCCCAACCTGTGATTTTGCGTGGCAGAGCAGGAGTGGCATTGGCAATCACAGACATTGTTCTGCCTTCTGCCCACCGAAGTCTCCCACTTTGCTGAGATGTGCCTTGTTGCATGTTTATCCTTATCTTCTAGCAGTTCCAGATTTCATGGCTGTTCCTCAAGCTAGTAGGTGTGTGTTTAGGGTTCAGTTTGATTAGTTTAATTACTGTCCTCTTTTCATTTTTGAACTGGAACCTTCCATGGGGAACATGTGTTTTTGAATTTTGGAATAAATAGCAGTCATTCTTAATGTAGTCACTAACATGAGGGTTTTCTTTTTTGCCCATGAATTTAATGTTATTATTACCAATTTATTAATTTTGGGGGATTTCCAGGAAGTCTTTTATTATATTATGAACCTTATTAGATGGATAGGATACTAAGGGTGAAAACAAATCATGAAAACAAAATTAGGAGTTATGTTTTTAAGTCTGTTTTTTTCATATCAGATCACTTCGTCAATGTTTTCTCTAATATTTTAATTCTTATTTCTTTTTATCTGATTCATTAGCTCATTAAATTTTTATAAAATGTTTTAGTGCACAATATAGATAGAAACAGAAAATTATACAAATTGTTTAGCTAAATTAGGGTATCTTTATAACCTAAAGAGCCTTTCAGAAGCATTATTACTTTATTTTGACCACATTATATGATTTTAGTGCAATAATGATAGACACAAATAACAAAAATAACTAGAAGGACTATATGAACAGAAATAAAAAGATGGCACAAAGAACTTATGGATCATAGGATAAAATCTGATAGAAATTAGGAAGTATTTAGAACTGGATAATATGGAAAACACTGTTTCATCTGGTAGATGCAGTTAAAGTATGATATATTATACTATATAGATATATAGCATATAAAGCATAGATATAGATATATAGATAGGAACAAGTAGTTTTCAATGTTTATATTAAGTAGGGAGAAAACTTGTAAATCAATATGGTAGGTATTCAACGAAGGAGGTAATGAAAAGATTAACAGAACATACTGAATATAGTAGAAGGAAGTAAAAATGAGCAGTAATAAATTTATTGCTTTTTACTAAAATATGATTTAAGACAGATTTCTAAGTCATTGCTTTGGGAGTTACTTTCTCCCTTGGCAATATTCACCACATGTACTCGCTTGTTTTTCTCTTGTTAATCTGTCTTTTGTTACAGGAATTTGTCCCAACTATGAAATTACATGTGTTAAAAAAAAGTCTTTCTCTCCTTCATAGGGAAGACTTAAATCAAGGTAGATATTAATCCTATTCATTCAGAGAAAGACTCTATGGCAGAAAGATGTAAATTTGCCACAAATGCATTAATAGAAATGTGGTAAGCATGACTTGAGAAACTTATTCTAAAATTTACATGAAGTGCAAATAGCTATGAAAAGCAAATAAACTCATGGTTAAAAAAGAATAAGATGGGTGACTTGTTTGGTAACACATCAATATGTAGAATAAAGCTAAAGTTGGTAAACTCAATTGTGGTATTTGTCGAGGTACATACAATTGATTAATAGACCAGAATAGAGATTCAGAAACATATCCATGCACATGTGGAGATGTAACATATAACATGTTTGTTTTTAGATCAATGGGAAAAGAATACATAGTCCAGTAAGTGGTGTTGGGGTGACTGGCTATTTATATAGAGAAAAAATTGGATGCCTACTTCACACCTAACACAGAAGTCAATGCCAGATAATCAAAGACTTAATTATAAAAGGTTAAGCTGCAAAATATTTAGAAAATGGTATGGGAGAAAATTCTTTTGAACTTGGAGTAGACAGGGATTTCAAAATGTTCAAAATTGGGCTGAGTAAAATTACATTAAAATTAAGAACCTATGCTCAACAGAAATCATCACAAAGTGAAAAGATAGGCCACAAACTGGGAGAACTTATTTACACACAAATAGCAAAGCATTAATATAAACTTTTGTAAAGAATTCCTACAATCAATAAGAAGCAGACAAAAATCCAGTAGAAAAGTGGGGCAAATATTTGAGCAATCATGTTCCAAAAAGGACCAAGGAGATAGGCTCAATCTTATTACTAATCTGAGAGACTGGAATTAAAATTATAGTACCTTTTGGACTGAACAAGGTAAAAAATATGCACTCAAGATGAGGCTTCAGAAGCAGTGGAAATCACATATATTGGTGCTTGGTATTACCAGGTAAAGTTGAGGCTATGTCCAGTTTTGAAGCAACCATTCCCATGTTGGGTAAATAATCCTAATAATTTCTTATACACACATGCACAAGGAGACATGCTACAGCAGCATTGCTGGTAATGATGAAAAAACTGGAATTAACACAGATGACCATTAGCAGATGGAATGAATAAATGTTGGTGTATTCATGCAATGGAATACTACACAACAGAGAAAAATAATGACAGCTACTGACATCAGCATTTATAAATCAGAGTGATATAATGTTTGGTGAATAAACTAAATTGCAGAACAATATATTTGGCATAATTCCATTTATATAAAATCTTGAAAGACTCAAGTAAACATATTGCTTAATGATTCAAGTGAAATAAAAGTCATGAGGAAAAAGTAAGAGACTAGGAAACACAAACTTTATCTCTGAGTGGGGTTGAGATAGGAGTTTGTATGATATTGCGGAAGCATTCTCAAGAGCTTAACAATTTCTGACGGCTTTATTTTTTAAGGTAAATGGTGAGTCCTTGGAGGTTCATGTCACCATCCTTTGTAGGTGATAAATATTTCTTTTTGTCAATTCAATATTTAATAAAAACAAACCAAAGAATATATGATAAACACTCAGGTTGCAATGTTCTCAGCTCAATAACTTCTTTCTTTGTTTCTAAATTAGCCTCACTGCTCTGACTTTATTTTGCCACCTGCAATTTATGGATTAAAGTAAGCTCACTTAAAGAAATTTGCTTAGAGAAGAAAAAATATTCCTTTATATTGTTGGGCTTGTGGAATGGAGGATGAGGATAGAAATTAGTATGGTGCGTTTAGCGGATGATCCGAAAAAGGACTGGCTTAGAATTTGAATATATAAAAAAAGTAAAATTGACTTGAACTTCTGAGCAATAGAATGTTTGGTTTCAGAATTTCCAGTGAACCTATCCTTCCAGTTATTTGTCCTGCCTGTTCTTAGGCTGGTTTCCGGTGTTGCATTCTCAGAAGTTCCAGGAAATCCAATATCCTGACAGGTTTGCCTCTGGAATCGAGAAGAGGCAGTGTGGTTTCTGCTGCTTGGCCCCTGGCATTGCCATAAGAGTGTACCCGGAGAAACCAGGCACACACGGAAGCCAGGCTTGCCGAAGGAAAACAGGGTGGATCAATTACCAGCAATGTGGGGCAGCGCTGCCAGACAATCCTGTTAATTCATTTCCAAGTAATTAACTTGAAGACCTTAATTATCTCCATTCATTATTGGCCATTATCATCTTCATTATCATCATGATTACTGTCACCAAAAGCATCACTTTTTTTTTTTTTTTTTTTTTTTTTTTGGTGGTGGTGCTGGGAATTGAACCCAGGGCCTCAGGTATATTACCCAAGCATGCTGCCACTGAGCTACATCCCCAGTCTCACCAGAAGCAGAACAATGGTTTCTGCTCAAAGTCAGCTTTAAAATTTGAGTCTAATCCTTAAGAGTCTGTGAGCTATGCAGGAAAGATGAAGATGTGGCCGGGGAAGAGGCATGGACCAATGAACCAAGATCAGGGCTCCCCGCTTAGCAGATGGTTCCATTGCTTGTATTTGTTGGCTGTTTTTCCTTTGTTTCTGTTAACAAATGGCCAAACAGGCAGCCCAATTTCATGAGCTTTTGCCCCCCTGTTCCATAAATGAAGCTTGCTGAAAATGATTTCTTTATAGTCAGTATTTTAATTATTTTAAATCCCATAGTTATCAAAATCATCATGTAAAATTAAAAAAAAAACTAAAGCAGTGATTTGTCATAGGAACTTATTGATGCAGAACACTATTTACTCTTTTTAAACTTTGTAAATATTGCTGATATATCATCATATGTTTTTTATCTTCTTTGCTATATAACTTTCAACACTATTGTAACATGTGATGTGTCCTTGTGAGTTTGGCTGTTCACTATTGCTCTGAATATCTCATCTTTGACAAGAACCTTCATAAGGGTACAGGCGAGAGAGTTTGAGCTTGGTTTCAGATTCGGATTTTATTCCTAGTTAGTTGTTGGACTCTTAAAGTTATTTCAAAACCCTGACCCTCTACCTTCTCTCTATAAAATGGGCACAATAACAGGTTATTTTATGCAGGACAAGCAGTTCACAGTAATTTCTTCTTAATTTCTTTGTAAAATGATCAAAATGTGTTTAAAATATTTGATGAGAATAAATAGAAGGTGAAAGAAATATACTTATAACCACTCTGATAAAGCCTGCAGAATCTCAGGAGGACTGACCATCGACAGTCACAATGTTTCTGTGGGGCAGCAAATCCCTAGGAATTGGTAATGACACCTGAATTGCAAGGCCAGAAGATCTCTTACCCTTTAGCACCTTCACCGATAATGGCCTTTTAAACCAAACAAAACGACAAAGAAAATGAGAAAAGTACATAAAAAACATGGAATTTTACAATGATACATGAAACTTTAAAGTGTTAAAGACTGTGTTGAAAGGTGATTCAACTTGAAAGCGAGTGAAAAGTAATTTGATTAAGCATTGAGAAAAAGCTCCTGAAAAACGAGAAGTGAACAAAGAGTGGATTTTTAGGGATCTGCTTGTTGTCATGAGCCCTGGGACTTTGTGCAAATACTAGGTGCCTTCTGGCTTGTAATTTTACTCAAACATCACTTAATTATTTTTCCATAATTATGGAAACATAACATATTACAAAGCATTTGGGAAATAGAGAAGTGAAAACTGTTTTCCTTCTGGACTTGTGTATGTTTTTTTGAGATTGCAGTAATTGTTTATGTGCAATTTGTACACTTTTTTTCAGTTAATATTTTGTCCAAGCACTTTAAAATGCTAAGTGATATATTACACTGTTATGACTTAGCATGCTCTATTGTGATGCTGAAGTGGCTTCCAAAATTACTTGCATTAATTATTGTGAACAACTTTGCTTTTGGAATTTTTCGAAGGAATTTTATCTGTAGGGCCATTTGGGTTTTTTGGGGAAAAGTAATCTCTCCAAACAATATTCAGGTAAACCTCCCTCAGGTCCTCCCAGTGCCCAGCACCATTTATCAACCCTGATTCTTCAGGTTCTGCGTGGTGTGCAACTTGCTTCAGTTGCTCTCTGCTGGTAAAAGAAGCTATGTTTACAGTTTAGCTTCATCTGAACTAAATAATTATACAAGGTCCATGGGGAAGAGAGATGAGGAAGAAGAGAACAAATGGAAAGAAACTACTTAAAAATGCTTCTAGAATTTTATGAAAACATCTACTCTCTAAGCCCAAATGAGACGGTTGGATGGATCTGCAGAGTTGTCACCCTGCCTCTAATTAATGCTGCGTTTGCCCCTTTGCCTTTCTTCTTGCTCCCTCAATCCTTCCCCACCCCCAGGTTATCCCTGCAACGACTCTGAGGGCTCTCTCACTTTCTCTGTCCTCTCTGAGTCTCTCACAGCTTCTGCTTTCCTTCCCTACACATGTCCTGTGGTACAGAAGCACGACTTCTTCACATCAGTGTTTACTGAGCATCTACTGTGTGCCCAGTTAGGGTGCAAGGCTGTGAAAATTCAAGAGTAAAACAAAATCTGTGTGGGTGAAGATGATGATGGGGCTGGGAAAAGGGCAGGGATTGTGGTTGGATATCAAAAGGCAGAACTGGAGTTAGCCAAGAGGGGCACATATCTGTGTGCATGCGTGCGTGCGTGTGTATGAAGGTCATTTCCAACAGGGAACAGGCTTCGCAAAGCCATGTGCTGCATGTAATGTGAGAGGAGGCGGCGGGTCAGGGTCGGAACCCCTGCTCCTTCAGCTCAGTCGCCTACTGTTTCCCACTCACCGTCCTCTCTGGGGTCTGGTAAAATCTGACAAGCACCCAGGGTCCCAGTGCAGTTACCTTTTCTCATCGTGTCTGTAAGATGAGGAAGTCCGGCCACTGGTCCATATGAACATCTTAGAGGATGGTGGTCCGGGGGCTCCTTTCCTTGTGGTGGAAGTCCTGGAGGAATGGCGAAAAGACCTAGAAGAAGTACGCATTAGGGTTAAATCTATTCCTTTGAGTTCTGGAACTTTGTATTAGCAACCAATAGCTCTCAGTGGATTGACTTTCTTAAATAACACCAGGTTTCAATGCCTCAGGGACAAGGGCTCTCCATGCTCACTGCACAATAAAATCAACTGGGAATCTTTTTAAAAACACTGATGTCTGGTCCCTCCTTCAGAAATTTGCATTCTGTTTTTTTTTAAAGCTCCCTCATTGTTTCTAATGCATTGCTAGACTCAAGAGTCACTGCTTCAGGGAGTTAGGTTTTGATGTTAAGATCCTGTTTCCTGTGGGTTCAGAGGCACTCGCCTGTAATCCCATTGGCTCAAGAGGCTAAGGCAGGAGGATTGCAAGTTCAAAGTCAGCCTTTGTAACTTAGTGAGGCCCTAAACAACTTAGCAAGACCCTGTCTCGAAATAAAAATAAAAAGGGCTGGGGATGTAGCTCAGAGTTTAAGTGCCCCGGGGTTCAATCCCCAGTACCAAACCAAACCAAACCAAACCAAACCAAACCAAACCAAAAAAAAAAAAAAAAAAAAAAAAAAAAATCCTATTTCCCCTATATTGTCTCCTTCAAAATATAGTATTGATATGGTTTCTTCCTCTGTAGTCTGTCTGTCATATATCCCTCAAAATTTTTGTTCAGATTTGGATATTAAAATTCTACTTCCCCTTTCCTCTTCAAACATTTTCCCTGGATGCTGAGAGATGTGAGAAACAAACTGTCCTTTTTCAGTGTGCTCTGCTGTTACCAGTGCTGTGGGTTCAGCTCCTGGCAGTGGAGTCTCTGCCTGATAGAGTTGAGCAGCAGTGGCAGCAGATACTCAGTGGCTGCTCGGGATCAGGCTTGGAGAATCCAGAGGCAAGGAATTATGGCAGTGCTGCGTTGTTTTGGTTCTGTCTTGGCTTTGGGAGAAGTTCTTTCACCTCCAAATAGCACTAAAGAGTTAGCTATTATTATTTATTTTCTACATAATAACTTTCTGAAAAGGTAGAAACATGAAATATCATAGATATATTAATTAAACATAAAAGTTAAGATGATATTTGATGTGCAGTTTCACTGGTTGTGTCTGCATATATGAACATAGGAAAGTGATGTCTGATTCATGCTACTCTTTCCTATTCCAATCCCCTTTCCCTTCCCTTCCCTTCACATTCCCCTTTGTATAATCCCCCACCCCATTATCGTGTGTCAATATCCACATATCAAAGAAAACTTTGGCCTTTGGTTTTGGGAATTGGCTTATTTCGCTTAGCATGATATTCTCCAATTCCATCGGTTTACCTGCAAATGCCATAATTTCATTCTTCTTTATGGCTGAGTAATATTCCATTGTGTATATATACCACATTTTCTTTATCCATTCATCTGCTGAAGGGCACCTAGGTTGTTTCCATAGCTTAATTATTGTGAATTGAACTGCCTTAAACGTTGATGTGGCTGCATCACTGTAGTATGTTGATTTTAAGTCCTTTGGGTATAAACCAAGGAGTGGGATAACTGGTCAAATGGTGGTTCCATTCCAAATTTTTGAGGAATCTCCATACTGCTTTCTAGAGTGGTTGCAGCAGTTTACAGTCCCACCAGCAATGTATGAGTGAAACTTTTCCCCACATCCTCACCAACATTTATTGTTGCTTGTGTTCTTGATAATTGCCATTCTGACTGGAGTGAGATAAACTCCCCATCGTGTTCAACTACAAGATTGGGATCCTAATTAGAATGAGTTATACTCCAAGTATACGTAATATGTTAAAATACACTCTACTGCCATGTATATCTAGAAAGAATAAATAAAAAGATAAAAAGTAAATTGTTATGAACTCTAAGAAAACAAAAAAAAGATGATATTTGACACTTTTTTTTTTGTGGTGCTGGGGATTGAACCCAGGGCCTTGTGCTTCAAGGCAAGCACTCTACCAGCTGAGCTATATCCCTGGCCCAGATATTTGACACATTTGAACAAAGGAAGGCAGAAAGGCAATTCCTTCACAGGTGCAAGTCAATGGTGTCACAGTATTAATGATAAACATGAGACTAGAAATGATATTTGTGACTGTATACTATTTTAGCTACTGTATTCCAGGCACTTTGCGTCTATTAGCTATGCAAACAGGATGAGAGGCCTGTGCAGATATCCATGTTATGCTTACACCATGAAAACCCTGGAAAGTGGGCAGTGCTGTTATTTTCAGATTATGAGCAATGCTCTCAAGAGAGTCAGACATGTGCTTACATTTAGAAAAGGTGGAGCTGGGCTTCAAACCCATACCCGCCTGCCTCTCTCTCACTCTTGCCCATACTTTTAAGCTGTAGTATGCATTGGAATTGGGGCTCTGTGCTGATGCCGATTCGGATTCAGTGGGTCTGTGGCAGGGCCCAAGGTCTGCATTTGTAACACACTCTCCTGGTGATGGCAGCTCTGCTGGTCTGCAGACAACGCTGGGCAAAGGCTTGGAGCCTGTGCTTCAGTGTGTTGTTGGTTGTAGGTCCAGCTTCATCATTTACTAGCTGTGTGACCTTGAGAAAGTCACTTAACCTCTCTAGGGCTGAGAGTTATTTTAAATTCATACTTGGAGAGTTTGAAACAGATAACCTCTAAGGTTGTTCTGAGCTCCAATATTTTGTGATTCAGTAAACTGAAGAATGAATGTAAGCATAGATTAAGCATGGTGCATTGATTTCCTGAGAACAGGTCTTGAGAGTGGATCACTGCCTATAACCCTTGGGTCAGCACCAGAAGCACAGGCGCAGGAGCTATGGGAGGTAGCAAAGGCTTGATAGTCAGTATAGAAGCAGGAAGTCCTCCTTCCTCCCTTGGTTTCCTAGGGTGATGGAGGGATGAAAGGACCACCTGAATGGATGCCTAGACAGTTGTAGGAAGATTTAGAAATTGAACTTGCTATTTCTTTAAATGACTTGGATCTGGGTTATTTAAAGTTATTTATGTTCTTTTTTGAACGTCTTTAAAATATCAAATTGAATAGGGATTAAATGAGTTATTGAAACCAGGTAGCCTTCGGGAAATAAGAATGATTTTGATCTAAGTTGACTGAGTTATTTCCTAAGAATGAGGATTGGTATAAACTTGCAGAAAGGCTTTTTTTAAAACATGGACTCTGGTGGAATCTTCTGATCACATTAGTTATTCCTTCAACTGAGTGAGGGTGTGTGACAGACAAAGAAAAATGGCACAATTTGAGTCTAAGTAAAGCAATAAATTACTAAGGACTGCCCTGCTGCTGGTTATTGACCAGCATTTAACAGACACACCATAGAATTGTAAATGGTTTGAAATGATTCAAAGAGAAGGGTTTCAGTGATTTCAGTATATTTAGGATACTTTTCAGCTGTGAGCCATTATTCTGGTGCTGAATCTTGGCTCTGTTGTTTTAAGATGATAGACAAAGGAGGAGATGAAAGATACATTTATTCTAATTGACTGTCTAAAGCTTGTTGGAAAGGACTTAACACATCCTCAGGTTATTCCAATAAGTGGATGTGGAGTTTCTCTACCCCAGTTTTCTTTCATAAAGCAAACTGTTATTTAAAATCTGTTAAGATCATTGTTAATTAAGATGAAAGTGAGTAGCTGCCTTAAGGACAACAGTGTAAAGATTCTGCAGAGGTTGAGGAAAAATTTTCAGGCTTCAAAGAAACTCCCAGAATTCAAAATATGTTAATGGAAGCTGGTTTGGAGGTTCCTCCCAGCTCAAAGGCAGTCCTCCTGAACTCCTTAAGTAATTAACTCAACTCTGCTCACTTTATAAGACAAGGAATATTTCATTTGAATTGTGGTCAGGAAAGTGATGCAGAGAAACAAAAAAGTACTTGATGGAATTTTGCAGTTTGGAATCCTAGAGTGAAACAGAGACCTGTTATGTTAGTGGGGCACAGGGCGGTGCGGCTGGTGGAAGCGTGGGTCTCAATCCATCACTAACCTGTCTAGGAATGGGGTGAACCTGACACAGCCAGGATGGGTCTGAAAATCAGAAGTCCCAATGACATAATTATCAGTGAAAATGTGGCGATTTCTTTGTCTCAGGAATTTATAAAGGGTCCCTTTCATGTCTCAGCACACTCCTTACTAGCTTCTGCTTCCTTGATTCAGCTCCTGCCATTCCCTCAGCCTCCCTTCCATACTTGGTGAAGAAGCTACGCTGTTTCAAAGCCATCTCGGACGTCCCCTCTTCTGAAAGCCATCTCTGACCCACACAAGCAGCTTCCTCATCTCCACTTCTCTTAGAATGAGGTGCAGTTTCTCTGGCATGTGCACAAATCTGCCTTTCCCTGGTAGGTAGGCTGTGATCTCCAGGGCAGGTCTGTCCCTTATGCACCTGTGGTACAACGCAGGACACATAGCAACACATGGTTGTGTTTTCTGCCTTGACCTCTAAGTATGCATCGTATCATGTGACATTGGGGCTGTGTACTGCTAACCTCTCCTTCCTGACCCTTCCCTGAGCTTGGAATGTCATTCCTTTTTTTGACACCTCACTCCTCTCTTGCCTTCCCCTGAATGTCATGTTCCCTCTGTTTCCTTCACTGATTTGGACGGCAAGGTTCTATTGCTTGCTGAATTATTGTTCAACACGGCTTATGGGCAGCGTGGCCTAATGAGGAGAGGAGCAAGAACACAGAAGGGGCCGTTTGTTGGTTTGCCTCCTGGCGTCACTACTTACCACCTCTGTGACTTTGGACAAGCCCATTTGACATCTCTGGATTTTAGTATCCTCAACTATAAAAATGGAATAATGATACTTGCCTTTCAGGGTGGCTTGTAAGATTAAATGGGCCAATACATGCAGAAGAACCTAAGGAGATCATGGCACATAATAGGTCTGTACTAAACATCAGTATGCTGCTTTTTTCTCTCTATTATTATACTTAAAAGCAGATGGATTGGATTTTTCTCTTCATAAACAAAATTCAATTAAGCCTCTTTGTACTTGTACATTGAGAGTATTGATTTTTTTTTTTTTCTGTCCAATGGGCCTGGTGGCAGTCAGAGGAAATATTGAGATGGTAAAATCTGCAGTACTTCCTCTTTCGCCTAAGTTCTGATACCGATCCTGAGCAAGAGCAGCATGAAGACAGTGCCTCTGAATGCTGGTCACACATTAAAATCACCTGAACTTTTGAAAATACTGGTGTTGGGCTCATCCCCGAACAATGAGAACCTCTGTGGGTGGATCCCTGACTTTGATAATTTTTTTTTTTTTAAAGCTGTCCAGGTAATTGTGATATGCAGCCAGGGAGAGAAAAACTGCTACAGTCTCTCAGGTTCTGAATTCACATAAGTGGGATCCTTGGTGGATACCCCTGTCTCTAGAAGCTGCAGCTGGAGTAATGGTTCTTCAAACTCAACTCTGTGCAGTGGCTTCTCAATTCTTCTTAGTGCCAGGCCTCGAGGTGACAGCTGCAAGGACGAGTGAGATATGGAGCCAGGAAAGAGCAAAGTGGATGCAGTTTTCTGGTGTCAGTGGCCTTGAGCGACGCATATGGGAGACTCTTAATGCACTCTCCTTTATTGAATGAGCGAGCAGAAGCCAACAGAACTATTTAACACATAATTACATGCCTAATCTTGCATAAAATTGTAACACTAATGACATCACAGTGGAAGTCCAAAAGGTCACCCTAAGCACAGAAATTTGGGGTTGCTTCTAATGTGTGAGACTTTTATTTTGCAGACAGCAAATTATATGTTCTTCCTAGGAGTCGAGTTGTTTTGGCTTCAGGGCTTTTGGGGGAGAAACCAAATGTATGGTGATAATTTTAGATCTAGTGATTTAATTTAGAAAACGTTGGTACTTATTAGAAGCAGTTTTAAATGTCATTTGGATATTTTCCTCCAAAATCAACTACACACTTTACCATATTTTAGTTCATTCATTAATGCGTCCATTTGCCAAATACTTATTAAGTGCCTCCTACATGCCAAGCACTGCTCTGCATACTGTGGGCACCAAGACATTTCGTCCTGCATCTAAGCAGCGCAGAGTCTATGGAGGAGTCAGAATAACAAGTCAACATCTGCTATATTTTAGGTACTGGACCTACTCTATTCAAGACTGCTATGACTTCCCAGTGGGAATCTCAAATAGTTCCTTTTCCCTCCACATTTTACTTAACCTCTCATCTCAACATGCTCAGTTTTATATCATTGGTCATTTCCTTCCTCTAAAATTGCTTTCCATCCTTGATAAAGAGAATGCTACTTTCTTGGTTCTTCTTACTCTCTACAGACTCCTATAATTTCTTTTGTGGGTTCCTGTTTTTCTACTCATCCCTTAAATGTGGATGCCATTTGGGGGTCTAGCAAGTACCACTGGACAATGCCTTACAACAGGAATGAGGAAGGCCTTTCTCCCCATTTGATGTTTAGGAGAATGAGCAGCCAGCCCATTTGCTACCATTCTGCAGAGGTAAGGATTGCATTGCTGAATCCTGTTGTCTCTTTGAGAAGAATCAAGTAAGAGAATAAGTAATTTTTTAGATTTTTTTATTGCAAATTGCTTTTCAATTACTGGAGTAACTGTGAATGGACTTTTTTGCCTAGAAGTGGGGTGATGGTCACTTGTGACCCTTGTCACATGTGACATAGATCAACTGCTGTTCATGTGTTTATGATGTGTTTGACTTTAGTTTCAGGAGGATGGCAGTTAAGTATTGCACCTGCCCTTTAGCCTGCTAGTGATTTGGCTCATTGAGCTCAGCAATGGGCTGCTTCTGCCCCCACCTCCCGCCTCACCCCCCCAACCTGAGCCACCACCAGAGGCTCAGGGATTCCAATCTTCCTTCTGTCACAGAGTAACCCTTTAACTACAGGCAAAACATTGTCCTGCCCCCAGCTTCACCGTCTGTGAAAAGATGACCAGCGAGCTAAACTCTGTTCATTTAGTTAATTCAGCTTTTACTTCTCCAACAGGTATTTTTGATGATGTTGCTCTGTGGCAGGCACTGAGTGTGTGGTTGGGGACATGGTGATGGACAGAACAGGCAATGACCCTCCTCTGGGGGAACTCATGGTCTAGAGGGGGAGACAGACTGATCAGACAAGTGTGGATGTGTGTTATCGTTAAAAGAATGTTACGCATATTTGCTAGACAGTGAAGTAAGCTTTGCATCATGTCTATAGTCACATGTCAATGGGAAATGGCCATCTTAGAGGTGGGGTTGACAGAGCTCTGAAATCAATTTCAGGTTGAAATCCCAGCTCTGTGATATAGTAATTATATAACCTAAACACATTGTTAAATCTCCCTGAGCCTCCTTTTCCTCATCAAGAAAAACAGAGTAATAACAGATATCACACAGGATTGCTATGTGGATGATTTACAATAATATATGGCATTAAATAGGCACTCAGGAAATGTTTTTTTTTAATCCCCCCACCCAAAATTGGCCATACTGATACATCAAGTCATTCTGTTTGATTCATTTTTACAAAAAGTAAAAAACCCGTTGCAGGAGTGGAAAACACTTTTCCACATGGTCTTAATTAGTCCACTATTCCATAATTCATTTCTTAATGAGCTTTTCAAGTGGATAATCACAACTGATGTTCAGTTTCATTCCTTCCATGCTACACATTTAAAGCTAGTTTAACTGTTAAGCATTTCACTCTATTGGGCATTACACACACACAGCTGGTATAAAAAAAACCTACTCACAACTCATGTGTGCCTCTTAGATTGGTACAAATGACAGATTGATGCTGGAACCATCCGTTCCTTCTCAGTGCCTATGGTTTAGCTCTTCTATTTCGATTGAGAATCAAGGGCATTAAACTATATAAGTTCTTTTTTAAACATTTTTTTTTATTTTTACAGACTTCATTTTGATTCATTGTACACATATGGAGTACACATTTTCATTTCTATGAGTTCTTTATAGAGAAGAACTAGAGATGGCAACAATACACATGACAGGGGCGTCACTTCTCTAGACCCATATAAATAATGCACTTCTATGCATTATTTCATTTAACACTGAGAGCAACTCTTATGAGAGCCCTTTCTATTTACCAGACAAAACTGATACTCAGAAAAACAAGTAAAATTTCCCAGGCCACATAGCTATTAAGTGGTGAAGACAAAATTTTAGTGCAAGCTTGTTCAAGTGCAAAACCAGTGCTCTCTTACACTGTACAGTTTTGCTAGGTCCACCAAGTTCCAAAATTTGTATTGAAGAAATTATACTTGCTCAACAATAGTGGCAACTTATTTATTCCTTGAGGACTGTGGTTTTCATTCACATCACATTTGGAGAGAGAGGGAAGATGAGATGCAGGAGAAGAATATGGCAGCAGGGAGCAAAAGGCGAGAAGGTACAGCATAGAGAGGCGGGCCGGACCCCAGCCTTGCTCCCCACCATCTCTGTAGCCTGGACAGCTTTCTAATACCTGTCTACTGCTGTCTTGCTTTCTCTTTTTTTACATTTAAAAAAAAATTTGTATTTGTTCTTTTTAGTTATACCTGACAGTAGAAGGTATTTTTGCATATCATGCATACATGAAGTATAATTTCCCGTTCTCGTGGTTGTACATGATGTGGAGCTACACTGGTCATGTATTCATATGAACATAGGAATGTTATGGCTGATTCATCCTACTGTTTTTCCCATCCCCATTTCACCTCCCATCCCTCAACTCCCCTCTGTCCAATCTGGTAAACACCGCCCCACCCCTGCCCTGCCTATTGTGAGTCAGCATCCCCATATCAAAGAGAACATTTGGCTTTGTTTTGGGGGGGATTGGATTAGTTTACTTAGCATGATAGTTTCCAGTTCCATCCATTTACTGGCAAATGCCATAATTTCATTATTCTTTATGGCTGAGTAATATTCCATTGTGTATATATACCACATTTCCTTTATTCATTCATCTGTTGAAGGGCACCTAGGTTGGTTCCATGGCTTAGCCATTGTGAATTGAAATGCTATAAACACTGATGTGGCTGTACCACAGTAGTATGCTGATTTTAAATCCTTTGGATGTATGCCAAGGAGTGGAGTATCTGGGTCAAATGGTGGTTCCTTTCCAAGTTTTGTGATGAATCTCCATACTGCTTTCCAGAGTGGTTGCAACAGTTTGTAGTCCCACCAACAATATATGAGTGTCCCTTTTTCCCCACATCCTTGCCAGCATTTAGTGTTACTTATATTCTTGATATTTTATGTTACATAATGTGTAATGTGTATATGCAATATTTGTATATTTCATATGTTATGAATATATGTAATATAATGTATAAAAGTCTCTGCTACATGGGAAGCATTGTGAGTATACTATTATCATTACTTGGGAGTGGGTTAAGTACATACTAGATCTGGAAGATAATTGAGTCTGTAACATACCACAGTTCAATATGTTCCATAGACAATCATGAAAGCGATCTTTAATTTTTCATGGAGAAAGGACTGGAGGAAAGGGCAAGTCATCCAAGAAGCATGATCTCTGCCATGAACTTTTGGGTAATTGGCTCACCTTTGCTCCTATTCCTCATTCTAACATGAGGGAATTGAAAGAGATGATTCCAAGGTTCCTTTCATTTGAAAAATTTTATTTTGTTCTGCTTTGGAAAATTGCAATCAAGGTCTGCTCCTACAACTTATTTGACTTCTAATCTGTCTTTGGTTAAATATAATTTCTATTTTACGTTCTGTTGATTTCTCAAATGAAGTGTTCAGTAATGCTCCTGGGAAATTCAAGAGAGGGAAGATTAAGCACCAAATGGAAAGGCAAAGTGAAAACCCTCATTGATCCTTGTAAGTGATTTCTACAGACCCACATCCCTACAGGGCTGGGCATCTAGGGCACAGATCTTGTCTTGTTTCATATCTCTTTGACCTTATTTCCTCTACTCCCTATTCAGCATCTGCTCGGATCCCTATCAGTAATCCAATAATGTAACTGCTGCTCTCTTCCATAGGGGAGCTAATGATCTGATCAAGAAGATTTCAAGTGTTATAGCAGCTTGGGGCCAGGAAAATACAGTTCACGGACCTTGCTCTGTCCCACCCTGGTGGTCACTGGGTGAACTATAATTAAATCTATCCATAGTCTCTCCCAGTCATGTCTCTGCATTGACTGCTGATCATATGCGTAAAGCTCTATTCCTGGAGGAAACCAGCATTCTGAACTTGGTGTTCTCAACCTTAAACTGAGTCATCCAGCCTTTTCTTCTTGCCAACTGGACAAAGATTCCTTTGATTTATCCATGTTTTTTAGTGCTGAGTGAAACAGTGGTAAGAAACCAGACCTCTGGAGTTGAAGATGACTGAGTTCCAGCTCCATTTCTTTCCTTTGCTATCAGCATTGCTCTGCATGCAAGTTAATTAATTTCTGAGTCTCAATCCCCTTATCTACAGAATTAGGATATTATGCAAACTTTAAAATTTATTGTGAGAATTAATTAAAATAATAATACTAACATTATTCACGGCTATTTTATATGCAACTATTTATTTACACATATGCAAATGAATATGTTTGTATATGTCATAAATCAATGTTTGTCTATTTATATATCCTAATATACCTAATGTGTCAAATTAATAATACATCATGATCCTGACTGAAGGGAATTGAGACAGAATTCAGAGAAATCATTGAATGCTAGCATTTTAAAGCTGGAAGATATGTCAGAGATATTCTGGGCCAGATGCCAATACTGAGGGTAGGTATTTTTTTTCCTGGATAGTTTTTTTAGGGCTGCAGGTACAAGGCCTTCTGGAAGTAAATAGTTCCAATAGTAAAAACAGGCTTTTACAATGCAAAGGGCACTGAGCAGGCAAAGAAAAGACACTTTAAATTCTACATACTACTTTGCCTCAGTGCAAGGCTGTATTTAAAGATTTAAGGAAAAAACAGGAAGAAAGGTAGTGGCTTTCTTTTGATGGCCACAGGTCAAAGACAAACCTATTCAAATGACTTGAAGTCTATGGTGAAAGATGCTTGAAAATATTAAATCAAATGTTTAATCCTTTTAAAAAACTGTTTTCATCATTGTATGGAAAATATCTGATGTGCTAATGAGGGGGTTGCTGAGGAATCCCTGTTATAACATAAATATCTTGGAGTTCATTTAAATAGCTTTTATCTCCCTCATTTTGTAGCGTATAGGTTCTTGGGTTCTAAATCAGGGACTTAAAACCAAGGGAATCACCTGAAAAGGTGAGTATCTGATAGGATCCTGATTTCTTTAGTCCACACATATATCTCCAGAAAGGAACTTGGGAAGAGGCTGCAGGGATTGAGGAAACGTGGAATTGTTTTTACTGCTCACTTCCATTCCTTCCTGGTTTTGTGACATGGGGTGAATTAATTAACCTCTCTGAATCTCAATTTCCTTATCTATAAAAATGAAGGCTTAAATATCTACCTCTGACAATTGTTTCACTAGTGAGTAAGAAGACATGTTTTGAATCTGGGATAGGCATGAAAGGATGTGAATTCTTTCCCCAAAGGAACTGATCTGGTCAGTCTGTTCAACATCTGCTGTTGAGAATGGAGGAGCTGCGTCCTCTGCTGAAGGGGATGTAGCCAACCTGTGAAGTTGTTTTCTTGGGAAGATGAAATTAATCCAATAATAAGAAGTGGTTACTGAAATTGGCCTTATGTTACAAGGTGCCAGATGCAGAGAGGATGGAAGAAGTGATCCAGGGGAGAAGTCTAGAGGTGGCGTTACTCCTCCCTGTTCCTCACGCCCCAGCCTGTGAGCCACCAAACCTGTGCACGTTTTCTCTTAACAGCCCTAGAGAAGCACAGTCCAGGAGGAGCATAATGAAAGCCCCGTTCGCAGTGTTCGATTTCCTAGTAGTCACATTGAAAGGAATACAACGAAGCAGGAGATATTCATTCTAATATTCTCCAATATTATCATTTCAACATGTAATAAAAACAAAAATAATTAATTACATAGTCTGCTGTTTTTTTTTTTAACTAAGGGCTTGAAATTCAGTGCATATTTTATACTTCTAATATATTTCAATGCATGCTAACCACATTTGAAGTGTTCAATAACCACAAGAGTCTAGTGCCTACTATTTTAGACTTTTAGAATCTGCTGTCGCTACAGTAATTTTAGCAACAATAGTAAAGTACAAAAACAAATCACTGTTTTCATTTGTTGAATACTTTCCATGTAATGGGTTCTGTGTTTTGTATGCGTTATGTTGATCATCCTGTCAGTCAGTGTTATTTCTAACCTCCTTTATAGATGAGAATGCTAAGGCTTAGAGAGATTAATTTGCCCAAGGTCATGTGACTTTTTAAATGGCAATCAATGCTGATCATGCCACTTCTCCTGAATTACTTGAATAGTCTCCTAACTGGTTGGCCCACCTTACAGTAGGACATTTTGACAATTGTGTCAAAAAAGCCACTTCAAATTGTAATGCCATTATTTTATTATTATTGCCAAATAATTTATGTCACAGACTCTCTTGATCTTCAGCTATTTTTGAGCCTATCCCCCTCTGTTGTTATATCTATGAGAAACCTAAAATCCCTCATTGCCCTCCCAACTCTGAATGTAGAGGTATAGGGTTGGAGTGGAGTGCAGAGATGGAATAGACACTGGTTCTAGAACTACAAGAGAGGAGTTGAAAGATTCTCAACACAAGGGAATGATAAAATGTTTAGAAGGAAATGCTTGTCACTCTGGTTTAAACTTTACATGCTATATGCAAACTGTATCCCACAAACATCTACAATTATTAGGTGTAAATTTAAAACATTTTAAAAAAAGATAATTAAAAAAAGGATTGTTGGGGGAGATGCTGGCATTGTCCCTTAAAGGAATGAAGATTCTTTAGGGAAAAGTTGGGTTATAGTCTGGAGCAGGGAATATAAAAGATAAGCCATACCACATGACAACGCTGCTGTGAAAGACTATCAGCCTTATTTCAGAAGGACTCAGGGTCCAGCTTGAAGATAGGACAAAGTTAGGAGAATCTGAATACCAATCAGGACAACAACTAAAATGGAGGAAATCCAGAAAATATATTTAACCCATGATTTGATAGTGTTAGTTAAAACATCTGAATTGGTCACCATTAGAAGATGCCAGGGAACCAAATTCTTATATTTTGAAAATTGGTAAGCATAGGGAAAAATCCACCATTCACTCTACATTTCTTAAATTAACTAAATCACTGTCAAACCAAGTAGTAAGTGAAATAAATTTTCTCTTTATTGAGCTATTTCACCTAATTCGTGAGGACGGGATAATACATTGAAACTCTCACCATTTTGCAACCATGAATGAGTTGATACACTCAGACTTGATAGTTCATGATCATTACCATCAAAAGAGAGAAAAAAACCCCCACAATATCCATTATGAATAAGTATTTCCAAACAAAACCAAGAACAGGACCAAATCCCATCCTGGGTCTAATCAATCTCCTAGACCCAATGAACAATTTGTAGAAAGTCAAGAAAACAGAGGATCATGCTACAAAATACTGTGGATGTAATCAGTAAAATTGAAACTATGATTGTGTGTGTGTGTGTGTGTTTGTGGGCAGTTTACAGGGCAATGAATTTGGCTTTGGACTACTCTGGATTTGACTTTGCTTTTCAGTTTACTGACCATGTGCCTTTGGGTTGACCATTAAGCCTGCCTCTGTTGGTTTCCTTATTTTTAAAATGAAATCATTATTGGCACACAGTAAAGATTCAACCAAGTAGCTCTTTTTAATGGATTTATCTCAATGCTTCAGTTGTGTTAAGGGCAAAGGATAACCCTATTTTTTTTTTTTCCTGATATTTCTTACCTTACTGAAGCTGACACTTGGGATCAAAATAAAGCTCCTTTGAAACTTCCTCTTGCCATATTGCTTTCAAAACATGTTAATGAATGGAAATGAATACTGCAAGCAAATTGTAGAGAAGCAAAATGGTCATTGTGTTTCTCAAGGAACTGTTACAAGAAACAAAAGGAAACTCAGCTGCAACAGCCAGGGATCACAGACTCTTGAGGGCATTTGGTGACAATTGCCGATCATGAATCATAGGCCAGGACATTATTTCAGACAGTGTGGTATAAACCTAGATCTAAAATTTATTCATCACCTGGTGTGGAGGAAAATGAAATGACTGATCAACTCAAGCTGGTAACATAAATATTTAACTTTTTTAGAATTTACCAAAAGCAATTGATTACTATAAATGCTTATTTGCTGTTAAATGACTTAATAAGCACTTTGTCATCTGGGACTCATAAGACCCTTAGAAATTATCGTTCCTCTCTGCATCTGTTGCTTCAACCCTTTTGGAATATGCTCAATGAGGGGTTATCCAGTTAGTGATTAAGTACCTCTTGTGGGGAACCCTCCCTCTCTGGAGACCACTCCTCCCATTGTTAGACATTGTGGTGGATGGAAAGTGTTTCCATAATTTGAGGTGGGATTGGTCTCACCAGAGTTCCACTATTGCTCCTGATTCTACACGCTGGATTGCTTTCCAGATGTTTTAGAACAACTGTAATATCTTGGCAACACTTCTTCACTGTGACCTGCATGAAAGTCCAACTGTTCTTCACTTGATGTGGCTTCAATTTCTCTTCTTATTTTCACCCTCTGAAGCCATGTACCCTCTCTCTCCTAAAGCGTCATGGGCTTTATAACATTTATTATTTAATGGTACTGTACATACTTTAGTTAATTTAGTTGCAACACAAACCCTGTAGTTTGAACACTCTTCATTCCCATTCTACTTATGAGGAAGGTAAAGCAAAGGAAGGTTTAAACAACCTGCTCAAGGCAGTAAGTGGAGGAGCCAGGACATGACCCCCGCAGCCCACATTACAAGTTCATACTCTTAAACACTGTATAATTTTATTTTTCTGAATATAGTACTTCAGTGTCACCTGATTAGTGTCAAGGATAGAAAAACTATCACCTTCTATTTATTTATCTTGAGATCACATTAACATTCCTGGCTGGTATGGTTGAGCAGGTATATACAGGGAATTAAAAGTAGAGAGTCAGAGTCTGAATTTTGATATCTGCTTTGCAAAAGGCCATGGAGGAGTCCTAGGTTTTATCTTGAAGAAAATGGAGTCCAATTATGTGCTAATCATTATTGTTATTTTAAATGTCTTTTTTTAAAAAATAAAATGGCTATGTGGTCTTCAATTCTTGGGTTCTAGACATCCTCCTGCCTCAGTCTCCTGAGTAGCTGTGACTATAAGAGTCCATTGTTGTGCCTGTGCATTAATTATTATTTCGAAATCCATTATACATTTTTAGGCAAGGAAGTAAGACATATTTCAAATATGTAAATATTTGAAATTACTCTGAAGGCAGTGTTGAGGATAAATTAGATTAGGGAGAAACCATAAGCAGGGATTTGGATTGTGATAGCAATAATCCAAGCAAGCCCTGAAGGGGTTGAGGATGAAAGGGAATGAAGAGATCTGGGTGGTGTTTGGAAGGTGGAGAGTCAGGACTTGGTGGTTGATTGAATTAAAAGGAACAATGCTAATGAAGAGAGGAATTAAAATTTATTCCAGGCTTCTGAGGGGGAGTTGTGTGGGTGGGAGCCTCATTCACCAACATGGGTAATGTAGTGAAGTGAAATAGAAGGTGCCTTAGAGCAGGGTTTGGCTGAAATGAGTTGTGGGAAAAGCTTGGGAGTAGTTGGGAAGGATAAAGAAAAGGAGGGAAGTATCCAGAGAGTACTGTAGGCAGTGGCCCAGCAGACTCAAGAGGAAGTTCTGAGTTGTGGAACCCTGGGATGAATGATCAGTTAATGGATGCTTTGAAGATTACAAGGTAAAGAAAGATCCCTTGACTCAACCTACTCTGGTGGGTGGTGGTCTTCCTCCAGGTTTAGACAGCATACTGTGGTTTGGCTTTGTTCTTGGGAACCCCAGAGCATAAAGTCCCTGAGCTGTCCTTGATGTCTTCCTGTGTCAAACTCAGGGAAAATGATTCTAATTTTCTTTATTGCCTTGTCAGCTTGTAAATGAATTTGCATTTACATAGAGAATCACATGTTTGACAAGAACCATATTCATCATATCAAAATGTTCCCCCTGTCTTCTAGAAGGGTGGTCATTTGGTACAAAAATGAACACTTTTTTTACATTGTATTTCTGATGATAGTAGCTGATTATCTCAAGGAAAAAATGTCAATTTTAAAAATCTAATATTTTAGTGTAAAAAAGATAGTTAAAATCTATTTTATCTACAACATAAGTGTTAGGTCATTCTTCTTCAATACTCTCTCAAGAAAAGTTAATTTCCTTTCCTTTATCACTTAAATAGTCTGTGGGCTTTTCATTTACTGATACATTCATTTATAAAACATTTGTTATATAACACAGTAGGCATTAGAGACTCTACTGGATGTAAAAGATTAATTGTCTGTTTTCAGATAGTATCAGGAATATGGGAAATCTTAAATCAAGTGCTTAAGTACAGCCATGCACTTGGTGAATTGACAATGAATATTAATCGGTAAACCTTTGGCAATTTTTGATGACCTGCTTATTTTCAGGTGAATTACATATTGGTTCGCATTCCAGAAAGTCAAAATGCTATGACATAGTTCTGAACTTTGGATGTGAAGTCAGGCTGCGAATATCACATGGCATAAAGAAAAAAAATGAACCTGGTTCTGGTAGTTGTAGACTTGCATTTGTCTGAAGGTGGTTTTGGGAGGACAGGTAGCCTCTATAACATTGAAATCTTTTGCTATGTTACAAAGGAGTTGTAGGTAAAACTCAGGTCAAAGAGACAAGAAGAACACCAAGATGCTAAATGGAAGGAACCTGTACCATTTGACTTTTAGAATTGTGCTGCTTATCTATGGTTTTGAGCTATTTTCCTTCTTGTCTGTCCATCATGGATGTATTCTCAGTGGTGATGGGGGAGAGAAGGAAGGTAAAGTCATTTCAAGTTTGAATGGAGAAAAAGGAAGTTCCTGCACTTTCAGAAACACTTTTTGGCCAGCCTGGCACTTTTATCTCCATTCCAGTTGGAGCTAGGTCCCTCCATGCCTTCCCTGGCTTCAGTTAACATAGGTCGGGGCTGGTGTGTACCCATCTCCCTGGGAATAGGCAGGACTCCATCCCCACAAGAAATCCAAGCTCACTTCTCTGTATCTGTTCACAAAGCTTCCGTCTCAGAACACCTGATTCCTGGAATTCCAAGATTTTTCTAACTGACATGTTCCAGATTTAATAGATTTCTCAAGACTATGAGATGGAAAGAAAGAAGGCAACATGTGGACCAGAGACCTGAGGCATAGAAGGTTCTGTATATTTACGTTTCCTATTCTGCTCTCCCTGGCTTTTCTTACCCTCTGTCTCCCTAAGGGTGAGTCTGAAGAAAGGTGCAGAAATGAAAGCTTGGACTGTATCTACTGTGGTCTGAATGTCCCCCTAAATTCATGAGTTGAAATTTACTCTCTAATGTGATCGTATTAAGTGGGTCTTTGGATGGTGATTAAATCTTAGGGTAGGTCCTCATGAATACAATGAAGGCTTTTATAAAACAGGCTTCATGCAGATTTTGGCCCTTCTTTGGGCTTCTCTCTTCCACTATGTGAGGATGCCACCCACAGTGAGGAGATGCCATCATTGTCATCTTGGACTTTCCAGCCTCCAAAGCTGTGGGAAAATAAATTTCTGTTCTTTTTCAATAACCCAGTTTGTGTTATTTTGTTACCAGCAACCTGAATGGGTAAGACAGTTTATCTGTGTCTGAAGGGACCATTTCTGTCTATAAATGAGAACTGGTGAATGGAGAACTCCTAACATTCAGCCAGAGAAAATAAGGTATCATAAAGTTTGGATGAATGTCCCTGGTGAAATTCTAGAGTTACCAAAGGGAAAGTTGATGTGTATAGTATGAGTTATGGAGAAGACTGGGGAAGAAGAGGTGATGGACAAGCATGTGTGGTAATTTCCAAGACACGAACAGTCTCCTCACTACATTTCAGTAATGATCATCTCTGAATGAAAAGTGTCCTATTTTGCTAAATAAAACATTTGACTAAAAAAAGGAAGTAAATCTTATTTGTTACCCTGGACTCAAATTTTTAAAAAAATTGAACCTGATTATAGAGCATTTACTGCTATAAAGAAATAATATTCTATGCAAAATACAAAAAGGTCATATTTGGTTAGCAAGAAAGCATTGAGAGGAGTAAATTACAGGAGAATAATGGATAGGAAATAATAAATGTTTAGTATGTATTAAGATTGGAAATCAGGGTTCTTTAAGCCTGGAGCAAAGGAAAGGGAGGACAGCTGGTCTTCTCTCCTGGTTCTATTCCTAACTCAGAAAAGATCAGACATGATGGGTGCTCTGGAACCTGCCTGCGACCCTGTGATGCTCTGGCTCATGCCAAGTTTCCTCTTTCCAAGTAGGAACCTGTAAAGGGGTCAGTAGCACAAAGTGATGGATCCTTCTCTTTCTGAAATTGTCCATAGAACTCAGAGCTTTGAAGTCTTTTGAATTGACAGAGGCAAGTGCTGTGGATACTGCTGGCTTTGAGTTCTGAGGAAACCAAAAGGGGAGTTCAGGCCAAACTAACTCCCAGATGTTGTATAAGTTATAGTAACCAAGGGCTAAATTAAGTAGAGGTGGAAAGTGATTACCACTGGCATGGCCAAGTACCTACTCACTCCTGTATGCTCTAGTTCTTTAAAACTTGCCTTGATAGTTATTTTATTTTATTTTTGGGTACCAGGGGTTAAACTCAGGAGCACTCAACCACTGAACCACATCCCCAGCCCTATTTCGTATTTTATTTAGAGACAGGGTGTCACTGAGCTGCTTAGTTCCTTGCTGTCACTGAGTCTGGCTTTAAACTTTCAATCCTCCTGCCTCATCCTCCCAAGCCACTGGGATTACAGGCATGTACCACCGGGCCATCTCAAATGGTCATTTTAGACAAGCATTTATTGAGCACCTATTATATGCAAAGCACTGTTATCTCTATAAATAAACTTAGCAGAGAATAAAAGAGATCTTCATAAAACTTCTGGGTTAGACAACAGGAAATTGTAGACACGTGACCATTTTGGCCTAAATAAATAGCAATGGCACATGGTTCAACCTAACACATTCAGATGAAGATAAAGAGATCAAGACAGTAAGACTGTGAATAGGTCGGGTCAATTGTTGATAAGTGCCTTGGAGAATATTACTTAGGGTAAGAGGGTGCTGTGAGAGTGAGGGGAAAATTTGCATATCTATGGCCTTGCTAATAGACTGACATTTTGCTGGGGACCTGAGGGAGGTGAGGGATTGAGCCCTGAGGTAAGGAAGTAAAGGATTTCTGACTTCAGGCAAAAGAAGGGCATCTGAAGACTCTGAGGTGATAATGTACTGATGTTTATTTTCCCTTGTGGAAAAGGATTAATCCAGGGGCCAACAAGACATAAAGGTTGAGTCACACAGACCTGGGTTCTGAATCTGCTGTTGAGCAAGTGTGTATCTTTCCTGGAAGCCTCAACTTCCTCTCTTAGAAAAGCTAAAAAAACTATTTGGAGTATTAGCTGTGATTAAATGAGATAATGCATGTAAAATATCTCGCAGTAAATATTTCATGTAGATTTTGGTGATAATATGATGCATATGGACACTGCTGGAGTGCTTGGTTTTCACATATTTTAACTGATTTTGATTTTGAGAGTTTTTTTTTTTTTTAACTGAGAACCATTTTATGGTGGTTTGTTTTATATGTTGCTAACATAATAGACAATCTGTCTCAAACACTTTCACTAAAACCTTGTGACATTTATGAACTAAATAAAAGTAACTGAGCGAAAGCCATGTTAGCCTTATCTGTTCATTGAACTCTGTAAAATCCACACTTGGTCTCCACCTTCTGCTGGCTCCAGACCTGAGGCAGCGCTCTTCACCAGTACTTAGGTGCTCTGTGTCAAGGTAACTTGATGTTCCTGACACTGGCATTTACGAGTCATTAAAACCAGAGGTCTGCCTTGGCTGCTGTCCCCAGGTACCTGCAGATGTAACTACACATTGTCTTCTGATCCTGAGAATTTGGACCCTGACTTCTTGTCACAGCCTCTCTCAGAGTCTTGGTTCCTGCTCACCTGCCTAGGGTGTAGGCCCCCTAACTAGGGTAACCATAGAATCTGGTGCCCAAGCTGGAATACTTCTAAGACTGAAATGAGGAGCTGTAAAATCATGAAGGAACCACCCTATAGATAACCTCATAACACTCTGTCTGGAATTGCAGAGGGAAGTCTGATTTGGGGCTGCTGTTCTAATAAACCCTTGGTACTTCATTTCACTCCCAAATTGTCCAGATGGGGCCATACACTGTTATAGGTAGGTGTTTTACTGTTAAAAATTAACTTACTCAAGAGACTTAGTTCCTACACAGTACTTGGATCTAAGTTATACTCTGGTTCATTTATATATTTAGTTTTATTTTGATATCAATAAAACTTGTTACTGTGACTTCATAGCACATTTTAATATGTTGCACAACTAGTCCACCATTATATTATTTTCACCATCAAAAAATTTTCAACTCTTACTTAGTTTTTTTCTAAATAAACTGTAGAAATAGCTTGTCACATTTGTGGTTTAAAATGGGCACCAAAATACAGTGAAACAGGAGAAATTAGTTCCAGCGTTGTCTAGTACAATAGGGTAACTGTAATAGGACACCTCTTGTCCACAAGAGGTGTGATGTAGTTTAAAATACTTAGAAAAGAAGGGTCTGAAAATCCCTCAATATATAGAAAAGATAAATATTTGAGGTGATGGAAATGCTAATTACCTTGATTGAATCATTACACATTGTGTACATGCATTAAACTATCATTCTGAACCTGATAAATATGTATAATATTATGCATCAATTAAGAATCCTCATAATTTCAATTGGTATTTCTTTGTTTTTTTAGGGGGGTTAATTTTGGCCGAATCAACATTTCTTTCTTTTTTTGGTACTGGTGATTGAACCCAGGGGCACTTAACCATTGAACCACATCCTCAGCCCTTTTTCTATGTTTTATTTTAAGACCTTGTCTCACTAAGTTGCTCAGGGCCTCATGAAGTTGCTGAGACTTGCCTTGAACTTGTTATTCTCCCTCCTCAGCCTCCCGAGTTGCTGGGATTACAGGTGTGTGCCGCTGTGACCAGAGAGAATCAACATTTTATTAAATCAAGTGTTTCTTTGGTTCCTACCTTCCTGTCTAGGTTCTTATTAATATACATTGTGTATTTGCCCTTCTTCTGCTCCATGCATCTTTAGGGATACCCCACTAGTAGGATTCATTGCTTCTTTTCAGTAGTTATTATTCTCTCCCCAAGCTGGATCTCATGCTTGCACAAACTGCACCATCTCTCAGTGTCTCCAGCAGAGTCAGACTCCAGTATTGTGCCATGCCCCCAGAAGGATACTGTTATTTCCCATTTTACCCTGTCGTGGTGCAAGAACTGGTCATGTAGGGACAAACCACAACACCTGAGAGAAATACTTTCATTAAGCAGTGCCAGCTTGTAGTATTCTCAGCAAACCTGAAAATGCATTTGCATCATACATACTTTAATGGGAATATAATGGCGAAAAATATCGAACAGTTTCAATGAGTTCAAGGTAAATTGGAGATCACACACAGCAGGAGTGGAACACTAAATTGATAAGGTCAATGAAGGAAGGTACATTTGGAAAACTGAAGGGGTCTAGCACCGCAAGTGGCAGGCTAATTTTCAATATTATCCGGAAGGTCAGTTGAATGTTCACAATGGCATGAGTGTCACCAGATTGGGTGGTGTCTGTGAGCTTTATTTTGCTTGAACTTTAGACAGCCCCTAGGAGTAACTGCATATCTCTCTCACTTTGCTAATCAGTGCTAGGGCATCAATCAGCATCTTCTTTCAGTTTCATTCATAAAAAATAAGAGCAATACATGAAAATTAAAAAAAATAAAAAACCAAAGTGACGAGTTGGGCTTAGGTTTTTCATTTGCTCTATGAGATAGCTACGGAGCTTTCTGATTACTCCTACTGTTTATGTGAGGGGAATTAAGACACAGGTCAGTAGGATCTACAAGGAGAAAATGCATATCTGTGCCTGAGAGGCAAGTGCTCTTTGCTTCTCCCTAGAAAAGGCAGAGCTCCTTTAGGAAGAGAAATGGCCAAGAAGGCGTCCTGACAGCAAGGCCTCTTGACCTTTGAAAATCCACATCTCCTGCAGGGCATTTCATTCTATTTTCTGCCAGCAAAGAAAATGTGGTCCAGTTTTGCTTTCTAAAATATATATTACCAAAAACATAAGCACATGGAATATACGTTCCCCCCTCAATGATTTGTTTGATTTAGTATCACTATTTAGAGTGTACTGTGTACTCTTCAAACTGCTCTAAAGATTTTATGGCTTTAGAATTCTCAAAGGAGCTACAATTTGCAAGCTGGGAACGAGGAGAGCTAGTGTGCTAAGCTGGGAAGAGTGTGATGAGCCTCCAGGGTCCATGGGGAAGAGAGGAAGTGGGGTCAGGCAGGAACTTACTAGGCAGTTGCTTAAGGCTGCTCAGGGTTTGGGGAAACAGCATAGGCGGGGTGCTGCTGCAGTCGTGGGACAGCAGGTGGCCCAGTCAGCAAGATTTGAAGACCAGGGAGAAAGCAAGTGCCTAAGAAATAGTTGCTGAAAGAAGATTCGAGTAAATGGTTTTGGGGGAATCTGCCCGTGCTTAAATTTATGTCTGCATGTAGTGGGTATTGGGGAGGATAGCATTCCTGGGAAAAGAGACTTGGTGAAGGCTAGTTTGGGTATCAGCTAAATGCATATACTACAGCCCATGATTTGCAAATGACCAGATCAAAGGAGAGTCCTGTCCAGGACTGACCTGATAAGAAATGTGTATGTGGCTATGGAAGGCTCCATCTCAGAGAGGAAGAGGCACAAAGCTGCACTTAATACTCCGGCATTGGGTTGCACACATTAGGTTGGTCTTGGTTGAGACTTTGTGGTTGAAGAGACAGAGAAGGTGGAAGGGGATCACGTTGTCGTAGCTGCAGCATCTGACTGTAAGTGTAAGCACAGAAACGAACCCCTAGTCCCATTCACAGGGCTGGAGATGGATGAAGAGGTTGTGGAGGGTACTGGCTCCTTGCACGAGTTCCTGCCTTCATCATTTCTTCAAGAATTTTACACACATAATTGCTTTTTAAGAGTTTGTGTTTCTTTTTGCAACAATATTTTTCTAATGCTAACCACAAGATGGACCAGATTTATTTAGGCTCCAGGGAATATTTATTGCTTTTATAGATATAAAAGAACATTGTAAAGTTGAAATCTACTCTGTTATTCTCTGTAGTTCCACGATTCTCCTTCTGATCCTTGAAACATCCTGAAATCATGAATTTGATGCAATCCTTCCCAGTTCACGTTCTATATATAATGTAGCTTTGGGTGTTTTTTAAATGTACATACATACATGTCATTTAGAGTGTGTACTTTTTCACCACATTCTTTTTTTCATTCAATATTATGTTTTAATACCAATCATTTTGACACATTCAATCATTTTAATGCTATTTCTTTGAGTGATAATATTTTAAATTATATACAACAATTATTTATTTATCTGCTGATGGACACTGGGATCAGGGGCCCTCAACCTCAGCACTATTGGCATTTTGAGCCTGATAATTCTTTGTTTTAGGGGACTGTTCTAGGCACTGTAGGATATTTAGCACTATCTATGACCTCTATCCAAAAGATGCTGATAACACCAATCATGACAAGTAAAAAATGTGTTCAAGTATTTCCAAATGTTCCCTGGAAGGCAACCCACTGGGTGCTTTGAAAATCACTGCTTTAAATTGTTTCTAAGTTTTCGCGACAGGCAATGATGTACTATTTTCTTGGTGATACTCCTGGTGCACATACATCAGTATTTCCTTAAGGTAAAGAGCTAGAAGCAGAATTGGGGATTTCAGGGTTTGTACAGTCTTTCTTTCCAAAATCATAACAAATAGTATAGTCCTTTTAAAAAACCATTTATACTTTCATCTTATATCACATTTAATCTATAAATTCCACATATCGAATCAAACACATAATTGTGCACATAATAAATTGTCGAAAAATTTGTTACGTGCTTCCCCTTAAAACACTTAAAAATCTAGCTGGGGAGATGTGGCAGAAGACACAGAAAATTAAATAACAGAATATGAAAATAAAATGTAAGCACAGGTTCATCATGCAGTTACAAGGTTGAATTAGGTTCTTGGCGGAATCCAATGTATGAAATCTGTTTGAGGTAGAACTGTAAGAGGGAGACATATTCATTTTCCTATGGAGATGGGGGGAATCTGGGGAGGCGGGATTTGAGACGGATCATTTTACTTCAGTAAGGTTTTGAGAGGCAGAGAGGAGTGGAGGTATAGAGAGGTAGATGTGGAAAGTCGGAAAAACATTAGTTGTGTTGTAGGGTTGATGTACTGGACAAGAAAGAAGGCCACAGATTAAGAGGGAAGGAAAATCCCTATCTCTCACCCTGCACAAAACTCAATTCAAAGTGGATCAAGGACTTCGACACTAGAACAGAGACCCTGCAACCAACAGAAGAAAAAGTAGGACCAAATCTTCATCATTTCAGCTTAGGAACTGACTTTCTTAACAAGACTCCTAAAGTGCAAGAAGTAAAATTAAGAATAAATAAATGGGACAGATTCAAACTAAAATGCATCTTCACAGCAAAGGAAACAATCAAGATGTGAAGAGAGAGGCTACAGAATGGAAGAAAATCTTTGCCACCTGCACTTCAGATAGAACATTAATCTCCAGAATAGGTAAAGAATTCAAAACACTTAACACAAATAACCCAATCAATAAATGAGCAAAGAAACTGAACAGGCACCTCACAGAAGAAAAAATATGAACAGTCAACAAATATATGAAAAAATGTTCAACATCTCTAGCAATTAGAGAAATGCAAATTAAAACCACACTGAGATTCCTTCTCCCTCCAGTCAGAATGGCAGTTATCAAGAAGACAAGTAACAATAAATGTTGGCAAGGATATGGTGGATAAAGGTACACTCATCCATTACTGGTGGGACTGAAAATTGGTGCAACCACTTTGGAAAGCAGTATGAAGATTCCTCAGAAACTCAGAATGGAAGCACCATTTGACCCAGGTATCCCACTCCTTGGCATACACCCAAAGGACATAAAAATCAGCATACTACAGTGATGCAGCCACATCAAAGCTTACGGAAGCTCAATTCACAATAGCTAAACTATGGAACCAACCTAGGTGCCCTTCAGCAGATGAATGGATAAAGAAAATGTGGTACATGTACACAATAGACTATTACTCAGCCATAAAGAAGAATAAAATTATGACGTTTGCTGGTAAATCGGTGGAACTGGAGAATACCATACTAAGTGAAATAAGCCAATCCAAAAAATCAAAGCCCAAGTGTTCTCTCTGATATGCAGATGCTAACACACAATAAGGGAGGGGTAGGGACGAATGCAATTATTTTGGATTAGATAAAAGGGAATAAATGCAAGGAAGGAGGAATGAGAATAGGAAAGAATTGGACATTATTACCCTATGTACATATATGATTACAAATCCAATGTAATTCTACTTCAGGTACAACCAGAAGAATGAGAAGTTATACCCCATATATGTACAATATGTGAAAATACATTCTACTGTCCTGTGTAACTAATAAGAACAAATAAAAATATGTATAAAAATGAAGAGATCATAAAGTTTGACCCAGAAGAGGAGGAGGAGGAGGAGGAGGAAGAGGAGGAGGAGGAGGAGGAGGAGGAGGAGGAGGAGGAGGAGGAGGAGGAAGAGAAGGAGGAGGAGGAGGGGGAGGGGGAGGAAGAGGAGGCGGAGGGGGAGGAGGAGGAGGAGGAGGAGGAGGAGGAGGAGGAGGAGGAGGAGGAGGAGGAGGAGGAGGGAAGGAATGAAGGAAGGAAGGAAGGAGTAGAAAGGGGCAGAGGAGGGTAGACTCGATAATAGAATATCTCGAGTAGGAGAGAGAGGGTACTTCGTACCTTACAATCACCATCTTCTCAGTAGAAGTAGGAGAGGCATTTAACTAAATGTGAGAGTACAGAAGGGATTGAGAGCTCGATGAACTGAAAGGTGCGAATAGCTACTTTTGAGCCGTTCTAGGCATTAGGGACAGATCAGCGATCGAGAAGATCATCGCCTTCGCAAAACCATAGAGGGTACAGTTTCAGCCTCGTCCATGCAAAACACACACACATACACACCCTGCCCGCAGGTTCTGGCACAGCTGGTGAGAAGGCGACTCAGGCATTTGCTGAGGAAGTGGGTGGGGCTGTGGGAGGAGAATGGTGAGGGGTTGTGCAGGAGGTGACTCGGATCATGTTTGCTGGAGTAAATGCCCTTTCCTTATCTCTTTCAGGCTCTTTTCAGAATATGAAAAGCCAACAAAAGATGGGAGGTAAATAAGAAAATGACGGAGCTGTAGATCTCCACTCACCCACTCACCCTGTATGTTAGAGGGGGCTGGCCTGGCTTCCAGGTGGAGGTGGGCCTCTGATGACATGTCCTGGGCTATGGTGGCCACAGCAGTGCCCTCTAAGAAGGGGAGAGGGGGCTCTAGGAGCTCAAGCCCATTCTCCCACGCTGACGTGACTATGTTTTGGTGCCTGCTTTACCAGAGGACACGCCACCACTACCTGATTAACAAAGCACAATTTGTGAGCAGTAGGGTACAATTTAGGTTAAATGTGTTTACACCATAATTTAGTCAGAATTCCCCATACTACATTAGTCATTCCAGACGTGAAAGAAGAGCAATAAATTCTCTATTCCTTTTTCTTCTTGTTCTAAATTTAGTTTATTGTTCTTGTTGATTGATTTTCATAAGGTCATATGAAGTGTTCCAGTTTTCTTGTATTGCTACAGTTATCTGAGCAAGCTAAATAACTGCTTAAATATCCTTTGCTTCTACTTCTGTTTTCTATGGTGGCAAACACAACACACTGGATTAAGGGGGAGATTTTATTCTTTTACGGTAGAGTTTTGTTTCAATATATGCACGTCTCTCTGGGTAATGCAAACATAAAAATTCCTGATGTTCAAATGTGTACAGCTCTTGCAATCATTCCAGTCTTAAGAGGATTTGTACCGGGCATTAATACTCAAAATAATTAGTTGTTCTGATCCTCATTCTTTGTCCTAAGAAGTCAATATGCTGTAATGGTAGGGCACCTTTAATGACAATTCTTAAAATATCAGTTCATATAATTCAGTGTGTCATTATGTCCTCTGTTACTATGAGTTTATTGGCACAAAGATCAAAATAAGCAAAGTTGCTTTTAACAAATGGGATGTCAATTTTATGCTTGATTGGTGAGATGATAAATGGTACAATGGAAAGAGCACTAGACCATGAATCAAATAGTGGGGATTTAATTCTGGTTGTTTCATTTACTGTCAAACGTGATTGTGTGTTTTTTTAAGTCTTGATTTCCTTACCTATATAACAACCCTTATCATGGTGTGATTTTTATAGTGGTTTCCTGCTTTCAGATGAGGTTAAAGTGATTATAATCGTGCAACTGTTGATTCAGGTATGATAGTTCCCATTTTTTTTTTTCAGATAATGAGACTGAGACACTGAAGGGTTTCTGAGACACACTGCTAATAAATGGCAGAAATATAATGTGATATGAGGTTTTTAACTTCCAAATTGAATATTCGTTCCATCGCTCCACAGTGGTGTGTTTGACTTCATTCTGTTACTGGAAATTGCTGAGAATCAAAAGACACGACCTAACCTCCCTGGGTACCTATCCCTTGCCTCCCCTGTTCACATCAGGAGCCGTATGGAAGGATATGGGAAATGACAACCCCCAAGACAGTGTGACCCAGGAGGAAGAAGCCAACATTAATCCTTTCCCAGTGACAATACAGTGATCCCCGGAGGAGAAAGATAAACTCTGGACCCTCCATTCTTACCCAGTAAAAACAAGCCTCAAATTCTTACGACCTCTTTCCTGAATGCCCAAACTGACACACTCTGTTGAAGAGATTGAGTCATCTCTCAGTGTAACATATAAAACCCCAGACCCCTTCTGTAACCAGGGGCCATTTTCTCCCCAGAAAGTGAGCCCCTCCGATGCCTGACTCTGCTGATGAATATAAGGCACTGCTGATCCATGAAGTCTGCTCCTGCCTGGTTATTTGTGCTCTCATTATGGTGCCAAAACCATTTTTGTTATTTTTGTTGACATGTATCATCACCTATATCAGCATCATTTCAGAAATCTTGATTTTGAGCATCCAACTCCAGGTCAGTAGTGCTGACTTGAAGCTTACATGTTGTAGGATTCTCTGTGCAATAGTTTTCGATTTTTCTGAATCCTCCAGCCCAGTGACGCTGCCACTGGTCATCATCCATCCACCTCCATGTCCTCTCTTCGTTTCTCTCCTTGCCTGAATTGATTTCATGGTCTTTCCTTATAATTCCTGCCTTACAGACATGACTAACTCCTTTGTTTTATTTCCCTTTCTCTGTCCTTGTCTGACTAAAGCCCAACCTTGGGTGAAAACAACTTTCCATAATTTCTGAGTCAGTTCAGTAGCAGCTAAATTGTACTGAAGAAAATCACAAAGCCTGACTTACAGGTTTTATCCCAAAGAATGACTGTCAATTTCAAATGGCACTTACCCATCCCCTGAAGTCTCTAGTGAGTTCAATTTCTCTCTCTTAGGGACAATTCCTATCTTCACCTCTCTTGTCAAACCTCATACAGTTTCCTGTTCTGTAACTCAGGATCTTGCCTCTCCACCCATATCTGTAAGTCTGCTGGCATCTGTTCTCATCTCTCTTGCCATTGCTCATAGTACACATGTCTTTATTTCCATTCAAGATTTTTCTATTGTTCTCACTCAGGATTCAGTTCTTGCTCACATTTTGAAAGATTAGTCTTCCACCTCTCTCCTTCACCAATATCTTTCTGCTAATCATTCCAATCACCAGGGCTCTAAGATATTCCATATTAAAAAATAAACAAGCCTGGTGCAGTGGTGCATGCTTGGAATCCGGAATCCCAGCGGCTCAGGAGGCTGAGGCAGGAGCATCGAGAGTTCAATGCCAGTCTCAGCAACAGTGAGGTGCTAAGCAACTCAGTGAGACTCTGTCTCTAAATAAAATATAGAAAGGGCTGGGGATGTGGCTCAGGGATTAAGTTTCCCTGAATTCAGTCTCCAAAAGGAACCAACCCCCAAAAGTCATTTTTCTTGACCCTGACTCTCCCATTGACCTATTTCTCTTCTTACCGTCACAGCAAAACTTTCTAATTAGCCTTCTTTCTATTCACTTTCTTTCAGTCTTCAGATACCACCACTGAATGTTAATCCTCATGTTGCCCTGTAATCTCTTGTTAACATTCATGTATTTTGCTAAGATGCAAGATAGAATATACAGGTTTTTGTCCTGTTCAGGTTTTTACCTGAATTCTTGTTGGCATTCAGTGTGGTTAGCTACTTTCTTCAGAGCAGATCTCTCCTTTTACATTCCACTAACACTAACTTTCTCTGTCTCTCTCTCTCTCTCTCTCTCTCTTTCTCTCTCTCTCTTGGTTTTTCTTCCATTTACCTGGTTGTTCCTCCTCCGTCTCCTTAGGAGGATCCTTAGTCTCTGCCTGTTCTCTAGATGTTGAAGTGAGGTGGGACATAGCCCAGTAGCTTATCTTATTTTTTACAGCTTCCTGGATGACCTCATCCATTCCACAGATTTAAATTCCATCTGTGGCTAAGATGCCATACTTACACAGTTACCTCTCTAGACTTGGGCTCCAGACTTATATCCTCATGCCTGACACATGTAGGTATCTACTTGACACTCAAAGCTGGATGCATCCCAACAGAATCTTCGATTACTTCCCTAACAGGTATTCATTCCCAGTTTACCCAATTCAGCAAGTAATAACATGCTTTGTCCAGTTTCTCAAGCCTAAAATGTAAGAATAACTTTTTAATCCTTTCTTTATAAAGATTTTTTTATTTAGTGATTGTATTTGTTAGTTAAATCTGTTCTTTGGGCCAATTTAAAAATCCTTACCTCATTATTTACTCATCTTTGGATAACTCCTAGATACTCTGCAGTGTCTTGTTTCTCTCTTTTCCTTTAAATAAAGTAGCCCTTGGGGGACATGCTCAAGCAGACCCAAAAGGTGGCCATTCATAAGTTCCACTTAGGCATGAGTTATAGTGCTGCTGATTATAAATTTAGTGTTCATGAATTGACAATAGGGTACATCCAGAAAAAAAATTTTTTTTTTGGATCAGATTGACTGATCCAAATGTGAGGTCACTCTAGAGAGTAACATCTCTGGTGTGTCATGAAGCAATGGACAAGATGGAAACATGACTGAATTTGTGCATTTATGAGATGATGACTGATTAAAAAAGAAAAGAAAAACGTTATGGACAGCATTTCTCTGAGTCTGAAAATCAAAGAAATTTGCCTTCACATTACCCAGGGTCAGGAAAACAAACTGTTTTTTGGCTAGGATTTTA
Organism: Glaucomys volans; assembly: GCA_020662805.1. Taxonomy (NCBI): domain Eukaryota; kingdom Metazoa; phylum Chordata; class Mammalia; order Rodentia; family Sciuridae; genus Glaucomys; species Glaucomys volans. The sequence continues at coordinate 1,416,078 of JAJEJO010050467.1, forward strand.
ATTATTTGTGAAAAGTGTGTATTAAATCATGTGTTGTTAATCACGGCAAACATAAGACACGGTTCAGTATTGATTGAATGCACCAGATTTTCAGTCAGAATCTTTGTAATACTTTTGACTCTGCTCTGCAGACCCTGAGCCCCAGCCCCAGTGGAATATTGTTTTGATAACAGACTGTTAAGTTCTTCCCCCTTTCACTGCTGTTTGTCCTTCTATCTCTGGTACCATTTATTTCTCTATCCTACCTTTAAGTGACCTGAAATATGATTGTTTAGGCATGAAGCTAATTTTGAGGCGTGCCTCTGATTTTGATGACAGGGTTGGGTGGAACTGAGGAGGTCATGATTTAGATGGTATAGTCATGCACAGAAATTAAGTTTGCCACATTCCCCAAAATTAAGTTAATAAAGTAAAAGAACAACAGTCCAGAGAGTTTCCTATATGTACCCTAGAGAATATAAAGAATTTTGCCTTCCAGATAATCTCATTTCCTGCCTCCAAATTCATTAGTAGTTTGAGAAAAACCAAAAATGTCACAGCAATATCACTGACATTTTGCTTTACCAGCTTGATGCAAAAAGTGCCTAAGACCTCACTGGGGCTAAGGTGTTTTGCTCTTAAATGATCTCAACCAAAAGGTTAGGTAAAGTATACATTTCCCCACTTCCTAGTAAGCCTTCAATGAAAATTTAAACATTATAGCTTTTAGAGGGAACTTCCCATCCCTAATATGTAATTGAAAATAAAAATAATGCTAAATTATTAAAAAAATGCATGAGGAAGCTCACAGTATTTTTTTTAAATAATGACTTTTGTGGAGCTTTTTCTTTTTGAAATGTCAGCGTCTTTCATGGTGCGTTTATTGGGTGCCTGTGCATCCCAGGTGCCCAGAAATGTCTCTGTCACTGGAGCCCCAGATGGAGGAGTTGCTGACACTGCCTTCCCAGGAGAAGGCGCCCTCTGAGATGTTAGTCATGATTCCCTCCCCTGCTGCTGGGAGGCGTCCCTGCCAGAATGGGGAAACGGTCCATCTGCTCCGTGCCAGGCTTTAATTTCATCACCAGCAATGGCTGCAAAGCAGATGCCTGAACGTGGGGTGGGTAAGGGCCATTTACTCAGAGGCCGTGAGAGAGGAACTTCAGTCAGTCTGTTTATAGCCCATAACGCATTATGAGGTCCGAACATGCTAAACAGGCTTTCTCTGAAGCTTCAGGGTCTGTGCAGCCCCAACCAGATGGAACTGGCCCAGAAGCTGGGTGCACTCAGTTTCTAGCCCACTGATACTGGCACCTTGCTGGAACCAAGCATGAAGGTGAAGTGAGTTTTTCAAGGTCACTAAACCTTTATGCTCTGTTTACAGCAAGTTGTCATCTGTAAATTACTGATCACCCTGCGTACCGTGGAGACACAAGAAGTAACATCAAATCATGCTTATTCATCCGGGTGCCCCACAAATGCTGCCTCCTCTGTGGTCATCCAAATCACCTGATTTCCCCCCATGAAAGTAATCCTTCCTTTTGAATTCCACTGCCGTTTCATAAGCATCTTTCTTTGAACACATAATGAAGACATTAGCAAATATTTATTAAATGTGCCCACATCATTCCAGGTACTATTCTAAGTATTCAGTGATGGTATAGAGGGAGGAGTAGTGGAACCAAGTGCAAAGATTTACAACTAAATTCTTGAGGATTTGTTTTTAAAATAATGTGAGTTAAAAACAGTATGTTAAAGAGATACTTCCACTTTCATGTTCATTGCAGCACTATTCTTGATAGTTAATATGTGGAATCAGCTTCAGAATCCATCAGTGGATGAATGGATAAAGAAAATAAAGTATGCATACACACACAATGGAATACTGTTCAGCCTTTAAAAAGATGGAAACGCTGTCATTTGTGGCAACATGAATCAACCTGGAGGACATTATGTTAAGTGAAAGAAGCCAGGCACAGAAAGACCTCAAGATCTCACTTATATGGGGAATCAAAAGAAGGGGAACTTAAAGAAGCATCATGGAAACAGAGAGCAGAATGGTGGCTACCAAGAAGTGGTAGGGGGTAGGGGGGTGGGGAGAGGGAATAGGGAGACATTGGTCAAAGGAGACAGAAATTTCCATTAGGAGGAATAAGTTCAAGAGATCCATCATACAATATAATGATCCTAGTTAATAACAGTGTATTGTATACATTGAAAATGGTTAAGAAAGTAGATTTTGAGTGTTCTTACTACAAAAATGATGTTGAGTAATGAATATGTTAATTAGCACTATAGAAAATAATGAAGCATATTGAACACTTACAGTGCCAAGTGCTTTTCTTAATGTTTTCCATGAATTAACTCATTCAGTCATCATCCCAATACTATTATCGTACCTAATTTATAGATCATAAAATAGCCCAGAGAAGTCAAGAGACTTGCCAAAGGCCACAGAGAGTGTGTGGAGAGCCAGGACACCTGACTCCAGGGCACACACTTCTGGTCCTGTGGTCCTTCCCATGGTAGATGAGGTCCAGATATATTTGTCAAATGAATGAGTGATGAGTGTTACAGTGTTTTAAAAAGGTGTAAAGTACTTTATAAGTTAAAGTCATCACTAGTTTTGCTACAGGCATTATTTTATTATTACATGATTGTAATTGGCATTCTATGCATTTTGGGGGGAAGAGAATCTCAGCATTCTTTTGATGTTGGAGTTCAATAACATATGGTGAACAAAACACCTGATCAGAAAGCTGAGCAAACTTAGTATAAAAATGCAACTTCAGCAATAAAAGAGTTAGGGGATAAAAGTCCTTGCTTTTTTATCCTTGCCTTTGGGGCCAAGCATTTAGACCTGTTCTGGGGTCTTCTGATTACTGACCTCAGCCCACAGAGCTTACTGTTCCAAAAAATTGTGCATGCTGTTTTTGTTTCATATCCCAACTGATTCTTCAGTATGTTTAAATTTACTGTCAAATCTACTTTTCTTAGTACTTAAGCTAGATGTAGAGTGTCATTTTCAGTTCCATTTCACTTTTAGTTTGTGGTTGAATCTTGCCCATTAAATGTTTCTCAAAGATATTCCCTCCCTTCTATTCTGCCATTAACTTCAGTATCTCAGATTACACCACCATAACACATTCTTAACTGGAATCCTAAGCTATCACCTGTATTTTTTCCAATCTTTCCTCCATTTTCCATTCTCTAATTTACATTTATGAAATACACTTCCAATAGTAACCCTTGCAGTTGAAAGCCATTAATGGCTCCCAATCGTGTCCAAGAATGATCTTAATCTCATTCTGCAATTTGGCCCCAACCTGCTCTTTGGACACCATTTCCCATCATACTTCCTTATTAATCTCTTATACTGTAGCCATGCCAAACTACTTACCACTCCTGAATTGAGCCACATGCTCAATTCCAGGACATATGCCCTACCTTCTTAGTTAAAATAGTTGATTTTCTTCAAGGCACAGCTCAAGTACCATTTCCTGATCATCCTGAGGCAGACTTAACTGCTATTCCTAACAATTCTGTACTTCTGACACTCATTTTGTTGAACATTATGAGGAGGTTCATATATAGTTTACAAAATAGACTGGAAGCACTTTGGACTTTAAAGCAAATTTATTCATCTTTGTAGCTACACAATGCCTGGCATAGTCATTCTATATTTTTTGGCTTTTAAATACATAAGACTTATCCCCCTGTATAGACTGTAGGTTTTTGGCAGGTAGTGATCACTTACCACACAAATTTGCTTTTGTACTGGAGGCATTAGTTAACTTTCTATTTCCTTCTGTTAATGTGGCTGTGCTGGTGTCCAAAAGAAAGCCATTGACTCTCATTTTTTCTGGTGATTGCTGAGAATGCTCTATGGAGTAAACTCTGTGTAGTACTAGATGCATCATAAAAGCTAAATAAATGTAGCTATTTACTAACTGAATTATAGTTGAACTTGGCACAACATTTTATGTGATTGTGACTTGGCATGAGCCATCCAGTCTCAGGGACTGACCATCTCCCCCCAAACCCAAATGTGTTGTTTAATTCTAGAATACTCATCAGGAGCACATGCCTCTTCCCCTCTTACCATTACATCTTTGCATGCTTGTATTACATCCTCAATGGCTCTAAACAGGATAACTAATTCCATAATGCTTTGTAAATGCTTTTAAATTTGGAAAATTAGAAAAAATTACACCAGGCCTGAAGTAAAATATGTAATGAATAAATATTTGAATGTAAAATAAATGAATGGCCTCCATCCTTCTGGTAGGCAAAACAAAACAAAATAAAACACAACACAACGAAACAATTTGTTTACCTGAATTGCTCCTGTCTGCCACACAAAATTAGCCTGAGCTTCTAGGTGGCATATTGAGGAATGCTGTTCTACTCTAGGGTAGATGAATTCACTTCTCCTTTCAATAACAATCAGATCCATTAAGAGGAAAGTGTCATGGTGAGTTCAGTCAGAATTTAAAAGAACATAAGCATCACATGAAGCAAGAAATTAATTTGTCTGCTGGAGTTGATGAGGAAGTGACACTGAGGAATTATTAATCTCTTTAGGACTGCCAGGGTGAAAAGTTCCCTCTCATTACCCAATGAGGCTCTGCAACTGGGAGACCCATACACTCTCACCATCTGAAGGGCAGTGGGAATTGTGTTCTTGTTGGAAAACCTGACTCTAAGTATTGTGTAGGTGTGCCAGTGTGTTAGGGTACTCCTGGCAAAAGGTGCTGATGACAAGGTAGGCCTTCATGGTGGCCTTCACCTAGATCACATTGTTCAAGGTCAAGAGAATATTAAGTTAGCTAGGAAACCCATTATATACCAGGACCTGGAATAAAATGCTGTTGGAGTGCCCCTCAGAGTGGAGTGGCTGACTGGCCTTCCTGCTGCTCTCATCAGCAGGAAGGTGCAGTGGGGTTTTTTGAGATGGAGCCCATGGGCCAGGGTAATGCGATGAGATTTTAACATAATTACCGACATTAAGATTTGTTTTGGAAAAACATACAATGTGAAAGCTATACTTACTTTTCCTTTCTTTCCCAAGATCCATAGTTCTACATATTCTTCTCCCTCTCCAAAGTCATTGACTGATGAGACCATGGACCTTACTGGCAAAGTGAGTGGATTATTATAATTCCTACTCAACTTCTTTTCTCAGTGACTTCTTTAGTAATGATTAAGAATTACCACTTCTGAGCTCTAAAAGTGGTTAATAAATTTATCTCTCACTATAAATTTTGTGTCTAAAAGATATATGTCCTCTTCAGAGGAAGCTCTTCTGTGGTTCTGTTGAGATGCTCATGCCCACACCCATGGGAAGGAGTGCCTGACTGTCATCTTATGTAGTTAACTCTGGGTGTCATCACAAAATTTAAGGTAGAAGAAGAAATGCTAAAGTGGTAATTTTATTTACTTTCCCAGAGGTTAGACACATTTCTCAGACAATTTTGCCCTAACACATCTATATTCCAATCTGTTCAATTCAGCTGTCATAATTTCACCCCAATTTACCCCTTGCAAACACTTAAAAGGCTGTCTTTAATTAATTCTCTGCACTGAGGACTTTGAGCAATGCCAAGTTCGTTAATTATCCAAGTTTATTGCTTTAAGCATTTCCTAGATGCAAATTATGAAAATTCTCAGTGAGTGCCAGCGATGTATCTTTAAGGACGTTAGCTTCTCCACCTTACACAGAGATATTCTGAAGAGCGATGTGGGGTGGGCTGGGTGTGAAGAGCAGATGGCACAGAACAGTACCTTGATGAAATTTTTTTCTCTCAGCTCATAGGTGACCGGAAACGATCTCACTTATCTTTTTTAAACAGTGAGGAGGTACAAAGGAAACCAGCTTTCAAGTAGTTTGGACTAGAATTGTTGTATGACTTCTCTTAGGACTCAAGGGGCTTATCCCTCTGTGCTAGTTGTAACAATTGGCGATCAGATATAATGATTATGAATGCCAAATTGTCCTGTTATAGTGGAAATTAGTTTCATAGAGTCTCTCACGAGGAAAAGAGGGAAAAATAACCTTTGTTCATTTATTTTTCTTTGCAGGTCTTCTAATAAATCATATGCATTCTCCATGACAAGTGTAAATAGGCATAAATCTACTCATTATTAATGATGAGGAAACTAAAAGATGACAGAATAAGGATTTGAGCTCAGGTTCATCAAGTTCTCAGGGTCATTTTTTTTTTTCTATTAGGCCACATTGCTTGTGGGTCACTTGAAAAACAGTATTTTACCATCAGGAAAGTCATTAAGGAAGTTCTTTGTGCTCCCTCTGAGCTCACCGGGAACCATTTGCTTGTTAAATTGTGATTTCCTTGGTTTGTTACCATCATTATTACTTGTCGGCAAGAGATAAGTTTCTAAAATACAAGCATTTGTTTGTCTCTCTTAGGAGACGACAAGTCTCAGTCAATATTTCAACATAATGAACATAGTGTCACTAACACACAAGGCCTGGGGACAGCTAAGGGATATTTTTATATTTCAAGGTAAAAATGAAATGTGATGCTCTGTTCTCAGTTTTCAATAGTTAGCTTCTATTTGTGGACATTAATCCAAAACTGTTAAAAGCACAAAGTTCAGAATATTGTCTGCAGGCCTGGGGGAAAAGCTATGGACTAAAGTTCAAATTCTTTGTGGAGAATCAATTAGTACATAAAGCTTCCTATTGAGGAATGGGAAAAAGAATTCTATCATGCTGCCCAATTCCCTACGACCATCATTTTTTCCTTTGCTACTTTGAATTTTTGCAGATTATTCTTCAAGTCTTACTATCCTTCCAACACTCCTCCTGGCTCCCCCATCCCCTGGCATCTGGCAGTGTTTGAGCTGGCGAGTTCTGTGCATCGACAGAGCTGTGAAAACTTTCTCTCCTTAGCACATAAGTGGAAAATCTTGATATAGGAATCGGGAGGGAAAAAAGAGCAAATGTTTACTAGAGAGAATTTATTGTATTTAGCTGAACAAATTCTTTTGTAGGAGATTAAGCTCCAGGATATGAAGTATTTTTCAATTATTTTCTTTTTATTTGCTATTGTTGAATATAATTTTGGCTGTTGTCACTTTGAATGCAGCAATGGCTCCAAGCTGGCCAGAATTTAGACTCTATATATACAGAGAAATATTCAAGAAGAAATGTGTACAGTTTACTGGTCTTGGAGTAAAAAAATTCCAGATAGGAGTCCTATGTCTGATAAAAATTAGCAGAATGAGCCTGGGTTAGTCACCAGACTTCTAAATACTTTAGTAGCTAAACCTGTAGAATGGGGACATTAGAAAGGTCATACATATTGCCTACCTTGCCCTTAGTCCTCTCTGTCTGGTGGTGTTTGAAATCAAATAACCTTGCTGTCTATAGCCTCAGAAAATTCACCCAGGTGGACACCTGTCATAAGGTGGGCCAGGAAACTCTGAGGGGATTTGTCATGAAATGATTAGGTGGGATTTTAAAAATAGAGATTGGAGCAGAAGCAGGCATGAGGTAGAATCAGGGCCAAGAGAGGTCATGGTGAGCTGATGTTGAGAGGAATTCAGTCAAGCAACTCTGAGGTCAAGAAAAGACAGATTCAAGGACAAGACTAAGTCAGTTTTTATGTTAGTACAGTCATTAGAATCAAGGGTTTGACAGTGAAATAGAAAAGGGTTCTTATTAGCTGAGTGATTACCCACAGTTTATTTAACTTCCCTAAGGCTCTGTTTTCTTGACAGTCAAATGAACTTAATAGTATTTTCATCATAAGGATTTTGTGAGGATTCTGTGACTAATACATGGAAAATCCTTGGAAAAGGACTTGGCACTCTGCTAAATCCTGTGCCAGTGTCTGTTGTCATAACTTTTATTGTCTGAGAAGCACCATCCTAAGTGTTTATAGGATTTATGTCAGTGACTCCTTCGAGAACTTTGTAAGGTAGAGTCTCACGAAAATAGAGGCATTCTTAACTCTATGAGTGAGGGAACCGAGGCACCAAGAAGTTAATGAACATCATCACGATCACGCAAATAGGTGGCAGAGCTGGTATTTAAACTGGGGATTTTGGCTCTGGCATCTGCTTATTAGTCAGAAGGAGAAGAACAGAGCAGGGGAGCAGAGGGTGGCAGAACACTAGCCATGACTGAGAAAGAGCACACATGAGCAAAGTCAGCCTTGGACATTCATGGCTGGCCTGGGTCCAGTTACATGTCCTGGGGAGCCTGGCCATGCCTGGTCCTGTTCAAGGAAGCACCCCCTTTCAGGAGAGCGTGCTAATGGGGCTCTTTTCCAAGCATATAACAAAAAGGAGGAATCGATGAGGTTGTGCCAGTGGGTATCAACCCAGGTTCTGTCTTGAAGAAACAAAGTTGATCTAAGATTTTTGTTCCATGCGTGGATAGGGGGCATTGTTTGGTTTGTTTACCACCATCCACCTCACATAGTAGGGGTTCCTAAAATACTCCAAAAGAATGAGTGAAAAACTGTGAAATATTAAATAAACATAAAATGTCATTACTTTCTTCCAATGACTGATATCACTATTTCCCCCACCCCAGAATAACTTCTCATTTATCAGTCTACACATTCACAGAAAAGGAACTTCTAGAAAACTGGAGAAACTGTGTTATGGTCATAAAATGGGTGCCCTGAATTCCTATTACTTGGAGGACTAAGAGAGCAAAAAGACATTTCAGATTATGATTCTACATTTATCATGTCAATAGTTTATCAAGCACCATGCCTAAAAATAAAATACCCATTATAGCTTCATTTAATGTGAAATACTATGTTATTAACTTGCTGTATTAAGTGCATTACATCCCAAACACAGTAATTTTAAAGAGATTAGTCTCTTTCTGTCCCTGTTGGTGGTTAAAATAAGATTTAACTTCCATCACTACAGCGAATAATATTCCAATGAGTGCTGACTTTCTTGAGGGTCACATTCCTGGACTCTTTAAACAAAAAATTTTAATGATATTTCACAAATCTCTGAAAATAGATGCTATCCATCTGACCAATGTCGCTTTCTCTTCAAGCAAGACCTTTTTTCTTGTTGAAAATTCTTAGCAAGACCAGTGGTCGATGAAGCGAACACCTCTCTGGCTTCCCCTTGATCCTCTTGCATCAAATGCTTAAAATTTAATGCTGGAGCTTAAATCGCCATGAGCTCCAAAGATAGAAGTAAATGAAAAGTCAACCTTTCAGGCTGTATCCCTGCGCAGGCTTCTGTGTTTGTGTTTTCCCCCTCAGGCGAACGAAGCAGTTTGCCATTAGAACACACTCCTGTCAGCGGAACTTTGTGATCGGCCTGATGCCGAGATTGGAAAATGTCACTATTAGAGAATTATAATAACCAGATCTTTCCGACCAAGTCCATTTGTGCCTGCAGGATTTTGTCAACACAGCCGGAGCCTGGGGATTCACATCACTTATAGTAGCACTTCAGAGTCTGTTTGTTTTTTCCCAGGGAAAATTCAGCAGATGAGAAAGCTCAGCTGTTCTGAGAGTCTCTGAGCCTCTGTAACCTTGAAGGACAGTGCTTTATGGAGTATGGAGTGGAGGTGAGGGAACTGTATAATCTAATATCCGATATAGCCTTATATAGTTGCACTTGTCATTTACTTTTGCTTTCTGTCCTGATGAAAACTTTGAGATGCATTCAGGCCTACAATTTCTGGAGTTGACTTTTCCTAACATATTTTAACACTTATACCCTCCCTAGGGAGCAGAAAGTTCTGGGTGAGCAAGGAGGGCACTGTTACATGACATGGCTACAGGTTCCTTGGATTCCCCTTCCTCTTTACTCTGCTACACTGCTAGGGAGGCACTGTGGTCATTTCCTAAGTTTTCTTCTCTTTACATTTCCTTCTAAGAATCCCATTTATTTTACTGACCAGGCTTAGTCTTAGTATTCCTCTGTGATAATGTTTCTGGTAATAGCCCCAAACTCCCCAAATGATGTAGTTTTCCTCTCTCTGGACTCCAACAGGCCTCTGAGACTTGCCTGGACAAGGCCTCAACGACTTCCTTCCACCCCCACCTCCCATCCCATGCTCCCTCTGTCAGGTAATGGGTTTGGGTAAGTATTGGCCAGTATGTGCCACAGCACAGTGGTGGGAAATGATGTGCCACTGCCATATTGAAACAATATTCCAATGTGCCCGAGGCCATCAACTCAAAATCCTTTCAGGGATTCCCCCATCCCGAGCCATGTGCTTCATACCACAGGTTTGTTTGTCTGCCTGGATCACTTTGGGAATTTTTTTGACAGCCCCTAATACACCCCCGTTAGCTTAGCCGACAAGGGCTCTCGGATGACTGGCTTGTTGCTGTGCAGAGAGTAGAGAGATGAACCTCAGGTGTCAGCTGAGATGTTAATTATTCCAGTGACAGACCTGCCTTGATGGGGTTTACTAGCATTCTTGTCCCAATCTTGGGGAATTTAAACAAAGAACATAAAACAGTTTACTTTTAGTTCTTACTTTAACCAAAAGTGATCATTATGTGCATGGGCTGTATAATGATGTATAAAAAGCCAAATGGAAATGAAATTTAAGGAGAAACCAAAGAATTTTGAGCTCTTTGTTTTGCAGTTCTGACCTTACAGGAAAGCAATGGGCATCAGATCAGAGGGGCTTTGCCAGAGTTAAGTCCTGAGTGTGCAGGTGCAGGTCATGGCTGACAAAGACGCTGGCCTTGGTGGAAGAGTGTGTTGTTCTACCGTAGGTTTTATGAATTTGAGTAGCATTTGAATCTTTCCAAATGAATGGACTTGATTTCCCCAGCCATTCATCACAGAGTAGTTTTAATAGCTTTATTCCATGAAACACATGCTGACAGGGTAATTGCCTTTATAAGATGTTCATGACTTTCAATGCAATCATTCCTTAGTCAAATGCATCTTTATAATCAATAGTAGCAGTTGGTTAGACTCCTTTTACCTGACCACTATGTCCATATATCAGTGCCTCTGAAATAGTTAAGAAAGGTAGATATGTTAAAATTTGCTTTTATTCTTCCACATCATAATCTTGAGAACTGGATGGGTGCTTATTAATTACCCATTAATGTTGGACATCTCTATAGTTAATGGATAACTCTAAATCTGTCCTGCGAGCTTTGATTAGATGCAGAGTTGCAATTTACAAGGGTTGGATTTGAATATTTTGTAAGGCAAGTTCATTCACTCAGCAGGCACCGACTGATGGTCTAGACCCCACCCTACACTGGCAATCCTACCAATGTGAGGAGGATAGTCTGGACCTTGAAGAGCTTGTAGTTTCATAGCTGAGCAAAGGCCATGGACCCATGGTCTGAAAGCAAAAGTGGGAAGCCCAGAGAATATCAGCATCCTTCCCTTTCACCCCAGTCCAGAGGTAAAGGATTGTAGGGAAAAGAGCTGGAGGAATGCTGGGGAGAGAAGGCCTGTTGTTAGGGGCAAGTCAGATTCAGTTCTGGGGAAGGAAGTGAAGGAGGAAGAATGGGATAGGGCTAACTTGGATGGGGATAAGAGAGCCCTGTAGAAAACTAATAAAATCTGTGAAAAAAGTAAAACAAAGGATGTTTCCTCTCCCCACCATGGGGAGGAAATTAATATTCTTTGAATTTCTGCCATATGACCAAAAGTATGTTAGGTGTTTCAAATGTGTTCCCATTATTTCTTAACACAGCCCTCTAAGTCTATGTTGTGTCCCTTTTATAGATGAGGGAATGAGGCCAGAGGTGCTAACTATCTACCAATATTACATTCCAATACACAGTGAAGGTGATGTTCAAGTGCAGGTGTTAGCAACTCCTTTTCACAAGAAAGATGCTAAGACCTCAGCTGCATATTTGCAAACACATTTCCTTTTCCTTCCTTCCTTCCTTCCTTTCTTTTTTTACCATGGGTTGAACCCAGGGGTGCTTAAGCACTGAGCCACATCCCCAGCCCTTTTAATATATTTTTTTCATTTTAAGACAGGGGCTTGCTAAGTTGCTTAGGGCCTCGATAACTTGCTGAGACTGGTTTTGAACTTGTGATCCTCCTGCCTCCGCCTCACAAACACATTTGTTAATTCAGCAAATATTAAGACCCTATTGAGTGCCAGAATATTTCTCTCTTCTTTCATTTTGATTTTAATACTTCTTCCCTTTCCTCAATTTCTGATTCCTATCTTCTCAAGTTCCTATAAACTTGTTACTTATGAAGAATGAATGATTTTGTATCTCAGGTCTGATCTTCAGAAAATCAAATGGTTTTGTGACTTTGAACCTCTGATTTTTCTTTTGGTAAATGTGGGACAGTAAGTATTCCCATCTCATGATGTTGGGTACTTTTAATGAAGTAATATATGTAAGCACAGCAATGAACAGGTGATAGTTGCTCAATATCTATGTGCTCACGCATGTGTTCACCAAGGATTCTCTCTCTGCTGTGGAAGATGGTGCAGACCCATGTCTCTTTGGAGGTCAGTAGCCCTGCTGAGGGTAATGCTGGTGAACAGTGATGAAGAAAATCCTGAAAGTCAGGGGGCCACTGGCTGGTGTGTAAAGATGTGCTTCATGTGGCATGCCCATTGTTAAAGAAGAAAGGAAAAAGAGAAGGAAGCAAAAGAGGAAGAAGAGGAGAAGAAAGAGAAATTGTTTTAAACATTCAAAATAAGAAAATTTTACATAAAGCCTAAATTTCTTCATTCTTCTAAAAAAATAGGAAAGCCTGTCAATGTGTTTGTGAGGCTGAGGCAGGCAGGTTGGTTTTTTTCACATCCACTGAGCTGAGCAGTAGCTGAACCATTTAGGTTAGATTGAGCTACTTAGTTGGGCTGGCCCTGTAGCCTAGTTTGCCTGACAGCGTCCTTGATGCTCAGTCCCCTTATCATTGTTAATTGCAGCCCCAATTCCTCTGGCTTGGACCCTCCGGATTGTTCCCCTCATCTCTCTTGTGCCGCAAGCCTCATCCGGGTTGACTCTCCTCTTTGTATTTTCTACCAGCTGTAAGCATTTGAGTTTGTGAACCTTTTTAAGGACATCTGCTTCCTCTTGCCTGTGTTTCAGAAAGTAGCACACAGCTTTTACAAAAGATGCATCAATCTGGAGGTCAGCAAGATTTAACTTTTCCACCTTCAGAAGCTATATTCACCCATCACTCTTGAATGCAAGGAAAGGGTAATGTCCTGTTAAGTTATATCTGGCCCCTGGAGAACCTCTACCAGGCTTGGTAATTTGCTGGAAAATTTGGTCAAACCCAGACTGTTGAACTAGATAATTCATTTGCCTTTGAGGAATTCCTTTAGCTCTGCAATGGGAAAAAATATCTAGAATTGTCCCCAGAGGCAAAATCTTTGAAACGTTTTAACAGTGGGAATAATACTATTTCCATGACTATGTGATAATGGTCGGTTATTTTGGTAGGGCATTTTTCCTTTAACATAGACATTTCTCCTTCAACATGTCACTTGATCTGGATCTGGCAGGTGTTTTTATTCTAATTTTACAGATGAAAAGACAACTGAGCAGTTAAGTGACAGAACCTAGAATCACACAACCTGTAGGTTATATAACTGGAATTAATCTACTTCTTCCGACTTGACTCTTCTCCCCATGCTTCCCCCCCACCCACATTTTTTATTCTAATCTAGAGGACCCTTTAATACACTCTCACCATCTATCTTGGGACTTTTTTTCCTAACCACATATCCATTGACCATAGGAAATTGTATACATTAATCACTATGGATTTTCATCATTTTGTTCATCATGGTGGGAAAGAGTGATTCAGTAAATATTATAGGCATGCCATGAATGAGGTATGGTCCTGACTTCATGTCACTTACAGTCTGGTGAGGGGTGAGAAGAGACATTAGTCTCATAAGCTATTGTTGGTAATCAAGAAAGACCAAGTCTTTGCTCTTAAGAGTTTATATTTCAGTGATGGAAAAGTACTAAGAGTTGAGAGAGGGAATAATGATGGGGTGAGGTAGGAAGAAATAAGGGAGTAGAAGTAGTAGATCTACTATGGAGATCTACTATGGCTTTTCTCAGGAGGGGAAATGTGACCTGAGGACTACAATGAAACTGGGGGTTGGGTAGGAGGTTTTCAGGAAGAGGAGAGAGGATGTACAAGGTCCTGAGGTTGGAGGAAGTTAGGCTTGTTGGAAGAGCTTGGAGAACACCAGTGGTTTAGAGTTCCAATAAGGAGGGAGGGTAGTATACCCTGAAAATGCCAGATCCTGCAGGACCCTGGGGCCATGTTGAATATTGGGACCATGTTGAATATTGGACAATTGGGCTATTAGTGACAAGTTTAAGCAAGGGAGAACATAATCAAATTTGAATTTCAAAAACCACCTATCCTACTAATACGTTAAAGTGGAACAGATTGCTGGAGGAGGACTATTGACATGCACAGGTTAGATGACTGGGGCGCTGGTGCTGGGACAAGGGTGGCAATGAAGTTGGAGAGTAGACTTGGCATGAGTTACAGATGGAGAGTGAGAGAAATAAGGTATCAGGATGTCTCCTGGGTTTCTGTCTTGGATGATGGGAGTGTCACTCACTGAGGTAACAAATGGTGGGAAGGGCACAGTTGTAGGAGAGAAAACTGACCCTAAGGGTTAATGCAAATGGTTCACCAATGAGCAAACATGCTGACTTTCACCCAAAAACAGAAACACCAACATCCTCTGTCTTGGGGGAGAAGGGTGGTTATTATTGCCAATTCATAGCTATTCAATCAATAACATTTATTGGCACATACTTGAAAATTTACTATCAATGACGTCAGTGAATGCAGACATACCATATTACTCAGCCCTCTTCAAAGAGACTCCCTTGGACCTCATTGGAAGAAATCTTGCTGTTGGGGATTCACTTAGTAGAAAAATTTTAATTTACTCCTTCATCCTTATCATCTCTGAGCTGTGTTTTCTGATTTCACCTTCAATGTATATTTTATGTGGAGCTTCCTTAAGCCATCTGGCATAAAGCCATTAGAGTCATTTTTTTTTCATATTGTAAATTTTTTTAGTCTGTTTGGAAGCTTCCTGAGTGCAGGGATCATGACATGGGTACCTGGCATGTGCCTAGCAGATGGCATGTATCCAGCAAATGATTGTTGACTGAATGTTTAATATCATGAACAAGTTTTAAATTTTGTTATTCTTTGGTTTCATTTTTTGATCCCACTAACAATGTTCTTTAATGTACATTTCTAGAAAGTAACGAGGAGGAAGTCTGAGATCTAAACTGAAATTCTTTAGGCTATCGTTTAATAAAATGTAAAGAAAATCTGTTTTTAATTCTTCCCTTCTGAAATGCATACCTGAAACTATTAGCTGCCTGATTTGGAGGAATGGAATTATTTGTCATAAAGCCATTGGCAAGTTCGGTTATAGAATCTGGGAGAAAAAACATGGGTCTTAGTGTTCTTCAATGTTTGCTGCTCTTCGGTGAAGCTGGCAGATGGTCTTTGATCTGTGGCTTGTATAGTTATCTGGCCTAGTCACACATCATTCACCCTTGTTTCAGCCTTTCAATTCATTTAAAATATTAAACATTTTCTTGTTTGTTCTTTCAAAAATACTTTGTTAGCATTATTACTCTCCTTGACTTTGCAACTTATTTTTGATGACTCTTCATGGTGGTCATTTTTGTACTTTCAGCATCTGTCTACACATAAGCTCCCTTAGAAGTCCTTCTTAAACTGGTACCCATTCTGAATGTCATCCAAATCCATCCATCAATCTGGTTACTGCATGAGCAGCAGAGGTGAATGAGCCTTTGGTGTTGTGTCAGGTGTTTCTATAGCTCCTGTGGCTTGGTCCTAGATATTCCTATTTAGCTGCAGAAAGGCAAGGTCCAGAAAGGAAAGTACAGACAGTTTTTTGATGAGAAAGACAAGAAATCCCTAGTGAGCAAGAAGGAAGCAGGAGTTTCAGTCTAGCAAAATAATAGCAGAATTTAGAAGCTGGCCCTTTAAGATTTAAAGTAAACATTCTCTATTACCCAACGTTTAAATAGTTAACTAATCTTTTTAGATTGGCTATTTTTTAAAAAGGTTAATTTATTTATATTTAATTGACAAACAATAACCATGTGTATTTATGGGGTACAATGTGATATTTTGATCTGTATATACATTATAGTCAGTCAAGCTTATTGACATAGCATCACCTCGCCAATTTTTCTTTTTGTTTGTGCTGACATTGAAAATCTATTTTAGCAGTTTTGCAATATGCAACACATTATTATTAACTGTGCTACCATGCAGTGCAATGGATCACTAAACCTCAGTGCAACTGAAACTTGGGCCAGTTTGATCAACATCTTCCCTTTCCCCATCCCACTCCCTCCTTCCTAGCCTCTGGCAGGTTATCTTTTTAGTAATGTTATTAAGTCTTCTTATGTGGTGTGAAATAGATTTTTTTCTGTTTAATCAAGTATGTTTATTAATTGAAAGTTATCTTCTTTGCCCTATTGGAAATGCTAGTTTCAAGTAATTGTGCTGTTTTGAAAAAAGCATTTGTTCTGTGTCCAGGCAAGTGCTGGTTTTACAGCCTCACTCATGCAGTCGTTCATCAGCTTTGTATCCCAGCACAATCCTCTTGACCCCTCTGAGCCTCAGGTGTGTTATGAGGAGTGGAAGGAGAAAGTGTGAAACGTGCCAAATGTGTAGCAGACAAGGAACAAATGGCAGATTTGATCTGTACTCATATAAACATTTTACTGGATTTCACTGAATTGTCTCTGATGGTGGAGTTGCCTTTTTAAACCTTCCTTTTCCGTGATAAACTTAACACTTGATTCTTGTATTCCAACCCCCTCCATTAATTCTCAAGCTCTTAATTTGCCTCTCTCACTTTGAGCCTGCTTCTGCCTTTTTGATTGTGATAATAGACACAAAAACAATTTAAGAAAATGATCTTGATTTCATTTTTTTAAAGGATTGAGGGTAACCAGTACTAAGTCTAGCATGTCAATCATGTCACCTTAACATATACAATGCTCAGAAATAGATATTACACTTACTTTAGAAATGTGCTAGGTCAGATATACCATTTTAAGATGTGGAAACAGATGTAAAAGACTCAAAAAACTCCACCAGAAAGCTTCTAGAACTCATAAATGAATTCAGTAAAGTAGCAGGATATAAAATGAACACCCATATATCAATTGTGTTCCTATACACCAGTGACAAATCAGCTGAAAGAGAAATTAGGAAAACTACCCTATTCATAATAGCATCAAAAAATAAAATATTTGGAAGTCAATCTAACAAAAGAGGTGAAAAATCCCTACAATGAAAACTATAGACACTAAGGAAAGAAATTGAAGAAGACCTTAGAAGATAGAAAGATCTCCCATGTTCTTGGATAAGCAGAAATAATATTATCAAAATGGCCATACTACCAAAAGTGCTATACACATTTAATGCAAATCCTATTAAAATTCCAATAACAATCTTCATAGGAATAGAATAGGCAGTCATGAAATGCATTTGGAAAAATAAGGGACCAAGAATAGCCAAAGCAATCCCCAGTGAGAAAAGTGAAGCAGGAGGCATCACAATACCAGACCTTAAATTATACTATGGAGCTATAGTAACAAAAAATGGCATGGTATTGGCACCAAAATAGACATGAAGACCAATGGAACAGAATAGAAGACATGGAGACAAACCCACATAAATACAGTTATCTCATATTAGACAAAGGTGCCATCAACATGCACTGGAGAAAAGATAGCCTGTTCAACAAATGGTGCTGGGAAAACTGGAAATTCATATGTAGCAAAATGAAATTAGACCCATTTCTCTCACCTTGCACAAAACTCAACTCAAAATGGATCAAGGACCTAGACATTAGATCAGAGACCCTGTGCCTACTAGTACACAAAGCAGGTCCAATTCTTCCTCATGTTGGCTTAGGAACTGACTTCCTCAATAAGACTCTGAAAGTGCAAGAAGTAAGTTTAAGAAGCAGTAAATGGGATGGTATTAACTAAAAAGCTTCTTCAAAGCAAAGGAAACAAGAGCATGAAGAAAGATCTTACAGAATGGGAGAAAATCTTTGTTACCTGTACATCAGATAGAGCATTAATCTCCAGGATATATAAAGAACTCAAACACTTAACACCAAAACAAACAAACAAGCAAAAACACTAAATATCCCAATTAATAAATTGGCAAAGGAACTGAACAGGCACCTCACAGAAGAGAAAATATGAGCAGTCAACAAATATATGAAAACATGTTCAACATCTCTAGCAATTAGAAAAATGCAAATTAAAACTATACTGAGATTCCATCTCATTCCAGTAAGAATGGCAATTATTAAGAATACAAATAACAGTAAATGTTGGCAAGGATTGGGGGAAAAGATACACTCACACATTGCTGATGGGACTGCAAACTGCCGCAACCATCCTGAAAAGCAGTATGGAGGTTCTTCAGAAAACTTGGAATGGAACCACCATTTGACCCAGTTATCCCACTCCTTGGTATATACCCAAAGGACTTAAAATCAGCACACTATATTGACATGGCCACACTAATGTTCACTGAAGCTCAATTCACAATGGCTGAACTATGTGACCAGTCTAGGTGCCCTTCAACAGATGAATGGATAAAGAAAATGTGGTATAGATGAACAACAGAATTCACTCAGCTATAAAGAAGAATAAATTTTGATATTTGCCAGTAAGTGGATGGAACCGGAGACTATCATGCTAAATGAAATAAGCCAATCCCCCAAAAATCAAAGGACAAATGTTCTCTTGGATATGTAGATGCGAACACAGTGAAGATGTGGGAGAAGAGACATTAATTGGATTAGACAAAGGGGAATGAAGAGAAGAGAGGGAAGATGGGAATAGGCAAGACTGTAGAATGGATCAGACATAACTTTGCTATGTTAACATATGAATACATGGACCGGTGTAACTCCACACCATGAACAACCGCAGGAGTGGGAAGTTATACTCCGTGTATGTATAATGTGTCAAAATACATTCTACTGTCATGTATAACTAAAAAGAACAAATAAAAAAAGATTTGGAAGCAGAGCTTAGAAAGGTCAAGCAATTATCCAGTGAGGTGTAAAGGAGCCAGAACCTGCACTTACAGTTTTAAACTGGACTCTTTCCCTCTAAGCCAGGATTCTCTGGAGGGCATTTTGGCTCACACATAAGGAGCGAAATGGACATTATGCAGATAATCTGCTCTCATTTATATTTAGAAAGCAACTTGACTTGCAGACTTTAGTTCTTCAATTATTGTTAGTTTTCATTCTTGCTGACTTTCCTCCTCCCCAGCCTTGGCACCCTGGAGTGAAATGTATGTTGGTTTGAGAATTGTCATCCAGGCCATCTCCTGGGCCACTCAGCTCTGCCTAATTTCTGAGGGGCTGGCAGGTATCAGACTGGATGATGCCAGTTGTAGACTTCTTGTCTCTCCTAATGTGGCTTCCCAGTCACTCTGCCATTTTGCTAGGCAACAGGCACTTTTCAACCTTATTTGAGTGAGTTTTCAGAAAGACACTAAGGTTTGTTGGGAGTGACATGCACAAGCAACTTGTTCAATTTGGACAGGAGATCCACTAAGAAGGCGAGTTTGACCCCTGAATTGTATTCACTGTCCTACAGTGACAAACTTGAAGGGGATATTGATCTGATATGGACAAACTATAGCAGAGTCCTTTGAAGGTGGAAAGGTCTTAGCTGTTGTACAAGACCTGGGATTTTGGCAAATTTGACTTTCAATGTTAGGAATAGTTTGTGTAAATCTTTTGGAAGTCATTAGAAATGATATAGAACTGGTCCTCAGTACAGCTTTTAAATTACTAAGCTGTGCTCAATTCACAGTAGCTAGATTATGGAATCAACCTAGATGCCCTTCAGTAGATGAATGGATAAAGAAACTGTGGTATATATACACAATGGAATATTACTCAGCCATAAAGAAGAATAAAATTATGGCATTTGTAGGTAAATGGATGATGTTGGAAACTGTTATGCTAAGTGAGATCAGCCAATCCCAAAAATCCAAAAGCCGAATGGTCTCTCTGATAAATGAATGATGATGCATAATGTGGGGGGGGAAAGATGGCAAGAATGGAGGAAAGATAGCTAGCATAGAGG